>OZ007583.1:11113275-11518432 GCA_963931925.1 Onchidella celtica | reverse complement strand
TGTTGTTACACAAAACACCAAAATCATTATCACAAAACCAGATATGTAAGATCAACCAACACATGGTAAGAAGCACAAAAAAAAAAAGAAAGTCAAAACCAAATATATAGGCTTCCAACCTACACAGAGCACTAGGATTTGCACAAGCAACGAAACTTAGCAGGTTGAGTACCCAAAATACACAATGTATAATATATCAACTGACACCAAGTCAATGACCAGGATGTGTCTTACCCTTGGGACATAACAAAAGAATTTGACTTACAGAATATCAAGAGGACTTGGCTGGCAGTGGCACCAACTGCCATTTTCATTTTTTGCATGCCAGAATGTCAAAACTTACCAAAGCTTTATGCTGAAGTTACAATACAATTATGTTTCAGTTCTGTCAAGGAAACAATGCAAAATATACCTGTATTATAAAGGCTGCTCTGCCTACAGTCCCTTACCCTTCACATAGAAGAAAAGATGGTATCACCTTGCTGCAACTGTTTCCAAAAGGAGGTTTCTTAAGACAAATACAGATCAGTGTCTGGATTTAGCTGGAAGAAACCAATTTTTAAAAATGTCCAATGCCTCAAACACTGTGACTGCAAAATCGCAAAAACCTGAAGTTGTCTTTGTCTTCAGTTTTTTTTGTTTTTTCAAGAACCTTAAAGCCCTACCCTATAATAATTCTGAATATTTAAAAATGAATTAACTGAGGTTTTTCCCATATTATGTGCTTCTTTGCCTTGCTCTGGTTTTGCGAAAACAAAAAATATGCATGTACTGAAGTTCTCCTTTCACTTTGTTCTCAACATTAGTGCTTTGTGAAATCTACTGCTCTGCTAGTTTGGATATTGGCATAGAATTTTGGTCAAAATGAAAAAAAAAATGTATTTATAATTGTTTGCAACTGCGTGTCCATAGACCAGTTTACTGTCTGGTTCTGAAAAAGCACAGGATTCAACTTCTTACTTAATTGTTGCTATGGTGAACAGTATTGAAAAGTCTACCAGATACTTTTTACTGAGCACTTTAGTCCTGAAATATTTTTGCTGTATTGATTTGTTCTCCGAAAACTCTGAAGATATAAGCAAGCACATCTTCACTCATGTGAAAAAATTACTGTTTCTCACTGAACTGAGCTTTACATCAGTTACAGCCTATTCATACCAAAATGTTTCAAATTTTGTAAGTAGATATACCGCAAGGGTGTCTCTCATCATATTCTAAACCCATAGGAATACATCTTGACTGTGAATGTACCCTTAAAACTCAAGTTATTTTTTCCTTAACAATAACTGATCCCCATTTAAACTGAAAACCATCATTACATTCATTTTCTGCAGAGTTTGACCCTATTTCAAGCAAATAGACAGCCCATACAAACTGGTCTATAGCTGCATACTGTGGTCACTAAATTGCTGCTTTTGAGATTTGTTCCAAGCCTTGGTGACAATGATAGAAAAGTGGCGGGAATAAAACAAAAGCTGTACACAGGACCAAAATTTAGAATGACTAGATAAGATACTGCTGGTAGTTTGTGGGAAGGTAAAAATCAAGTATAAACAGACAACACTTTTTACACTTGTAATGACCAATGCAGAAAAATGTGTTTAAAAAATATCACAGACAAAATCAATCATGTTTTTTATATACTTGTGTAAGATATGGTGTGCAGAAGTAGTTTAAAGGGATGGGGGTATGTCAAGCAATTTTATCACATTGGCAAAAGTGACAGTAATGTAAATGTGACAGAGTTGCTTGATTACCATAAACATTTTTATCTAAGATTCTTAAAAAGAAATCTGAATTCTCAAGTAAATGCCATTTCAAGCCACCACTGACAAGGAAAACACATTTATTGCTGTAGTTTCTTGGAAGAGTCAGTGGTGTTTTAGACAATGTCTGAATCCTGGGTGTGAGATGTTCAGCTGGTAATATTTCATTTGCACTGAATGTCTCCTCTACAGCCCCACAGGCCTTAGCTGGAAGAATGCTATCATCCTGAACCATTTAAGCTGGGTTTTCATGTGTACGGAAACATAAAAAACCCTCCAAGTAGTGAAATAAAAAGAATGTTTTCATATGGGCAGAGACACCATTTCTATGCACATGGAAACACTCTTTTTTGCAACTTGATGGCTTTTTGAAATTTCCATTTCAATACGGAACACGGCTTGTATCATTAACAATAGCAGTGAAACATCCTGACTTAAGATTTGAACTGTACTCTTGAGGAGATTTAAACAAAGCACTACCTGGGGTGAAATAATTTCTACCACCTTTTCATAAGTAGCCACGCCCTGCCAACCTTTGCAGAGGTGGATGTGCCTTTCAATCACAGGTCATCTTAAACCCAATTGTTACTACGTAAGCTTTATACATTTCAGCCCAGCTATCACTCAATGAATGTTTATTAGTTCCTGTATGGGCATATGACTTGAAAAAAAAATCTTTGCATCTGTCAGATCAGATTTACCCAAATAATCTCCCTCTCAATATATATCCAAAGCTTGAAAGTATCTCTGATTTCTGCTGACTGATCTAAACCAGCTAACAGAATATCATGAGGACTTAGCTGGTAATGGCAGAATTTGTTTACACTTAAACTTGTTTGTGTACTTCTATCTGTCCACCATGTCTGTATTCTTTCCTGACTAGTTTATGCAGTACATGGCAGTACAATCTCCTGCAGCCTGGGGCTTTGTTTTTCTCTTCAGCCAAATTTTATAAATGTCTTGAGAAGATACCGTGCCCACTCTAGGATGAAGCCAATGAGTAATGCTGCTCATGGATGAATCTAAGCTGTTCTCTGAATAATCAAATTAGTCTGTGAGCCTGCGAGAATGCTGGTTGAAAAGACCTATATTAATCATAGTGAATCTACAGATAGTCACTGGCAAATCTAATTTGGTCTGCTATAGTGCAATGTCAAACTATCGTCAATTCGACAGGGTTCAAACATACTGTTAAAATATAATAAGCAATTATCGCATGGGTACCATCAAATGTTGCCTGACACTTTCAAACATGTTTCATTCCTCTAATCTGTTCTGATGGCATTTAAGTCAATTGTGTATGTCCAAAAATGCAATAAAGTAGAAGCTAACAGTCTCAAGTGGAACTGGATAAAATGAAAAGAAAAGTTTACCATGTGTAATTGAAAGCAGTGACTGTAAATTAATAAAAGAGATTAAAGATAAAAATGGTTTCCTCTTCTGCACACCCCACACAAAAAAATCAGATCTTCAAAGGTATTTTTGTTTTGTCAAAAGGTACAAAATGCAGTTAAATGTCCAAGAAAGGAGAGAAAAAATAGACATAAACACAGTAAAGCTTCAAACATACGGATTAAATACATGTACAACAAGAATGAGTAAAGTAACCAGTGTGTGTTACTTGTTGATGGAGATGACATGGCTAATTTACAGCAGCTGACAAAGTCAAGAGTAAAATAAAAATACAGGGAGTGATCTGAGGAGTAAATGGTCATCATCAGACCTGATGATAATAACATGGACAATTGTCACCAGATAATGATGAAATTGATAAAAGTCATCATTTGTACACTATCATGTCATGAGTCCAGAGACCCACACATCTCTGATGACTATCTCAGTTTGGCCTATTGTACAGATCTACCAACAATTCCAACAACTGGACCCCACCATAACACAATCCTGGTTCTCCAGTCGAGCACAAGTCGTCATCATTCCCTAAAACAGTAGGAACTGGTTTTGACTAACTTTCAGGAGAAGCAAAAAACTGTTTCATTGTAGCACAATGGGTCTAGTGACAGTGACTTTTTGAAAGTTTGCAATTTGATTATTTTTGGGCTCAAGAGTCTACAACCAAGATCATTCGATGCGACTCTGCATGTAGTTGAACATATATGAATCAATTTTTCAAATTTTTTAGTTACTACAGTTTCAGGAAACGGTGACGAAATATATGTGCGCTATTTCATCGATCAACATTTTTTTTTTTTTCAGAAGTCATAATGTCTTAGTCTGGTTTGAGTCTCTGCGCATAAGTTGCTGCAACCCATTTGTTGTTTTTTTAAAATCATTTTGACAACACACAATTCTGACAGCATTTGACATTATCTGATTAATTACGAAATACCCATCTAGTTTTACCAAGAAAAAAAACTCTACTCAATCAAAATTTGAATTGCTTGTTATCAGCAAAATCAACATAATCACCAGTTACAATCAGGTCTTCTGCACATGTATTGAAGATCAGGCATCTTTCCTTTAATTTACTATGACAACTGCAGTTCTAATTTCAGACCCACCTATCAACAAGACCTGTAAATACCTCTTCAATACCTTTCTAGCCATAGATTATCTTTCATCATTTCAATGGCCACTCACAATAAAAAAAAAAGAAAAGAAAAAGAAAAACAACAAGAAGCCAACAAGATGTTCAGCTTGAAGATGTGGATCTATTTGTCAAAGGTGTGTATGCGTGTGTGTGGGTTTTTTTTTTCTCCTTTTGCCACTGTCCTAAAGTTATGCCATCATCAAAGGTAGGGACAACTAATGTCCTTTACTCAACAGTACAGCAAAGTAAAGGTAACAGTCATTATAATTGGGCAAACCGGGAGGTGGGGAAATCAACAATGATGACAATGATGGTCATGATGAAAAGGAATAAAGATATCAGAACTAGAACTGGCTACTAAGAGTAAATAGGCCACAACATTTAACACTCACAACAAAATTACAATAATCCATAGGTCCATAGCCAAGATGCCTATGGTATAAACAATGTCCAGTGATGATGACCATGGTAATAATGATGATGAGAATTGTAAAAATGAGAATATATATATATAATATACTTGTTAGATCTAGGTTTTTAATACATTTAATTTGAAATGATCAATTTGAACAGCTGAAAATTACATTGTCGCGCAGCCACGTATTATTAGGAAAACAAAAATGGGGGATCAAAATGAGTGGATAAATGTTTTTCCACATGAACAATGGTAAAAAAAAATGATGTATATAAAACAAACATGCACAAACTGCGATAGTTAGAACAGCCAAGCTGAAAACATAACTGTACACAGTTCGGCAGAGAATTGGTCATATACACTGACAGAGCTGATATATATTCATTTACAATAAAGTGACTCCTCATTCCTCTGTCCACTATTTGCAATAATACAATTCAGCCATCCTGGGACACATATAAATTCACTCAGTGAATTTGCACAAAAAACCTAGATCAACATCTTCAAAACTGAATAAATATAATTCTCACGTGTTACCAAGAAAAATGTCAGATTTATCATCTCAACACAAAGCTGATAGGAATATCACCCTGACTGATGGTGGTACTGTCAAAATTGGGTAAGAACTCGGCTCAGTAGGACAGGATTGTTTCCTTACTTCGGTCTCAACAATGCTTGAATAGGGACTAGGAAGATGCTGAGAACCAAGTGGAATCCATCACATGATCCATCAGTGCTTATGTTGTGCATTAGAATGGTGTATTCTGAAGTCCACGTACATTCACACCCATCTATGCATTGGTTCTTTTCTTATTATTATCATACTTTCCGGGGCCCACAATTATAACAGTGACCAGGAATCTCTTATGAGCCTATGTCCCTAGGTCTGTCTCTACCATAACATATTCACTCTACTCAGTTGCCCCTAGGGCTATGTCCTGAAGTTGATGTCAAGCCACATTTCCCAAACTCTTTAAGGACAGAATTTCCCACCATATAGACAAGTATCTATCAATAGGCCAATATTATTAGATCTCCGTTGGAAACTTTTCACTTCCACATTTTAATTATGAGATTTGTCAGAAAACCGCGTAGGAAGTAAAGCTGACATGTTATACACCTCAAACTCAAAATTCCAGTACGGTACTTTCCCTCTCATATTTTGAATTTGACTCAATCTGTAAATATTCATTATGACTTGCAGTCCATACGTCACTTCCTACCAATCTAATCTACTGCTCTGTTTCCTACCCTAGGCCAACTCTATTTGCCTACCGGCTACCTTTATGCCTAAATCATTAAAGTTACTCAGCTCTCACAACTGTTTCCTCCATGGGTAACAGCTGCTGTCTTTACCAACAATCTCCCAATCCTTATTATTATTCTGTTGTCTGTCAATAAACTTCTGTAAAGCCTTGTCTTTCCTCTCCAGAGAGTAATACAGTTGGATGTGTACAAACTTCTAATAAGATAGTTATTGACAAAACTAATATCAAGATGTTGTAACGCCCAGCTTAGACACCTGACACAGCTGTAGATGGCAGATCGACAGTAAAATCTAAGCTGTTTTAGTATAGGCCACTGCTGTACTCCAATAACAGTTCAAACTGGACAAACAGATCAGCATTATGAAATGTACTAGACAAAACCGCATGTATATATATATATATTTATAGTATACACATTTTGCTGGCCTTTTAAAGTCAGTCTGATAAATTTGTCTGTTGAGCCCGAACAATGCTAAGCTTTCTCAGGCTTTGCTTGTTTCCTTGACTATTACCTTCCTTAGATGACCTCAAACTCTGGCCTGTACACCACTGAAGTCTTCAGGCCCATGAAAAATTTCCATCAGTGTAATTTGTCCCTGACCAGACTCTTCTCCTTTATCCTATCTATAGGGTAGATGCACACCAGTTGAGAAAGACTTATCTCATTAAGATAAACCAGTTGTAAAAGAGACTTTACCCTGTCTACCTAGGCCAATTGTAAAGACACTCCATTACTCAAAACAGCTCAAATAGTTATTTAAAGATTTATCACTGTGATGCCCATCCCTTGAGCAAAGACAGAACTGCAGAGTGATTATAATGGACTATATGCTTAGATTCTACTAAGCTGTCTTACCTCTATCTTTTCTTTCCCTCCAAAAAGATTTGTTATTGACTAATTCACCGTTGCCTGATACTGAAATAATCTGAGGTAAAAAGTTATGATTTCTACAAGCTTTAAAATCTGATGATTTCCCTCTGATGTTTCCCCCAGTAAATCTCGGCTTGTCCTATCTCTGTGCTGCTGTATCAGAAAATCAATAGATTTCTAAATTTGTCCAGGCCAGTGGAGGAAGAAAGTCTTAGCTATTTCAATGGTGTTGGCATTTCTCACGTCAGGTAGATAGCTAAATTAGAAAGGCAAAGTTTTCTGGTGGAAGATGATTCAATCAATACAATATACAGATACATTTGCCTGCTATTTCCCAGCAGCCACACCACTGACATTGGTTGGTGGTGGGGAAATGTCATCAGTCTTTCTGCCTTTTAGGCCTTCAAAATAATATACATCTTCTTAGGGTGTTGCTTATACCTTTCTGGCTTTCACTCCAACAAAACAATGCATGCCCCCTAAAGTTGATATTATGGAAGACATTAACTTCAACACACTCTTGCTAATTTTCTGTTCAGAGAAAATCCTTAATGAGGGCAATGAAAAGTTTGAATTTGAGATTGGGTTTTACAACATGTCAGCTCATTAAAGGCTTTACAGTTTCATGGTTAGGAGAGACAGTCACATTGACTAGGCAACATTTGACATAACAGTTCATTCACAACCACTGACATGGCCACCCATTTGTTATAGCATTAATATTAAATGCTCCCAAAAATGACAGAACTTTTGTCTCATTAACATGCATTTTCTGGATCAGGGTAACTAAAGACAGCACAATTCTGTCAATTTTGACACGCCTTCTTTTCCCATCATGAACATTTAGTTTCATCCAATGACTGTTTTTAAAATGAGATTTTCTCACTGTCAGCACAATCCAAGGACTACTATTCCCTTGACACAAAATAAAAACTTTTCACCAATAAAACAAAAATGTTCCTGGTCAACACAGCATGAAAAAATTAAAATTGTCACTGCCATCCAGATTCAACCTGATGCCATTTTCATAAATCTATGTAATAAAAAAATTTATTTTTTTTTAATTAAAATAAAACTGACTGTCTTTTCAATAAAAGGGGAATGATTATTACCTGCAAGAGATATTTCACTTTTGTCTTTTCTGTACAAAACTATTGCACCATCAACAGGAAATGTCAATACTAAACAAGCTCTAGTCAAACAGAACAATAACAACAGTATCACAAACAGTGTTGATCTCCAAAATCTTAGGTAAATAGAAGACAACATTATAGAAACTGCAGCAAAGCTTAACATTTTTGTTCCTTACACAGCACAGCATCTGACATTGACAGACCAAATGGAAACTTCCTGTTTAATACCAGTAAAACTAGAATCGCTGTTTTTTTTTTTACTCTTCAACAAACATTTCTCTTGAACCAAAATTATCAAAGCAATACTTTATGCAGAACTTCTTGCCACATCACGTTTTTCCTGAATTTTATTCAATTTTGTCTTATGATCTTGAAGCTCCTTCATTCACTCTGCTTTTATGATATGGGGGTTTCATCAATTGCCAATTCAAATCTATCTGAATCTGACGCAACAGCAGCCGGCACTCTTATCATTAGATTAATGACATGCTGGGCAGTAAACTATATTAGTATAAACCTATAATCATGTGTACACTGCGTGCTTTCTTAAAATGCAGTTATCTATATAGATAGTTCACAATTGTACAGTTCCTCAGAGCCAAGACATTCTGCATGAGGTGACATTCAACATATTACAAGAGTAAGAAGAGCATGTAGGTATTCCGTTTTAACAAAAATGCATAAGATTTCATTTCTGCTCTTCACCATCAAGATGACACAATGATCACACAATCTGAGTAGAACTATGACATCTATCATCCATCACCAGAAGATATAAATCCAACTAGCTGGAGCAGCCACAACATGAAACAATATGTTCATCAGAGAGAAAATGTACAATATACCAGTCACTCTTTTTCATTTTATATGGCAAGTCAAAGTGTTTGGAGACATCTATTGTGGACCCCATCACATGATTCTATCCATGCTATCCATAGCACCATCAAGCAGTAAGGAAGCAGGTGGCAGTTAAACAACAGCTCCACCTCACCCATACCCACATTAGCACCTGCTAAATGTAAAGTAACTCCCGCCTGGGTGCACCCAGCTATGCCATCATTCAGGAAGTTTACCTAGTACCCAGGGGATTCTCTGGAAAAACAAACATAGCCAACACCAACATAGCACAAGCATCATCAGAGTGGACCTGGTTATTGATGCAGACTGAAATGACTGCCTCTGACATTTGAACACAGAAGAAAAGAATGGCCAAACAACCCAGTTTACAAGAACACTGATTGTGGAAATTGCATGAATGAAATCCTGTGGCGTGGAAGTATCTTTAGTGGTATCAAGCAAGAATAATTGTCCTGGGAAAATCTCTGTCATTAGAAGTCCCTGTATAACTTGCCTACTGCAACTTCTATGCCTGATGGATCCTTTGGCTTCCAAACTTCAGCAAGTATGTTCAAGAATTGTATTTTTTTTAAAAATATAAATGACTAACTTGGCATCCACTTCACTCACATTACATATTCCTCAGTACAAACAAATCTGATTAACTTCACAATGCTACACACTGGTGACACATCTTGCCATTGAGCCAATACCTTCACTTTGATAGAATTTCAACTGAGTCTTTCTTCTTTCTGATGTAGTTCATGAAAAGAGATTGTGTTGACTTGTTAAAAGCAGGCTGCACAGACTTCCTTACGCATGCTGCTCTTCATATTTTTAAAAACTTTTTTCAAAAATAATTTTGCAGTAACTTTTGAATGTCATATGTACCACACTGAAACTTCAACATAACCCATTATGAATCTAGCAGTCTAATCTGGTCCAGTTACCACCTATATAACATAGTTCACAGCCATACTGCTTCACTGCATACAGATGACAGGCTGAAATTAACAAATGATCTAACTAGTTTTTGAAGAAAATCATATCTTTGGAGAAACGTCTAAGCAGAAACAAAAAGAAAACTTTATTTTCTTACGACTTCCCATCAATTGACTGAAATTTCTCATCAAGAGAGATTCATGACCAAGTCTCTTCCATGAGGAAACAACACATCTTATCGACAGAACATGGGCAGTTTCTACAATGCTTGGAGTAAAAATCTGTCTCGTGAAGATAAAGTAGGTACGACCAATATTCATCAATTCTACATTGCTTTCAAATCTCAATCTGTTCATGTGAAAGACAGTCCAAGCAATAGCTCTCAACAAGCCTTATTAAGCATCAGTTAAGTTGGCTGCAGGACATTTTATTATGTTCATCTTCCAAATCCACTGATTGACTTAAACAGCTTGTTCAAGAGATATTGCTCACATAATCCTTATGAAGTTTTAAACTTTGACACAAAAAGCTGAATCAAAGACCTTCTTAAACTAACACCATTTCCACTATAGATTCCTTGATTATTTCTCCAAAATTTTGACTTACATTTTGCTCCTTCTCCTCTTCCGAAGTGGTTGGAGATGAAGATGATGATGATGTAGAGGATGATGGTGCTGACTGTGCTACAGATGATGTGCCTGAAGAAACAGCTTCCGAGTCTGTGACACACGTGTCCAACTGTCTTTCAGTTTCATAGTCATCTACAGGTAGTGCAGGAAACTTTGCACATTTTGAATCCTCCATGTTCTCCTTGCCACCTCCTTGGTTGTTGTCTGCTCCAGCCCTGATATCTTCAGAATCTGTCCAGTTACTTGTTGTGTTGGGTGTCTTTTCAAGAGCATCATCAGTTGTATCAAGGCTTCCCCAGAGAGACTGTGCTGTCTCAGTCTTACTGTTCTGCCACTCTGTTGCTTTAGAACATTCTGCTTCATTAGCAGTTGTGCTGGTGCTGATTTCATCCAGGCTTGAAGACTCTGATGCATCATCTGGCTTACACGGGCTGACAGGTCTAGGCTGGGGCGTTTTCTGACTATCGGATGACCCAGGCAAAACATCCACAGATGCTTGCAAAGGGTCTGTAGTTTGCCCAGTCTTGGATGATATGATAGAGGTCACAGATGAAGAGGTGAAGGATGTTAAAGATGACGAAGATGATGGCAAGCATGTCGTGGAGACTTCTGTTGAGTACAGAACAGGGATTTCTGATGATGAAGATGGCAGAATTGAAAATATTGGTTTTGATGTTGTACATGACGCTGAAGTGGACTCAGCCATTTCAGCTGACAAACTGTCTTTTTCAGATTGACAGGATTTCACCTTGAGCTGAGTAGAAGTGCAGGTCAAGCTGCTGTCAGGACAAGAATTAGTCCTGCCACTGTCTGCATATGGCAAGTTGTAGAGGAGATTCTGGGAGCTCCCAACCAAACTGCTGGTGTCAGAGCTCTCTGATGACAAATGGTAGCTGGAGAATGAGGGACCTGTGTCCTTCAATGCAGTAGTACAGGGTTCTAGCCTGCTATCCATATGCGAAGAGATGCCTGGGCAATGGGCAGCTAAACGATCCCGTGTAGTTGTGGTCATGGTGGCGTAAGTTGTAGTTGAAGAGTTTGGAGACGCAGGACTAGCTGTAACGGTTGAGGTCTCTGACAATGGTTGGTATGTTGTACTGCTCTCTGCAGTAGCTGTCTGCTGGTCGCTGGAACTCGCTGAAGTAAGGGAGGATGTGGTGCCCAGGCCAAAACATTCCCTAAGAGTAGGGCTGGAGAGGGAGCTACTCCAGCAAGAAGCAAGCTGAGGGGAAGGAAGTGGCTCAAGACCAGTGCTGTTCCCAGTGCTGGCTGCGGTAGTGGTAGGATTACCAAATCCTGGGCTTGATGCTGATCCAAAGCTATTCAGATGACTTGGTCCATTCATATACTCTGAGGAGGTGACGGAGGAGCTACTGGATCCATAGGTCTGAGCTGGCAACATTGGTGACTCTAACTTGTAGGAAGTAGCTGTTGGATGACTATTTGCCTCCAGAATATCTGTATGGTTGAACTTACTCTGGAAGTTGGGAGCTGAACCTGGAAGCATCAAATTGTTCTCTGGCAGATCAAGTTCTAGATTGGTGTCCACAGATGAGCGAGACAATGAGCCATTCTGCGACAAGAGTCCTCTGGGTGGTGCCATAGCTACTGCCGGACCCCGACACTGAGCAGACAAAGTTGGCAGGACTCCCGGCAGGAAAGGTGGCCTCAACAGAGAATGGCTGGCCCCAGAAGATGGCGATGATTGCTGTGCTAACAAACCACATGACTGCTGGTGTGGCTCTAAACCCATGCTGTTGCAGGCGGTTGATGTAGACACTCCACAGGCTCCATTGACCTGAAGTCTCTGGATACAACTAGGGTTGAGAAGGGAGGATTGGGAGGGCAAGCTGGAGATGTGGCTGTGCTGACCATTGCTGCTGTGGTTGACAGTGCTGATGGTGGTTGTGAACATTTGAGATGGGGACACGTGGAATTTTCCTGGGAAACTGGTCTGACTGATACTAGCAAATGGTCGAGATTCTAACACTTCTGAAGATGATTCATTCATTTCTGAGTAAGAATTGTCATCATTGTCAAAGTACATAGAGGTGGTATTCTCTGCTTGGTACACTTCTTCTTCTCCATCATTGAACAACAACATGTGCTGAGGTGACTGCTGCTGCTGTTGTTGCTGTGGAGGAGGTGGGGGTGGTGGGTGAAGTAGTGATATACCTGGTGACAGACTCAGAGGGTGATGCTGTGGCAGTTGTGGGCCTGGGGAACCAGGATACACTGGCTGTGGTCCCAACACTGTGGTGATCACTCGTTGTTGCTGCTGCTGCTGATGGCGTTGTTGCTGCGTCACCATGGAGAACTTAACATCATGCATCATGACATTACACATGTCTGTGTTCTGGCAGTCTCTACAACTGCCCCTCTCATTGCTGTTAAACATGTTCAGATCTATCATTTCTGTTGTCTTGCTCTTTAACCTGCTTTTCAACACTCTGGTGCCATCTCTGGAGCTCCCATCGGTGCTGGCACCACTGCAGTTGTCATCACTGGCAGCATCTGTGGTCTCCATATTCCCACCTTCCTCTCCATTTGCACCCACGACATCAATCTCACCATTTGATGATGAGGATGATGTTGGAGAGAATGATGTGGTTGCTGCAGCTGAAGTGCTCTCTGGGCACTCTGTATCCTTTCTCTCTAGCTCCAGTCTCATCAAAGTATGGATAAAATGAGTCCGGACTCTGATGGGATTGAACTCAATCCTACCTGCTGGATTACTGCATCCATCTTTGGTACATCCGCATGGGAAAGACAGACGATCTACTTGACATTGTATGCCAGCTTGGCTACACATACACGTGGCCGGGTCACAGAACACTTTACAGTCACAGCCGCAAACATTACGAGAAACTCGAATGTCTCTGCATTCATCTTTTTCCTCATTATCTATCTTCTTCACTCCTGCCGTTCGCAGCATCACCCTGCGTTGGCGAATTGGCAGCGGCTGCAAGAAATAATAGTCATCATACTCGCTGTCACTCTCACTGCCAGAGGAGATATCATCTTCATGGTCCTGTGGTGGTAAACTGCTGGCCAGCAGTGGAGAAGGGAACATTTTGCCTTGTCTGCGCTGCTCTGCAAGAATGCTCCGGTGGATTCGCTTCTGTTCCTTGGTGTAATCAGACAAGGAGAAGTCACGATGGAAGGTGTGCTTTTCTGACATGCCTGGAAATCAATTCAGGAAGTATCTGTTAAAGTTTCTTTAGGAAGGGAGAGGGGCGGCAGACAACAGAAAATGGCATACATATTTAAAATTTTAAAAAATATTTAAAAACTTGATAGTGTACCACAATGCTTACAGTGGCTGTAGATTTAGCACTAATAAACTTTATAATGAAACTATCCCAAGAACTTATCTAGAAAACACGAGAAACAAGTGAAATCAAGAAAATGTAGCCATGCTGCATGACCTGAAATAAATCTGGAAAAAAAAAATACCATGAGGTCTCTGCAGACTTTCAAATTTCCAATGTAAAATATTATGAAAGAAAGATCATATACTTTAGAAAGGTATGATAAGATAATAGAAGAACTGGTGTTAAAGAATGTGTCAAAGAAAAAAAAAAAAAGAGATGAAGCCAGGATTTAGTACATACATGAATAATACACATGATCCTAGCAGTCTCAAAATCTTACTATCTAATTATTTACAGGAAAATTGCTTTTTTGGCCGATTCCCATAACCACCCAGAGAGAAAGATCAAAATGTTAGGCTTTCTGATGCCAAAGGGCTGAGTTTGACTATGAATTTGGAGAAAACACCATCTATACGATTGCAAGACGACAGACAGAATATAACAGAATGATAAGACAAGACACCCTACCATTAGTGCCCACCAACTACCGTGACGGGTGAGAATACAACTGATATGGTTTGTATATCAGAATGCCATAACCTCTATATCCTATGCAGGGAAGGTACAAGGGAGACAAGATAATGTTGACATTTTTCTCCTTCAGCACATTTCATCACCCTTCCCTAAAACTGTAGTAATTGGTTTTTGGGGGTTTTTTTTCAGGAGAAGCAAAAAAAACAATTTTATATTTTTAGCATAACACAACAGGTCCAGTTACGTTGAATTTTTAAAAGTTTACTATTCGATTATTTTACCACTTGGGAGTCTATAGCCAAGACCATTCGATGTGGCTGTGAATGTAGTAAACTAAATAAATATTTTTCAAATTTTTTAGCAACTACAGTCCTAGGAAATGTGACGATTTATTTCTCCGCTGGTTGGTAAGCAGCCCTCCTCCTCCTTTAAACTGTTAATCTTTATCACACTTCACTTCAATCAGAAATGTACTGGCAAGATTGTATGTTGCACACAGTCTGATGCAAAGACTGCAAAACTCCTCCCAAACGTCCACTTTAAGCAGCTGAGACTAACGTCTGAACTGCTGTAATTGCAGACGATATTTATTTCCAAGGAGGCTTATCACAAACTGGGCTGGCACAGACCGTTTGATGGATAAACATTCAGGCTCAGATCTGACCTATGTCTGTACTCATTGCAGTCATCTTTAACAACAATGATGGAAAAACACAGTCTCTAACAATAACATGATGGAATGGATAAAGAGTGGGCAGAAAGAAAGAGATGGGTGTGGTTTGAGAATAGACAGAGAGTAGGAAATGGGAAATGAGAAAGAAAGGGGATGGGACAACTGTTTGAAATGTGTAAGAATTGCAGCTCTATTTGTAGGTCTATAGTAGGGGAACAATTACAAATGCAAGGTAGAGGAAGCAACAATCTTAGTTCTTACCCAGGGTGGAGCCTCCTTCACTGGGCACACAGGTAAATCCTTGCCGGCGTGGGAAGTAGTACACAGTCACACCTTTGAAATTTACTTTCTTCTTCATGCGCTTGGGAGGTGAAGGCCCCGACGCCACTGCAGGGTAGAGAAATCCAGACTATGTTATTTCTGGGTGAGGGTTATTTTGACTGCAACATTCCTGGTACTACATCATTACATGTCACATACGTGATTTCTTTCCCTGCCCTTGCTTACTTTTTGGACAGCTACAAATTACTAATCATTTACTTATTTCATGTAAACATTCTAACAACTACCATAATGCACATAATAAACATTCCATTCTCTATCAATCTGCTTTTATTTAATTAAGGAATCTGCTAACCAATAGCCTTTTGCCTTTCTGTAAAAAAAAAACAACACTATCACTCAACAGGATCTTGTAACAGACACTTAGTCATGAGGTAAATGGTATTGCAACGGTAACCACCGTAATGCCCCGTGGCTGTTATCCTTGCATTAGTTTGACCACTAGTCATTTCAACTGGCGTTTCGGAAACTAGGCCTTTGAGACAATTCTGGGAATTCTTCAACCAATAACCATTATTTTGGTGGCATCTTTGCTTGTTGTCGGTATTACACTGTTTTGTGTCCCCTACACTTTCCCCGGTTTCAACATCCACCTTTCTGACTGAGTTCCCTCTTCTGTTCCAAACATTCACACGGAGTGGTTTTTGTCCTATTGTTGTTTGCAACATTTTGCCGATTTTGAGGCCCTGTCATGAAAGTGGTTCTCTCACAACTAATTTTATAATCTATGCGTGTCATACGGGTGTGCGTTTTCGTGGGCATTTTATGCAAGTTTCGATTTTGATTCTTATTGAACAAAACCCTGATTTTACACAACTCTTCAAATGTTTACTCCTCATATTCTCCAAAAGGCAAAAATTCCACATACAACAATATGGAAATACCTGACGATACATATATAAATAAAGATTCAAACCCAGATAACTAATTATGAGGAATGGCTTTTAAAAAAGAACGGGAAAAGTAGAACATTTCACCCTTCACCAACATACGCCTTTTTCTCTCTCTCTCTCTCCTTTTAAAATTCTTTTCCCATACTTCTGCGTGTTGGCAGTTTTCTCTGTACGGACAGTCGTGGAATTCTCCTGGCTTTTGCTTGGTTTTGTTCTCAAAGAAATACAAACTGCCTCTCCAGACAATAACCCACCTTTCCTGGCATCTAAAAATAGGCTAAACACCGGCACTCTTCGCATCTTTCCGCTCACTAACAAGAACGAAATAGTGAACATTCGGGGGGGGGGGGGGGAGAGAGAGAAATTGGGGCAAAGATAAAGAATAAAAAAACAAGGGGACTAATGACGGCAGGGGCTGGAGAGAGGAGAGGGAGAGAGGAGAGGGAGAGAGGAGAGGGAGAGAGGCATGTTCATGTTCATGTTCAATTTGAGGTATTTTAGGACTAGTTCGTGTCTGAGAGTTACGCCTCAGGTACGAAAACTAGATTTTCACCGGCGTTGCTTTCATAACACCTATTCGTCGCTCCAACGCGTCCACACACACGCAACCTGGTGCCCTTTCCCCTGCCTCCCCTTCCCACAACCTGGAAGTCGTGAGAACTGTTGGGAAACTTCAGCTGCTGCTGTTTATCACGGGTTTGGCTAAAACACAACTTTAACATAGCGACTGTACAGGTTACCCATTAACGCGTCTGTCAGGTTTGGTTTTTGCTTTTAAAAAATATTATCGTTATTGTGCAGACTGAATGGGGCTGAAGTATACCGAAGACAACAGAAGACATTGAGTGTATGACTAATCCACATGCGACTAAAATTTCCATTCTTTTCACCTGTTTGTATGGTTGTACCCTCAAATTAGCTGAAGCGGTGTATATTGGCGCAACAACTTTTGAATCAACATACTTAAAGTGTGCTAAATTAAAGATATGTATAAGATCCCAGTGCAACTAGTCCTTCGCATGCCCTCTCCCAAAACCCCTCATGCAGTCAATTCCTTTTCTGCATATTCAACGGGGAGACAATCGACAAAAAGTGGCTGCAATTTTTCGGTCGCCTCCCCTCATCAATGATTCTTGCTAAGAGGAACTGTCAATTACTGAGTGACAGTATAGCTGTCAAACGTTATACTTTTCCCTTACATCTGCAATACCAGAAAATACATGTTCTAATTTAGCCACAACATAGATGTTATTCTTATTGTGTTGGGAGGAATGTTTGAGTCCGGGCGTGAAAACTTAAGCCTCTCAAAGAGTAACCTAACGGTTCAGGGTTTTGTAGTATTTCGTCCCCTCAAAATGACAAGGTTCTGTCTGAACTTTTTGGCTAAACTGGGTTACATATTACACACTCCTTCTACAGGCCTACTCCACTGTGTGTGTCAAAGTCTCAAGCGGATTCAAGCGGCGTGAAATTTTTAAGTATTGCTTTAAATGAAAAGAAAAGCCCTATCTCTAAAAGCCACGAGCACTTGTCACTTCAATCATCAATTTCTCAAAAGTTGATAGAAGGGAGTTCAGTTAGAACCGCTGTAGTTCCAGGGGGACGATTTGCTAATTCTGTGACGATTACAGTTCTCTATAATTTTTTTAAGTGCTTAGGATGCCTGTGCTTCATTTCACATCACACGGCCAGGATCGTGGTGAGGAGGGGGGTGGAGGGGGGTGTTGAAAGTGCATGGAGAGAGAAGAAGAGACTGGAAACAAATGGGGAACTTCATGACTTATAAATATTTCTCGTCGAATGAGCGCAGGCTGGTAGCAAGAGCAACAAAAATTCTTCCTGCTGGATTTGGTGTAAAAGAAACAAACACTAAATTGTACCATATAACCAGAGGCACCAATGACAGAATGGATAAGACTCTTGCACTAACAACCAGCGGTACTGGTTCAAACCCTGATCTTGGCAATAAACCGAGCCCTTTGAATGACAAGGTCCTATCTTCACTTTTTGGCCGAGCTGAGTTGTACACTACACACTACTTCTATGGGTCTTCTCCAGTCTGTGTCAAAGTATCACGCAGATTCGGTGAGTAATTTGTAAGTATCTATATAAAAAAAACAGCAAGGAAGAAAAATTCACTGCTGCGAGGAAGAAATGCCCAGACCTGAAAAAATTACATGTGAAAGACAGTTCTTTTTGCTACTATATCTATTCCTTTGGCATGAAAGCGAAGTATCGTAATTTTGTAATAAATGAAAATAGGCCTAAAAATATCGAATAATGCTTTCTCCTCAACAATGATGGCCTCCTTCCTGCCTCTGTTTTGTTTCGACTTTAGTACCGTGCATGTCATAAAAAGTAACCATATCAAGCTTGGTGCGCAGTGTCCTGCCGCGCATGAGGGTGTTACTGTGCCAGTTGTGAGTTGTTTTCTTCCTAGATCTACACAATCTGTGTGCTGATTGTGCGTGTTGTTTGCAACCCGTTCTTTGAATGGGTCCTTACCCTAGTTACTAAAAAGAAAAAAAAAATCTTTGCTCTAAAAGCTATGATCACATGAAACTTCGCCCTCCATTTCTCAAAAGTTGACAGACCCTTGTCATTCTAAAGGGACGAAATGATGGGCGCCGAACATGGACAGTAATGATCTCGACTTGGCAGGGGTTCTAGAAGATGTCAGAAAGTTAAAGGCCGAAACATCGAACGAAAGGACTCACTCTTCCCCTGAAGATCGTCATCTGTCTCGCTCCACCTGAGGAGTTTCTTACTACTGATACAGAAACGAGGGGATCGGGATGCACAAAATAGACACGCTTTGTTTTGTACTTTTAAGCCTTGCTTGGCTCACTAAAATATCTCAGAATGTACATGTGATTGGGTCTTGTCATGCCTTATTCCAACATCCTACATAGCCCTCACAATATCATTATACTGCTTCAGCCTGGCCATAACTCATCTTACTTACGGGCGTGGCCTTATATTCATACACTCAGTTGTTCATACAACCCGTTGACAACATTTAGCCATTTGGAACGGCGACAGGTGTGCCTGTACAAAACTTACATCTGGCACTCTTGTGTGTTCACACTCAGACTCAATTCAGGGTCTTACTTAGGCTATCTGCATACAATCATTATGTAGCACATGGGCAAAACTGCGCACGTCCGTATTTCAAATATTGCTAACCAAGCACACATTATCTGAATTATTCATAGCCAAAAGCGCTTGACTTAAATTGTGACATTAAAATTACTTCATCAAGGCATGTTATGTGGCGTGAGTTCCTGCTACAGCAGAACCTTTTTTACGTGGGGAGGGGAGAGCAAGGATTTTATGATAGAACTCAGAAGTTTATCACTGTGTCTAGGAAAGGCACGTTCTCCAGGCAGTTTTTTGTTCTAGCAAATGGTACTGAATAGTATTGAAAAACAGTACTGAATCCTTAACAGACTACTGATTAACATAATTTTATCAGAGTACCATTTAAAAAATTGCCGCGCGCTCTCTCTCCCCCATGCGTACACACACACGGAAATGGAGAAAGGCGAGAGACAGAGAACAGAATGACTAAGGACTCGGTTACTTTTATGATCTCTAGTAGGATCTTATATTTCTGACTGAAACCACAGACTGACAAAAAGTCCATAATGCTTATTCAAATAGACGTGGTTTAGGAAGAAACAAAGTAAATTAAAAATGTCTGTGGGGCCATGTCATGGACTGAGTCACAATAGGGGGTGGGGATTATGTCCGAACCCGTCATTTACTCACCTTCTGGCGCCAGGGCGTCCGTGCTTCCGGCGCTACAGTTGCTGTCATCACTCTCCGACTGACCGTTGGAGGTGGTGGCATTCCCTGGTCCTCCCCCATCGTCCACCGCCTCCTCCAGCTTCCGCTTCAGCATGACGGGCGCCATGGTGCTGCCGGTGTTGGTGGTAGTCGCTGTCGGGCAGCCTGTACAGGCCGCAATGGTTCAGCTTCAGCGAGTCCTTTGCAGTACTGCCAGTTGGTATTTACTTGGTGTGATGCTTTCTGCAGACCTCAGGGACAGGATGCTGGTGGTGTTGGGGGCCTGGGTTATCTGGACTGACTGGACACATGGTGGACATTTGCCTCACTCCGATCCCACGCTCACCTGTGGCAAAGAGCACATTAATACCTCAGTGATTCATATTATCTCTTGTTCGTAACATTCATGCCAGTTGCTCTAGCTTCTAAGATCAACCTCTACACTCACACGCCCTTAAATCTACCTATGAACCTATACTCCCTTACTACAGCCCAAAGCTGTACATAGCACATTCGGTGTGGATTGGGGGGGGGGGGGATAACAGACAAACCAGCAAACAAAATTATAGCGAAAACAAAAATTGGAATGCTCAGATTTGAGAGCTGAATTGAAATATTGGTAGGATTCAAAAGACAGCGGAAATGCCAAAAGATGTTCAACCTTTAAAACCTGTGCTTATTTTGGTTGTTTGATTTTGTTTTTGTCACACAGAAATGAATCATCTTGGAAAACTAAAATGTGGATAAAATATTGCAACCCTTTATGTGTTCTCAATTGGGAGGTGAGAGGGAGAGAGAATGAGAGAGAAAAAGAGGGGGGGGGGAGAGAGGGGAAGGAGCGAGACAGAGGGCGGGGAGGGGAGAGAAAGCGAGAGAGAAAAAGCCACAGAAAGAAAGAGACAGAATTCCCAATCATACTACAATACACTAGCTATGTACTCACCACAGTGCTTAACTCCTTAAACTGAATACACTCACACTAAGCACCGGTATGTACATAGACAGTAATAGTAATGTAACGACCGAACAGTACTAGGAATAAACAGTGTCCGATGACACCAGAAAGACTGGATAGGACGACAGACAAGAAGGCAACACTAAGCTGCTGATCTCAGAATAGCCAGTCATTTACCCACGCCCCCGCATACACACGGAAGGGTTTGTCTCCGTCTCTTCCATCCTTCCCCACACCCACCTACAGACACACATACACAAGGCACCGATATCACAGCTCAACTGTGTGAACACCGCCTCCCACCCACCGCTATTGATTATTTGCTGGATCTCAACCTACTGCCAGAGACCGAGGGGGCAAAACTATTGGTCTTCAATACATGAAAGCTGGCATTACAGCAAGAAGTTATCCAGCCCAAGTTTACACCAGCTCAAGAAGTCTGACCTTTTCATTGGGCCCGCAGACATATTTGACTGACATGTCATCGCCTCGCGCACTGCCACCCCACCCCCTACCCCCTCCCCCAAACACTTCTTGAGTCAATGTTGTTCTGAGGTCTCTGGTGCAAAAAATATCAAGGGGCGTTTGCCATATTGCTGTACGCGACCTTTTGCCGATTTTAAGATTTTGTCATGAAATTATTATGCAAAAGAGTCATATGGGTGCATTTTTCGTTGCAATTTTTATGGAAGTTTAAATTTTGAAGCGTAATGAACAAAATTCTGATTTACTCAAGTCTCCAAAAGGTAAAAAACGCCCATACAAATATAGCGACAATACCCGACGATTTACAAGTTTCCCCAAACAGCTCTGTTCCAAATTGCCAGTAAAGATTTGCAACAAAGTTATCTGCAGTCTGGTGGTAAAGTAATGCCATCCCCTTTTCACATGCAAGCCTCCTGTCTCGATCTGTCTCTCGAACAACAAAGTTACGCGGAAACTTCAGACATATAAACACAAGTGAGCTCACTATCTTTCGCAATGCATTTGGTTGTATTGGTTGCATACAGCTTATTTCTCATTTCTAACCCCTGGTGGCTAGATTGGGAGTGGAACGAGCCTCCTAATTCGCATTCCTTTTCATTAATTCTGTGGAACAAACTTTTACCTCTACGAAACTTTGTATTGTGAAGTTGAAAACAATTAATGTTTCGTAATTGTTACGGGAGTTTCGCGAGTGACGACATCAAGCACAGGACATGGCTTCACATTTCACCCAGCTGGTGCCAATCAGTATCCGTGCGCACATTCTGGACTTGGGGCACAGAAAACTGTACCAAAGTTCATCATGTCCCGACGATACTCCTCGCGCTACGTTCTTGGTATCTTGCCCAGTGGCCTGGAAAGGCAGCGGTAGCCTCTTGTGTTCACGGACTTGCAAAATTACTAGTAATATTAATACACAAAAGTCATTGTCTAGAGGCTTGGATTCATATCAAAAACAGCCCGTGTCCCTTGGGGACGAGCCCGTCGAGTACTTGGACATGTAATGATTAAACATTCAAAGTTTTCAGAAATTCAGCTTTTGCTTTCTGATAATGTCAACTAGACCAAGTCTCCAGACTTGACTCACAAAGCTTTGACAGCTGTTTAGCATTCAGAACTGGTGGTGAAAAACGCGCAATAGAGAATTCAAAAACTGCAGTAAAAAATGGTGCATCCTGATATCTGAGGTCGCAAAGCTGATAATATCACTTTAGGCATCTGTGCACTTTCGAACATCTACCCTAACTTTTTAAGTGATATTGTCCATTACACCGTAACATAGATCTTACACCGTAACATAGATCTTACACTATAACATCTCAAATAGCACTGGGTATTCTGTGTCCCTTGACATTTGACATTTCTACCCTTGTCGTCGCTGTCCTTGCAAGATTACTGTCTACGGAAAAGAATTTTTAAAAAAGGACAAATCAATGATGTTTTATCGCAATCACTTCAAGCTTCCATTTTCTCTCCAAGCCCTGCCGACATAAGAAAAAAAAATACACGTATGCAACTTAAGGTCCTTCCTCACTGTCTCTTCCCTCTTCAAAGTCCAATGGGAACCATAAGGCAGTAACAAAACGCCAATGGCAGATAACACAAAAAAGACCCAAATGAAGTGAAGGATACCGGCACTTGTACTAGATATTCTATTTAAAAGGGAAAAATGCCAACGATTAAAAAGGAAGAATATCTGTCTTAATCAACGCTTCAAGAAGAACTAATCTGTCATAGTTCACACTAGCTGACACCTGCGTAACCATGCAATTCCAGAGCATTGCAATTGATAGTTTCACTCCTTAATAAACTTACGCTATAAGTGGCCACTGATCACTCTACCTGTAGCTCACCCGTCTCTGAGTCTGCAGACATGCGCAATAACAGTATCATTATGTGCGGCCTCAAGTCTGTCTTTGTCCACCTGATGACCACCTCTGCGTGAGGTCGACAGCTCTATTCATTTCGCAATGCCTGGTCAGAAACAGTCAATACCATCAGTGACACGGAATTTTAAATGAAAAGTCAGACGCCACCGGCTTTAAGCTCTGCTAAAAGAACGGTTCTTCATTAATTACTCGGACCTCGGAAAAACTGGCCAGCCTACCTGCGCTGTTCAACATCGATATACGGATTAGAAAAGCTGCAATATTTAACGCGGCTGATAGACGATCAATACCTGAGATACCAGGCGTTACGCATCATTCCTGGTGCTGAGGGATAGTGGAGAAAAACTTTTAAAAAACAAAGAGGCACGCTTTTGTCAATGGCATGGTTCGATCTGCCAATCGACCTGCGAGCCTGGCTCTTGTTGACTTTTGTATTTGATTCGCAGGGCGAAAGATCTAAAAACGAAATCAAACAAACAACACAAAGCTACTGCCAATTGAATACAGGGATTGCTCCCAACCACTGAGTCCACGGATTGTCTTTTTCACTCAGCTCGCCTACTGGACTATTCCTGCTGGAACAAAACAGTTAACCTTTTCTCAAATGTACGTAATCATGACTATGTGTACAGGCACTGAGCGGTCAGCATAACTATGCATAAGCGCATGAGCAGCACATACAGTCCCAATATAAAAATGGTACATAAATCAATACCAAAACTCAAAGGAAGGTGTTCTTAGATATTTCAAAGGGGATCTGAGACCTTCTGTCGTTGTAAGCTGTTGACATTTAACTATCTATACATTTTTTAAAAATTATCACCGGCTCCATGTGTATAAAACACACATGTTTGTACCAGTATCTACCCGTTGGACACCATGTGTCAGGATTTACTTCTTTTATAAGTGCTAACTAATGCAGCTACTTTATGAGTAAGTGACATTCGTACTAAAGTAATTACTGAGAGCAGCAAAAAGACAACGGATACTCAATTTTCCTCTTTTGTTGTTGTTGTTGTTGTTGCTTTTGCCAACACTAGCGTGTAACCCCGGATGATGGGCGTGATGAAAGCCGACTGGCAATGTAACAGTAGCCTTTTTTTAAAAACATATTATTGTAGTTTATTATGTCTTACCCATTATTATCGATCATCTCCCCTTAGTTTTGCTGTTGAAACTGGAGTCGCAACTCCACTATACAATTTTTGTCAGTTTTACCAGAGTTCAGGATTAATAACTACGAAGTTTTCTTCTCCTTATCCTTTACTGTTGATGTAATTGTTGTTGTTGCTGTTGTTGTTATTGTTGTCGTCGTTTTATTAATGACATCCCGTCATGTTGACGGCCTGGAATGAACAATTAATGTACTGACCAAATATTTCTTTTGTGTTTGGAGACGACAGAATGACGTAAAAGACAGACAAGAACAGAAGAAGATCCGCCAGAAAGCTGGAGTATGAAACTGTGTACTCATTCCTTTTTTTTCGTGTTAACAGATCAGGCAGGTTAAAGAAACCCCAGATCCAGCACCCGTCATCCACATAAAGTCAAGAAACAAGACATTATCTTCACAGTTTCTTGTTTGTTATCAATACTGAGAACAGGTGTCACTAACGATAAGATGGATGCAAATTCGAGGCGTACGCTGAAACGAGCGGATGAACCGGGTGCTTGTGATACGTGATTATTATCAACGGCTGAGCTGTTTGTAGTTTGATAACATTTCATCAGGTGTGAGTTTCCACACAAAAAATATTGTGTGTGTATTAATATAAAAAAAAAATGAAAGATGTAGGTGCATCAAATGAGCAGGTGTTCGACACATTAAACTGCTTAGGATCCAAACCTGATGCTCACTCAATGCACTGCTTTGACATGTACGTATGCATTTAAGGTTTTGACTACAGACACTGTAGGTTGAGCGTGGGACTAGTAATCTTTCTATATATATATACAGTCGCAACAGAGCAGCAGTTCTAACTGTGATGTTCAGTAAGACAAATGTAATTTCAAGACTCCAAATCATCTTACAGGTCATAAAACTTGACAAGAGCAATTGGGTATAAGGCAGTTGTTTGAAGTTTCTGAAGAGCAGATTAATATGACCAATACCTACGATAATACATTCAGCAAACCGTCGATTCCAGCATTGCACCAAGCCATACACTTCATAGCTTACAACACTGAATAACCAAATTTAAACTTGAGAAATAACTCACTCACCTGTTTATTCTCACGACAATCTTGGCCACGCACTGCGCGTTCACGTGTATGTTACAAGTATTCCACCTCTGATTTGGTGCCAAGACACAAGGTAACTGTGCGCACCACTCTTACATACAGCACCAAAAGACCCAGACAGACGAATGCTATAGTGAACGACGTGTGCGCCAGCAAAGTTGAAATATCTCACGTATTGCAGTTTTTCTTGCACGGGCACGGCCGTTGTTTGATATAGATATGAGATCGTCCGATTACTGAATCTTCGATACTATCGCGTCCCTTGCTCTACCAATCAGTCAGATACTTTCGTTTATACTTTTAAAGGCAAACGATTACAGGCTCTAAAGACGTCCCCAAATCTTTGAGCAAATTTGCAGCTTAAATTCATATAGGCGGTAAATATTTTTAATCTGCTACGTGTATTAATTACATGAAAAACAATGATTATGATAGTTATTTTACCTTTAGATAGGTGCTGTTCTGCTGACCATTCTATAGTATTTAGTCTGAGCCACCGCGCGTTACCTTTGTATGAATACCATCCGATTTCATCGAAAACATTAAATTTTTGTAACTAAATAAGAACAGTGCACGAAAACCGTGGGTAAACAGATCCTTTAGCATAGCATGAAAGGCTTTCAAACTTCTAAAGTCGTCCTGTCTGAAACGACAGGGTAATATCGTCCACCCACACGTGGCGTATCAATAGTTCTGTGTCATGGTAACAGCAGTTACCCATTTCACAGCTGTCTATATTTTTCTAATGGAGAATTTACTTAGTAACAATAGAATGTGCTTGTCTTTGAGAATTTTGCTCCATAACTCTTTCGCTTTGCTTACGATGTACGATTTTAAATCTACATTTCAGGGAAAACATCTCTCCCTGAATTGGCATCATACACAGACCATGTCCAGAGAGTTAGAATTATAAAATATGTCTATATGCTCGACCGAGTCATTCTCTTAAAAGGGACCCAAAAAAAAAGTGGGCATCATTCTCGTCACTGATCTTGGGATTTACTGAGGGTTGCATGTCGCCTGCATTTGCACTGCATGTAAGTACAGTTTATCTGTTTTTCATATTTCCACGTCTGTCCATCCCCAATCTGGGTTACTAAAACGCGCTGAGAGAGGATTAAAATCCTCTACACGTCGCACGAAGCGGCACTCCTAATCTACAGTACTCACCTTCCCATTAAAAAAAAAAAAATCCTGGTATCGGCCATTCCCACACCGGCGATGCTGGTCAGAGAATCTGCCTCCGCACACATAAATGTACTACGCAATACCAGCGCACAGGTGCAGGCACACACACGCAGACATACTGTTGAACTACATCAGCGGGATTAGCGAGAGAAGGCCGGGAGGCGCGTGCGAGGCTCGGCCGTTGCTATTGATCTGAATGGCGTGAGTTTGTGAGTGAACAAAATCTCGCGCGCCTTCGTGCCGCTGAGGTCATGACGAGCCATTTTAACTCCGCTTTCCTGCCCGTGATGCGGCTTTGAATTCGGATTTTCACATGATGATAATGGCGCAGTTTCACAAAATTCACTTGCTTCTGCTCCTTCTTGATCCAGTTTGCCCGCTCTTGAAAAGCGAAGTTGGTTCTGACCGTTTTCAAATATTTGTTTCTTTAATTTTAATGTCAAATCTGGCTTCCACTCCTTGAACATTTTCACGCATTACATTTGTTTTCATTATGCACGCATCACTAGAAACTTGATCTTTGGAAAGTGAATTGATGGTGGTTGGAAACTTCACGCATTTCAGTGACATGGTGAAGGCCTCGAGCTACTTTTAAAATATGTCACAGGACAATGAAAGGCTATGCCGATTTTTTATATATTTTATTAATTTTCAAATTTCTTTTCTTTGCAATCAGTTTGTGCAAGCAATTCAGTTCTGAATATAAAAAGAGTATGGAGAGATAACTCGCAGCACACAGCTGAGTGGTCAGTGAAAGGCGATGTGCACTGATTCTAAACACCTCGCGCCCGTCAGTTTCCTTCCCAATGGCCGTGAGAGGTTTCACTGTGAGAAACCAGGCCTGAATACGGACAATGCCCTCCAGTTTGGTGTCAAATGAACAGCCCGCAGCACATCGTTAGTTGAGAGACACTAGTGTGGTGTATGCATGGCTGATCTGGAGTGACCGTGCTGGTATCAAATTTATAGATCTTTCAAACACTGAATTGTGTCAAATAAAATAAAATCATAGTCTGGAAAACAAAACGTATTTCCTTAGGGTGCAATTTTGGCCTTTTATTTGCTCATTGCCACAGCTTTAAGGACAATAATATTATGGCAATTTTAAAAATTAGAAAATTCATTTTCTTAAGTGCCAACTTCTAACCCAGCTAGTCTCCTTTGTGTCGGTCTATTGTGTTTATTCAATTTCGGGCAATCTTTTAAAATGCTATGGCGATAAAATACAATGATCTTTTTCTTTTCCTCCTTGTGATAAGTCTAGCTCATGGCGCATTTGACACACGTACCATTTGATGCAGTTTCCAAACCTGGAAATGAGTGCGTGGTGCACTGGTGCACATAACATCTGTAACAAGACTGAAGATTATTACGGGAAACTTTCTTGATCACAGCGAGAGAGAGAGAGAGAGAGAGAGAAAGACAGACACACAGACAGGGTTGGGGGGGGGGGGGGGGTAGCACATGTTCATCCCAGGTGTAATAATGCCGGGCATATCATTGAGTAAAATAAGCAGTACAATTAAAGTCAACAAAAGTCAAACACTGTGATCCAACAGCCTCTGCCAATATCAAAATTTCTATGTCTGAACCACTAAATGACTTTGGTACCAAGGGATACAAATCTATGAAACAACTTCCTTGTTGCTATGTTGCTGTTGTTGTTTGGGTTCACTGTCCGTTTCATGGCGCCACAGTAAACAGCAGCAGATTGGCCGACAGCTCTGGTATCAATCAATGAAATGGCCGAGCAGGAAAACGTGACACGAACAACGACAAAAAATTAAAAGTCACAACATAATTAGTGTCTCTTGTGCAACAGTCTGTCACAAAAACAGAACGTGTGGGACACAACCATGTGCAGTAGCAGAAACTGACCAGCCGACTCTTCCCCCCCCCCCCTCCTTTCCCCGCGTATCATCCATGTCAACAACGCAACAATTCGCACCACAGTCATTGATAACTGAACGAATTAGGGTAGTACCATAGAGCTCTCTGCGTGGCCTTCACCGTGTTTATACGTGCAACTGCATAAGTTGTTGAGTATATCGTGAAGGAATGGATCGACTCGGTAATCTGTGCCTCGGGTTGAATCTTCTTCTTTGCAATAAATATTTACTGAAATAAGGGGGTGGGGTGGGGGGGGGGGGGTGTTGATGTTGTGATCTTCACCTTCTGTTTGTTCATAAATGTTTAAATGTGATTGAGCGTGAACAGCAGAAAGTGCTCGTTCCAGAAATTAAAAATATGCCAATAAAATACCACAAGGGACATAAAGAAGTTGTGTGCTTAAATCTGGGCACCGTGTAAACACGGTGAATCCTATGCACAGAACTCTATGGTAACTACTCTTGTTCGTTCAGTTATCAAGGAGTGTGGTCAACACAAAGCCATTTTTTTTCCCAATGTGTTAAAATTATATGAATCTATTGCTTCTGTGTTGGACTTGACAGCTCTGAATGGGAAATATAAATAAAGAACGTGTACCCAAACACACCGTGAAGGGCGCAAAGTGGCCATTATCATTCCGAAGTGCCGTAAAAACCCCAAAGTCAAAATCAAACTTAAATCTGGGTGTGCCATCATGAAAAGCTGTCAAACCCAATTTCAGTTTGCAAGGCCACAACATTGAAACCTGACATTTCCTCGCCTTGTTCTCCAAATAAGAGTTTTGCTCGGTGTTTCTCAACTTGTTATGTCCCATGCCCCACTTCAGTTTTCGAAATAAAAAACAAAAAAACCTGCGCCCAAAAATGGCCCGACAAACTTAGTATACAGTACACACAAAAAGCTTTTGAATCATATTTAAAAATTCAGTCTGTATTTACTCAGGAAAAAATTTACTTAAAAAACATAACTGGCTAGGCTGCGCAAAAGCATTAAAGTCAGGTATATACAAAAAATGTATTAAGTTCGATGTTTCAATCCGAGCTCAAAACGGAAATCGTCAACACAACATAAACAAACGATAGTTTATCTATACATGTAAGTTAAAATACACTATAAATGTAAGATTTCTATGAAAACCTTACAACCCATTCTGGAGTCCCACACCCCACCAAAATACTGCCAGGTCCCACTTTGGGGCACACGCCCCACCTTGAGAAACACTGGTTTAGATATTTCCTAAAGCATCTACAACAATGCAAACGGGAGGCGAATTTTATTTATTTTTTTGACCTGGGGAGGAATGCACGCCTCTCCCGCAGATCAGGGAAAAAGAGAGAAAAACGACATTACTTCAAGTGTTGACTCCCAGGCTGGGAAGATCGTGAAGGAAAAGGTGAGAAATCCTGGCTATAAAGCGTTCGATAAACCGCAGGTTGAAATTAAACACAATGTTACAAGCAAATGAAAATTGGACCAAATGGCAACTGCCATCATAACGGACGACCGCGAGTTTGAGTTGGGGCTCGATAACGGCCACTTTGCGCTTATCACGGTCTATTAAGGTACGGATACCTTATGTATCGCATTCAGGGCTTCTAAATTTCTTAAATAGAATTAAATGGTTTCGTATACATTTTATCATGTTGGTAAAATTCTCAAAAGTTGTTTTGTACGGGTCTGAAACGGGCGATTGTATAATTTGAATGTCATTTCGAGTTTTATGTGTGGTTTTATAGATAGTTCAAAGATTAAACGAACGTGCAAAGGAAAAAAAAAACAAAAACAATTTAAGTTTGAAATTAATATAAAAGACAGTTCAAGACACCACGGAAGACGCAAATTCCTTGTATTTCCTGCCCGCCCCTTCAGTTTCCACCACTTGAGAGAAGGGGGCGCAACCCCTTTTATCGTATCGCATCAACACAGTTCTCGTCCTTTCTTATTTGAAGACACGTTTTATTGGTGGAGGTTTGGGGGGGGGGGGGAGAGAGAATAGGAGAAAGAGGGTGGAGGGAGAAAGAAAAGAGAAACGCCCGCGACGAAATAAAAACACAAATATCTATGGCTATTTATTAGTTAAGAACCAAAATCTCATGAAAGTCCATTCCCGTAAGTTGCTGATTCTGAGCCTTCAGTTTACATGTTTATGTATAGCCATTTTTGTTCAAACTGTTTTGAATCCTTCTCCGACTTGCGAGAAACTAAGGTTGAGACAAACACGTAATCTGGAAACTAACTGCACCGTTTTCTGGCGCGCGTTGAAAGTTGTTGATTTTTTCCTGTTGGTGTCTTTTCAGTCAGCGTTTGAGTTGATAAAATAGTTTACTTCCTGTAACGACTGTTGCTTGCGAGCTTCTCTTCCCCCACCCCCTTTTTTCTTTTCGCGTAAACCATGTTTATGGGACATTAGTACATCCTCCTCCCGCTTTTGTGTGTGTGTGCGCGTGTGTTTATACAGGGTTCCTGCATCTCTTTAAGAATTTTTTTCCAGGTGTAAAATGTTAAATTCCAGGGGTACTTAAAGGTCGGAAAATAAGGGGAAAAAAAAAAAAGTAACTCTCATTCTCCCGTTTTGTTTTGTTTTTTTTTTCATATGGGGCAAATTTCAGGGCTATTCCAGGGGTCTTTCACTTTTTCCAGGGGGTTTTAATAAACATTTAAAATTCCAGGGGTTTTCCAGGGGCCCCTGGAATTCCAGAGGTGCGCAGGAACCCTGTTTGTAGGTGTGTGCGTGTGTGTGTGAGCCAGTGTTTCCCACTCCTTTTTGTCTCCCCCCCCCCCCTTTTCAATCTTCAAAAAAAAAAAAAAAAACGTGAGCCCCACCATGATCGGACCAGGTCAGTATCCCTTCTAGTACCCAGTCTGAAGTCCCACGCCCCACCAGTAAGGCACTATTAAGCCCCAGCTTGAGAAATACTCGTGTGAACCTTATAGATGGCGTTGGTTCTTCCCGATCGCGTACCTCGCATCATCATGACAGGGATGCCAAATGATTTTTGCAAAAAAAAAAAAAAAAACCTGAAAAATGAACGTGTCCTAGTATTTGCACCAAAGCAAACATTTTTTAACAGTTTTTAAATAGTCACTAACACACAAAAATACAATAAAATACACAGAAAACCGGGGGGGGGGGGGGAAACCGGAAAAACCGGACTTTTGGCATCCCTGTCATGATAATATTGTCGTCGTTCTCGTCATCAACATTCTCCCTGATGATGTGCGGCTTTCCTTACTGAAACCGCTCGCACTGCAAGAAACCGGTCCAAACATGTCTCATGTTGATGCCGTTCGGGCTATCTCGATTACAATTCACAATCTCATCCACAAACCCTGAAGATCGAACGAGGATCCCAAATAACGAGAATCGCCCCGATTTCGCCCCAGAAAGAAATTAATTCCATGGGGCTTCGGACTCAAATCCACTGTGGCTGGAATCGCCCACTCTTATACCGGCAATATATTATGTATTGATCCAATGAGATTACCCGCCACCAGCCAATCTCGCTACCTCATTCATTCAAAGCTCAACATTCGGTTTTGGCGGCATCTCTTTGCTCTATGCTGGTTCTTTCATGGAGGGGGGGGGGGAGAGAAAGAGGAGTGAGAAGAGAAAGAATGACTGAGAAAGAGAGGGTATAAACAAAAAAAATGGCACTGGAGTGGGGTTAGAGCAGAGGTCACCAAACTTTTTTCACCAGAGGGCCGGATAACTGACAGACTTACAAGCGCGGGCCGCATAAGCAATCTGTTCAATACTTGCAGGCCAGAAGAAAAACTCTAGAGCTCTAGATATCCCTGGTTTTATCAAACAAAATCAAGTACCATGGCGGGCCGGATGAACTGACGTCGCGGGCCGGATCCGGCCCGAGGGCCGTAGTTTGGTGACCCCTGGGTTAGAGTGAAAAGGGATGAAGATGCTAGTGCGATGATTCTGAAAACTTGATCTCCGATGCCTCCGATCATATGGAAATCCAGAAACACCCCTCTTAACCAACTAATCTGTTCCTGCATTTCACCCTCGGCTTCAAACATGGTTTCCCCCCAGACAAACCAAACTGATGCCATGTTCCACCCAGTTTTTAGAAACCCTGAGTTGGGGGGATCAAGACATGCCAGGGTGTAATGCTAAAAACGCTGAAACGTAAAAACCGGCCAGGAAATATTGAAAGAAAAGGAAAAAAAAAACTGGCGACGCCAGGGAAATTCCATTATAAAGCAGGCCATGAATGAGTATTATTTGGAAGGTTGTCAAGTTAGGAAAATGAATATCTTGCTACAAAAAAAATGTCGCTGCTCGCGTGGAAGAACGTGCTTCCTGGAACGTTGTTCTCTGGGAGTGAAATGAAGATGTCTTGTACTGTACAGCAGACATGCCAAACCTGCGGCCCGCAAGGGAACACGCAGCCCTTTCTAAACTCAAGAGCGGCCCGCGACGATATGTTCAATGTTCTTATGCATCTATGCTCATTATTTTGTTTACCAGTGAACCCTTACATTACAAAATATTGAAAATCACTTCGACTGCTTTACACACAGGAAAATCCTTCGGCAAAAAATAGACAAACATACACATGGCCTTAACTAAGGACACTTCAGCTGTAGGCATTATACAAATTCTATTTTTGAGAACGTGTCGTTGAATCAAAATTATGCAGCCCCTTTGAACATGTACTAACAATGTGACCCACAAGCACTTTTTAGTTGAACCTGCCTGCTGTCCAGTAGTGTATGTGAGAAAAGCATGTAGAGCATGTCTGGGGACACCGGCCGTGCACAATATTGAATGGTTTATTTATGTTTGTCTCATATGTGGGAACTGAAAAATCTTCAAAGGACTGAAAATGGATTGAAACCACTCCATAGGCCTGAACCTAGCTGTAAACTTGCACATTTCGCATAGTTACGAATACATTGCCGAACATGACTATACACAAGCTAGGGCCGAACGAAAATCTCGACGAAAATGTGCATAATGCTCTTAACCCATAACAATACCGAACACACAAAAACATTTCAAAGGAAATATTATGGAAGTTTTGCTTACAATAATTAAGAGAAAAAAAGTGCTGTAATGAAGAGCTAGCACCCAGAAGCACATATAGACTGATATTATATAATCTTGCAAGACCTGAAATCTAAAATAAAGTTACTTGTCTATGTTTTAAATGCCTGTGAGTATGACTTATCATGACATATCCAAAGTATCCCAGAAATAAATTCGAACTGGCCTACTGCCCGTCGTGCCAAAATTCCTGGGGTTTCTGAAATCTTGAGGACACAAGAAGCAGCCCCCTCCCCACCTCAATCTCCTCTCCAAATCTTTGCTCCGCATCCAATTTCCGTGCCTATCGCCTTCTTTTGCCCTCCAGCATCTTCATCATACGCCTTCTCTACGCTGGTCTCTAACGTCCATCTATTCAAAAGTCTGTGCGTCCCACACACAAGAAAATCCATACGCTGGCATTCAAACACAAAAATTCTTCCATAGATGTCGCACTGCTGAATTTGCATTCTCCCAAACATCTCAGTCTCCCCCATCCACACTCGCTCATTCCCATCCTGTTCGGGGGCTTTTCTGGGTTCCATACTCTGTATTTTCGAGCCAAATGTCCATGGATAGGGAAAGAGAGATGGGAAGGTCTATTTGCGGGCGTTTGTCCAAAGCAAAGAAAACTCACCGACTGCCGGGCCCGGATTTGAATATCCTACAGAATGTGATTTCTCCCTACTATAGTAATAAAATGCTACCTCCCTTCATCATGGGATACAGTTTACTTTACCATTGACCACAGTAAGCGTAAAGGCATTCTTTTGGTGTGATTCACGACTAAATGTTGACTTGCGCTTCACACATTTTCAGAGGGGAAGAAAAACACTTATGTTTATTTTCACTTACTGGCTTTTGTGGTGGTTGTTTTCGACAGAAACAACAATAGACTGAAAATGCCAGTATCTGGAGAAAGGCCGTGTTCCTGAATGCATGTTTTCCCCTGCTTTATTTTATCTGACGTTTTCAATGTTTGAGGCAATTTCCTTTTTATTTTATTTTAAAAAACGACACTCCCAGCTCTTAAATCTCAGGTGACAAAAATTATTCCAAAATGGGTCATTCATCTCCAATCACGCATTTATCTTCCTCCACACAAATAAGCCAACATCTGTCTCTCTTGAAAACAAAGTCAAGTAAAATGTACTTACATAGACAATGATTGTATAGGCAACAGGAGTTTAAGGATGTGGTAACACTGTAAAAGCCTTCTACGTCCCAGCAAGTACTGTAGGATGCCTTACTTTTGTCACCGTTCCACGCCACTTTTCTTCTGATTAGACTGAACGACAATCTGGTCAATAGGAAAGACAAAAAAAGAAAGTGAATGACTGAACAAAAGATGTTACAATTCCTTGGTTGTGTCCAGAGCAGACACAACATGTCTTCAGCCTGGCATCAAACCAGAGTGGTTCAAGACCACAATTTTTTTACAATGACACATTGCGTCAGTATCATTATGTTCGGTCTGCTAAAAATACTGTACGCTTTCAGGTTTTGTGCTCTCTATTTTTTTGAAAATGTTGCCCTGTCCACTTTTCCTTAATGTTCTTTTTGCGATGGACAAACCAGAACCAAATCTAAATCCAATAAAGCAAATTTTTCCGAATTTCATCGTAGTTTAACCCTTATATTACAAATGTATTATAACTTTTTATCTGATTTCGACTTAGGTTTAGAGACTAGATTATGCCGCTCATCTCCCCGCCTCCTCCCATCTATTTAATGTTTAAGTCTCATGGCTGTGAAAGAAACTGCTTGAACTATGTTTCTTTTATTTAAAACAATACAAAAAATGTAACCTGTAAGGATATCTTAAACGCTGATTCTGTCCAGTACATGACTGTACTATTAAAACCCTTGTATCTGAACGAATGTAATAAGTCTTTGAAGAGTAAAATGTGTAACCTTAGAAATGTTATATAGCGAACGAAAGAAAAAAAAAAGAAAAAGAATGACAAACAGACCGACCGTTTGGGCGGTCAAGTAGACAGACACAATAATACACTGACGGAGGATGGAACGACGGCAGATGGAAGGAAGGGTGGACCGACTGACACTGGCGAACTGGAAATATTCAATTATCCCGCCCGGAAAGTCTACCCGTTACTGCCCTCTCCTCTGCTCTTTGGCCATCTCATTCATACCAATATGAAAAAATGTTGAAAAATTATAGACCCGTCTCAAACCTTCCTTTTCTTTCAAAAATCCTTGAAAAGGTGATATTACAACAACTAATGTGTCATTTGAGAAATAATGACCTGTTGGAACCATTTCAATCTGCTTACAGAAGTAACCACAGTACTGAAACTGCACTATTAAGAATCATGAATGACATATTAGTAAAGGCAGATTCTGGAAATATTACTCTGCTAAATTTGTTGGATCTATCAGCAGCGTTCGACACCATCGATCACGAAATCCTGCTCAGAAGGCTAGAAACATCGTTTGGAATCAGAGGGGTCGCCCTTAAATGGGTCGAATCTTACCTGTCAAATCGCCACCAATTTGTTGTAACCAACAAAATAAGATCTTTTTCTTATGCGCTTCAGTATGGCGTACCACAAGGCTCAGTGCTTGGTCCTATTTTGTTTACTATCTATACTATTCCACTTGTACATGAAATAAAGAAATTTAATTTACAATATCATTTCTATGCTGATGATACCCAGCTCTACAGTTCTGCCTTGCCATGCGATGTTGACAGCCTTCTGCAGCAGGCTGGAAACTGTATAACAGAAATTAAAAGCTGGATGAACCAAAACAAACTGGCACTAAATGAGGATAAAACTGAGGTTATTTTATTAGGCCGTGAGCGGGTTCTGCAAGAAGTGGACAGAACTGAGATGATAATTGGCACTAATTCAATAGAAATTTCAAAAAAAGTAAAAAACCTAGGGGTTTACATTGATTCAAATCTTTCTATGTCATCTCAGGTTAGTCACCTCATTCGTATTCTATACATGGAAATCTGGAAAATTGGTAAAATCAGACATCTTATTTCAACTGAAACTGCGGCTGTTTTAGTAAATTCTTTTGTACTTTCAAAGCTTGACTATTGCAACTCCCTTTTGGCTGGAATTTCACAAAAAAATATTAGAAAACTCCAAATTGCTCAAAACAATGCAGCGAGACTTGTTTTGAAGAAAAAGAAAAGAGATTCAGCACTGCCATTTCTGCAGAGTTTGCACTGGCTGCCAGTCGAGAAAAGAATAATGTACAAATTGTCATCCATTTGTCACAAATGTGTCAATAATACTGCTCCATCGTACCTAGTTGATTTAACTGATTACTATGTTCCATCTCGTCAACTAAGATCATCATCTGACACTACAAAATTGAAAGTACCTAAAATGAATCTGTCCACTGTAGGAGAAAAGTCCTTTTCATTTCTTGGCCCTACCATCTGGAACACTCTTCCAAAGACAACCAGGGAAATTAATGACATTGGTTCTTTCAAACGCCATCTGAAGACCCATTTCTTTCAGACAAACTAGGCTAGGTGTTTTTCGGCAGCAACAATAGTAAATATTTTTGAATTTCTTTTGTGTATGCGTGTGTGTGTGTGTGTGTAAGAGTTTGTTAAAGCGCCCAGAGCTTGTCATCGACGGGGTTGGGCGCTATATAAATGCAATATATTATTATTATTATTATAATATCGACTTCAGCCGCTCCCAACTTTCTGATAACAGCAGAGAACGTACGGACAGGAGACGCGAGAGGCAATTCAGAAGAGGAAGAAGACAGAAAGAAAGAAAAAAAGAAAAAAACCGAACGGATGGACCTGGGATGGAGGTTGGAGGATACGGGGGAAAGGGGGTGACAGACTAGAGACACGAACTGGCCAGGGAGAGAAAATTCAAGCGGTGACATCAGCCAAGATAAACTAGATAAATGCGCCCCCATTTTTTTCTCTCTTTCCTTCTTTCTTTCTTTTCCTTTGCCAATTTACCGCCTGGTGGGCGGGTTTACTGCCCTTGCCAGGACTCGATACCACTTCCAATACGATTTGAGTCAAGTTTTGAATCAAAATGAAATGTGCGGGAGGGGGAGCAAAAATTGAGCCAGTGGGAACAAACAAACAAACAAAAAAACAACAAACCTTACTTCCTGCCCTAACATTTATTTTTCTCTATAAGCTTTGTTTTCCAGCAAAAGAAATGCCTAAGCATACTTTCTCCTTTCCTCCTATGATAAATTAAACATGTTCAAAACGTGGCTCTGGTTCTGAACCACTGGGGAAGGGAAACAGGAGGGGACAACAGAAAAAAATGTTAAGATCAACAAATCTAAAACTGGAAACAAATCTAGCCTTGCGATGACAAAACGACGCATAAGATAATTATAATACTGGCCAGAAGCCGGACTCGGCCCGTCCCAAATTTGGAATTTGCTGACATAATTATATGTATACTCCTACAAATGATGTCCTTTCACCCCGATACCTTGCTCTGTCTGGGTCACAGAAATACAAATAGAGGCCAAAATAATAATAATAATCTTACTATAATTGAGCTAGAGGGCGAACATGTAGGCAGCTAAAGCTTCGCCACTACGCCATCAAAAATTATGGAACTTGGTGTACTGCATCAATTTTTGACGATGAGTTACGTGGACACATTCATTCCGGACAAAAACCACTCTTTGAAGTTATTTATATTAAAAAATTTTGAGCCTCGAAAACATAGACGCATTTTCATCGGATAGAACCGAAAAGTGTGACCGGAAAATTATACGCCCTTGGCCTCTCTTTTCACACTGGTCGTCGAAAATCAACGTTATCACATCTGTGTATTTCTACGTGAAATTGTGGTGTAACAGTAAGTTCTATTAGTCATTGCATCGAATCCACATGCCGTTTAAGGTAGCCTAGATCTAGATATACGGTTGGATTTGGTGCATGGAAAATCTGCATCTTGCGCGGGATGGCTAGTAATGATAATTACGTTATCCATTTTCCACTAAAAAGTCACAAATTTCTGAGTTGACTATGTAAGGCAAAAATAGCAAAGCTTTTCTTTCTCTCTCTCTTTCTCTCCTCTCTCTCTCTCTCTCTGCATATACGGTATTCTGTCGCCACAGACCAACCTTCCTCTTGTTGTTCGACACCGTTTCCCTCTATTTCTCTCACACGATGGCATTGGGTTTGCCAGTGATATTTTCGTTCGCTCTGATGATCATTCAATCACCCAGGGTATGTTGCGCCTTTATGGAAAAACCCTGTTTTGTCATCTTTCCATTTCACCTTGTTTCCTCTCTGTGACAGCCATATCTGACATCAATATTACAATAAACCCCGCCCACAGCTCTCTGGTGCACTGACACATTGATATTTTGAAGCTTTGTGAGTGCTACTGACATTACTCTCATTATCACTTCTGACCTCTTAGCAAGGGCGTGCTCAAAACTTTGTCTCACTTGTTCCTTGTAGCTGTGAAATCTACTTTTCATCCCTCCAATACCATTTGATCCATTTTTGAAATACTTCACTCGGTTCCAATATGCCATATTTAGAACACTTTCTGATTTATCAACAAATAATTGCTGACGGTAAATCAGCATGCAGTTTACTTTTACATTCATCTGGTCAGTCTCTATCAGTTTTACAAGATTCAGAATATTTGGATTAGGAATCTCCGGGAGAGAACCAGAAAGATAATCCCAACTACTGTCATTGTAAGCCTGTGCAATGTTGCGATAAACTCAACGACCAACTACTGTAGTAGAATACATGGCAACTTTGAGAGGGAAAGCGGGGAGGGGGCAATGGTGGATGGCCTGACATCTAAGAACTTAAATTTTCATAGAAATCCTTACGGCATGAAACGACTCTCAGCTTTCCACGACTACCAAATTGCATCAGAATACGGTTTCTCGTATCCAATTATAAAGGCACAATTTCACTGGCGCTGACTCAGGTCTTAAGTCACCACGATTCATCTCTCCAGCTGCACCATCTATTTTTTGCAAAGGACTACTTGTCCAGTATTAAAGCCTGCAGAGTGACTTAACTCAGTGTTTCATTCATTAACTCAACTTCCCTCTGAATACCCTTACTCAATGACACAACAGAAGAATCCATTGATCTTCCCACCCAAGTTACGTGAATTTACCGAAACTACAGTCAAGTCAATCTACCAGTAAAGTTACTGAAATTATGTCCCATTATATACAAGAAATTCGGGCAGCTCACGGCTATAAACCAAGTCTCGTTTTGACTTCTGAGATAATTGTGTTCGTCCAGACGCTCCGATGCGCCCGTCTGATTCCGCAGTTTCTGTCTGAAAACTCACACTTGACGTGAACAATTCGCCAAGCGGGAGTTGCGTACAATCAGTAGTGTCGAACAGTCTCGCTTCTGACATTTTCGTTACAATGAACAGGCTGCAGTACTCGCCATCAAACAAAATCGATTACGCACAGAGCTACAGGTTTCCCTGGTGTCTACCGGGACAGTCCAGGGCAGATTCGAGCTGGTCTGGCTTTAGTGATCACAACTACAAAGTATGCGGAAAGAATCATTAATTTTCATCGTTAACCCAAAGCTAGAATCGAATCCGCCCTGTCCATCTTTACATTATGTTCCTAGCCATTTCCACAGCTTCCACGCTAGACTACGGCCTTCTGCCAATCAATAGTTCCATTACTGGCTACTCTTCTCCTCAGTTCAAATTTCTTTCTCTTTCTCTCCTTCTCCCAATTCTTTTCACCCGTACATCCTCTTTATCTGTCTCATTCTCGTTCCTGTTCTAAATTTCTTGTCGATCCCTGGCCCTTCTCCAAGACCAGCGTTTTCCTTCTCTTTCTCTTCTCCTCATATTGTTGGCTGGTGTCGAGCGCATTTCAACAGCATACATTCTTCTTTCTTTCTCTCTCTATTCTCCCCCCCCCCCTTTTCTCTTGTCCCTACGCCTTCTCCACTGTCACCCATCCCCAGCCTGAAGGACCCAATGCCACTAGCTGCATCCCAAACTTCAGGACGTTACTCACTCTACAACAAACATCGTTAATCGCTGCCCTTCTCTCTCTCTCCCTCTCTCAAAGAATTTGTTTGTGGACAGAAAATCCTCTGAGACTGCATAAGCGCGCATGCCCGGAAGGGGATGAAAATGGCTAAAAGAAAAACGAACAGAAAGACAGCTGGAACAATAATTGGTGGCACAATAAAAACTGTAAATATTAAATGGACATGGCAGAATGAGAGAGAAAGGGGGAAAAGAAGGGGTTGGGAGGAGGGGGGGGGTGCCCCGAAATAAATTTCAAGGTGACCTGACACTGGTTCGACCAGAAACAGAAGAAAAGAACCAAACGGGTACCATTTATGACCCAGCTGTGAACTTCACCATCCTTTGCCGCGATGTCAGAGAAGCGACGCCCACTCAGATATCCCCCCCCACCCCCAAACAAAACTGCTCACGCACGTGCCATGCAAACAAATCGAAGAGGACGGGGTGGGGGACAAATTTTGCTCAGATACCATTTCAACTGTTTAAATTCATTCGCTGCCACTAATTTCTCACGAACTAGAATAAATAGGACACCGACCACCTTCCAATACAAGAGAAAGTTACGTGTATTGTCAGATTTTTATCATAATGTGTGACGGTCAGCATGTGCATGTTGGTATTTACGGCGCCTGTCACATGGGGTATTTACATAGAGGAACTAATAACCACCCGCATAAACAAAAAGAGAGGAGGTCATGCATGCAATCAGCGATATTGTTTCTACAAATATTCAATCATCCGTTCCCAATCCATAACATCAACAGTGACAGATTGACTCTATGGTTATCAATCTCGCTTCATCAATTACTCACTGCTAGCACCTCCACGTTTGTCTCCGCGATTCTTCATTGTTCTGTTTCCTTAGACAAAGTTTAGTAAAAACTCTCCACAATAACATAAGCGGTGTTTGTTGAGTCAATATATCCGCGCTTGGCAAAGCAGCTTTTCATACACAACATCGTGATTTTACAGACCTAATGGATATGTATAGATTCGAAAATAAGCCGACTTCCTGGAGCCGATTGTTGGACTTGCGGTGATATTTTCTTGCATCTTTGTGGTTGTCTGATTTCTTTCAAAGTCTGCACATGTCAAAGCCCGTGTCTTTTGCTGAATTAATTAATTCGTGTCTCTTTAGACATCATGTCACACGACGATGGCGATCTAACTAACGTTTGTGCGTCTTCTTGTCCATCTATAAAAGGCTGGATACTGAGTATCTCTTCGACTTGTGAGTTACTGTCATAAAACACAATATGTATTTACATCTGTGTTCGTGTATGTGGAGCCCTGCTTTTTAGCAGACAACCGGAATGGTCACTTATCATCAAACAGGCCCAAACATTAGTGTTATAAAGTAACTACAGCTTTACTATATCAGCGAGATCCGAACAGTTTCTGCACTATATGCACTTGAAATTCTGAGACCACAATTATCGCTAAAAAGTTTGTTCACGTTACATTTCAGGGCTTGTAATTCTGAGGCCGCAATTCCCACTACAATGCAAGATCATGCTACTTTTCAGCAATTGAAATCCTGAAGTCCCGTCTATGTAACAACGCTGGGCCATGCTACATTCTTAGTTAATCTTAGCAAATGCATTTAGGTCGCATGTCTCGCCTTACTATACAGAATTATTTTACACTTCCAAAATTTTAAACTCTGAAGTTGCAGCTTGTTTTAGTGCCGGTGACTTTCGCTTCATTGTAACTCTTAAAGTCGCAAAGTCTACTTAAATGGTTAAGATACTCTCGTATACTCGAACGCATACCTTTCCTCTTGTTACTGTCAATAATACAAGAACACGAATATTTCACGTACTATAATTATTTATTCCATTATTCATTTGACAAACCTGTCATCCTCTCTGTCACACTAACCTTTGCCAGAAATGCTGCACTGTCTAAAACCGTTTGAGTGAGATGAATGTCGCCTACCCACCAATCACACCGGACATAGACATTTACATTATTTTTGCCTCCGGCGCGCCTTCGTCGACAGAAATACCCGTGAAAGTACCTAGATCTCAGATATCACTCAACAGGTAATAAACATGGCAGAAGACACTGATCTGTTAAAAGTGTGGTCAAGTTCTGACGGCGCCGTGTCCAAGGATTTGCTTGGTACCTCTATGACGTAAAACTCGGTGATTTTGTTTCACTTAAGTCAAGGACAAACTGATGAGCATTGTAGCAATGTGTTTCACTAAGATTCTCTGCACTGGAGCTCAAACCTTCATCAGTTTTCACTTCTGACTCTTAAGTTTTCTCTATTTATGTATCTGTCAGTATAAAAATAACCCTGCGCCATTAATTTTCAGCCTTCAGGAAGTCTGAGGTCATGATTCTTCAAAGTTGACCTAGTAGCAGTTTACTGAATGGTCAAGGAAACTGAAAAGAATGTACCTGACAGGCCAGAATTTTTTTCCGTCTAAAAATGGGCATAAATAATATGGCTATACACCAAAAAGAAGTGAAATTATGGTCAAGATATTATCAAAATGGTGATCCTTAGTTAAGAAAATATTAATTCGCCCCCTCACGTTTTCGCTCCCCCCCCCCCCAATTGCCCCCTTCGTCGCCCGCCCCCCCCCCTCCCAGTCGCCCATTTTTTTCGTTTGCGCCCCCCCCCCAACTCAAAATCATCGAAGGGGGGAGGGGGGGCAATATCGCCCCTGTTTTTGCCCCCCCCCCCAACTCAAAATCATCGAAGGGGGGAGGGGGGGGCAATATCGCCCCTGTTGAGAACCACTGACCTTAAATACAAAGAAAGAAAACAATCGCCACATCAAGTGAGTCTACATCAGACTTTTTACTATGTTATATCGCCCCTCACACCATTCTCGTCAAGTGTCTGAACCAGGTCTAAACAATGTTAAACAGCAGCTCTCTCGGAAACAGTGGTATGCTGCTATCTGATACCTGATTTTATTTTCTGTGCACGGACAGGGAAAACCCACCCTCAAAATGTGACGTTCTAAATATCATAGAATGAATGAAACTATTCATCTATAGCACTCCAATATCCTCGCTATGGAGCTGAGAACACAAATAGTTTCAAGCAGCCTCAAATGTAATAGATGACGGTGGAAACGGTTATCGACAAGAGTGGTCAGGCAATCACTTGAGTAGAAGCCCCAGGCATGAAGGTAAAGGTGGGAGGAGGCCCCTGCTAGCCTGACGAAGAGCACCGCTGGAGGAAATGATACTGCTAAAAGGCTAACTGGGGACTTATTAAGCAGAGGGCAGTGGTTAGACCGAGGCAGCGTGGTGTTATATCGAATATGTTACGCTCATAGGCGGGACTTATGAAACTGCAGAGGTGGTAATGGACAACAGTGAGTGCCTCGAGCAAAGATTTGTTAAAGTCACGTAAGTCGCTGGTAACACTGGAAATCAGGGTTGGCCAAACTGTATCCTGAGGAATACTTTCATTGGCTCTACTGTACACTTTGGGCGATCTTGCCTCCTCAAGATGACCTGCCTGTTGGACTGCTACAAGACTTCTAACACAAACCAAAGTCTCCTTTAGTTTCAAAATTCCTCACCCAGCAATAATTTCAGGTAGATCTACAATTCCTGTTTCGCAGGCTTCTTTTTCTCGTCCTGCACCTCCGGTGTGACGCGCCGATGGAGCAACAAAATAAAGTACATGTAACAGGTTCTGCTGAAAGTTCAGGATCCATCGCTTTGTATCACAAACAGAGAATGACCATAGAGAGGGTTGGCTTTTTCACTCACATTTTTAGTTATTCTCTTCCGTGTTGCTTAATCTTCCTTGAAACAACCTGTCCTCCTCATTTCCGCTAAATCATTAGTGTTTAGATTCAAGAAATTGTGTAATGGCAATATTAAAACAATTGTGGCACACAATTTATGATGACTCACTCCCACCTCGTATCATCAAACGTCAGACTCCAGGTGATAGTAATGACATGACCAGATTTGGCAAAAGTTTCGTGAAAGACATAGCTACTTGATAGTGCGGGCCTATTCCAGTTAGATTTTCGACTTCATTTTATTTTATCTTATTTATGGGACTCTGAGGCCTGAAAGCTAGCCCAAAGTAAAAAAAAAAAAAAAAATTTTTAATTCCCGATACATGTATCGTGTCGGCACGCCGCTAACCCCAAATTCAAACTCAAAAAATCCTAAATGTGACAAAATCACTTGATTTTCTGGACGGAAGGTCTTCTCGGGCACACACACAACACAAATCTAATCTGAAACGTCTGAAACCCTGTACGGCAGTTTACTTACTACTAATGCCTAGATTGATATCCTAGACCATCTGACCTTGTAGCTGCATCATGGAGTGGTGCCGCCCTCTTGTTTACTTCCTTCTGACGTATTACATATAGCCATGACTTTCATCACGGACATGCGTGATTCAGCACCAGAAAAATATGTGATGGGGGGAATCCAAGAGGATACTTTTTTTTTTTCTTCTTTTTGTCTTCAAACTTCCTGTTTTCTGATTAGCCATGGGCGACGTGTCAATCAAATCCGGCTGGTAGTCAATTGTATTTTCCATCACGCCACCCTTTCTCTCGCAATTTTCTCATCTCTCTCTCTCTTTCTATTTCAAAAAATGGGTTTATTGCATGGAAAAACAAACGAAAGTGAAATAGTGCTGGGCATTCATGGCAGGGTAGACAGGTTTGCTTTGAATGGGTCGATACAGTATTGATCTGTCTGGCGGCTGATTCAAAATGAGAGGGAATTTACAGCTGGAGCAATACGTTACACGCAGCTGGTTGTTTCCCCGACACTAGGGCCGCTCAGCACGGTTTTACCTCTTCAGGTCACAGCTTTAATTTATGTAAGTAACCTTTCCCTCTCTTATTTCAATCATTAGGGTTTTCCCATTATATAAAATTCGTGTCCATCCCTTCCCACGCCGTAGCATGCAAACGTGCCAACATTTGGGTAATAATTTCACTTCGTCATAAACAATAATAATAATGATGACTTGATCATCCAATCAAAGACCCTTTTTTTTTTTTTGGTCTCTCCCGAAATACGACATACACACAAATTGGTGGATGTTTTTGTATTACTGCTTTCCACCCGTCTTCTCAAGTTGTGAAATGTGTTGGCTGCACAGCCGATGCACTGAGAGGTAGAAATGGAAGATGAGGTTATCATTTTCATAATGTTGGTTACATTTTCGACTCAAACGTTATAAAAATAAAGGAAAGGGCAAAGAAGGCAAATAATATTTTCAAAAACGTAAATGGATACAATTTTCCACAGTGACTAGAAAAAATCTGCTTTGACAGTGACACTTGACAAGTGAAATAGATGATAATTGTGGATGTCCAAATACATGTACGGTGCCTACAATCCTCTAGTAGAATTGCCATCACTGAATATAAGGTCTACCATGGAGCTGCTGGGCACAGCTGACACAAATGTACTTACCAAACGGTTACCAATAAATTTTGATGGTCGGGATTCCCAGTTTACTAGCTGACTTCACAACTACGATATGATTCGTGATCATAACGACAACATCTGACCAGCTGATCATCGCAAAAGTTTAGTAACAGATTATCAACTACCAACAACTCTCCTCTTCCCCCCTTTCCCCTCAGTTACAGTAGGTACTGTTATTGTCATCTATGAATAAAATGCCGCAAACACCTGGTGTACGTACGATCAATACCGATATATGTTCTAGCTGTGAACATCTGGGAAAGGAAATAATAGGAAGGAGTTGAAAGACAAAACCTACCTTTAGGGTGGAGTTGAAATTTTTTTTAAAGCATGGATAGTGAATGGATATGTGAGTGGTGGCGCTCAGAAAGAGTATATATACGGTATGTGATGATACAAGACTATTGGGTGAAGGTTTGGGTGGAAATAACAGAAAGAACAGAGGACTAGTTAATTGCAGCTGGTAGAGATGATGAAGGCTGGGTGACTGACTGACTGAAATGCTGGCCGGCAGGCAGGCAGGCAGGCAGTCAGATAACCAGACAGACACACACACACACACACACACACACACACAGTCAAGATAGATAGATATAGATAGATAGATAGATAGATAGATAAATAGATAAGATAGATAGATAGATAGATAGATAGATAGATAGATAGATAGATAGATAGATAGATAGATAGATAGACAGATAGACAGACAGACAGACAAACACACATAGATAGATAGATAGATAGATAGATAGATAGATAGATAGATAGAGAGATAGAGAGATAGATAGATAGATAGATAGATAGATAGATAGATAGATAGATAGATAGATAGATAGATAGATAGATAGATAGATCATGAGAATTTGTGTATACTGTGATACGTGGTCTGACAGAAAGAAATTTTCAGAAAAACTGCCGATAAAGAGAACGGAAGTGTGGGGGAGGGAGGGCTGGAAAACAGCAAAAGATATAGACAGTTGGTGTAGCCTGACAGACAGCCAATGAGAATGCATATAGAGGTCATGATGGCGAAGCTAAAGATAGGCATGACATCACTGGAAAATCAGACTGATTGATGATGGAGCATACCATCTCTTCAACGGGCGGGACAGAACTGTAAAGTGGAAAGGAAGGGGTTGGGAAGGGTGAGGACTGAACAGCTCATTTAAACAGTAAGTGTTCAAAGGTGTACATTAATTTTTCTGGCGCTGATACACGAAATGGCTCTTCGCCCCACTCGTGGTGAATGTGCCACGTGGCGAAGAGGTGGCACAATGGGACATGAAGACAGCTGGAACAGGGGTGAGGGGTTCAGTGTGGAGTCCGGAGAAAGTACGTCGACACGATAAGGGTCACACTGTGCTAGGAAAAAGCATGACGACAGACTTTTACAAGAACGGTAGGACCGGAGAAGACCCTACCAGAAGCACCCACCACCCGCCAAGTGTGTGTGTGTGTGTGTGTGAGTGCGTTGGGGGGTGGGGGATGGAGGTGAGCATAAGACAATTTGTCTAATGTCCCTTCCTGCGATCTCATCACAGTGAAAATGTGAAAGCTGCAAATTAGGATCGAAGTACCAGTGCTAGGGCAGCATAACGCCCCCCTTAAGAAATGACAAGGTTTTATCTCTATTTTTTTTTGGGGGGGGGGGGGGGCTGGACTGAGTTACACACTACTTCTACAAGCCTTATCCACTGTGTGTCAAAGTGCCAAACGTATTCGGGGTGTAATTTGTAAGTATTACTAAAGGGGGGGGGGGGGTCTGATCTCTAGAAGCTATGAGCACATGAAACTTCAATTATCAATTTCTCATAAGTTGATAGAAAGGAGTTAGAGCCTTGTCACACTGCGGGGCGATGTTTAGCAGTTCAGCTCTCAATAGCCAAGGTGTCACAACTTCTACTTACACTAAATACCATACACTTTGGTATAAACAAGTCGGGAGTGCAAACTCCACGTAAGGTCAAGCAATTTTTTAAATTGCTTCCCTTCGGATCTTATCAGTTCTTGAACATCGTACACCTAGGCTACAGGTGCCTGATGTCACCGTGTTAATCCCATGATAACGTCCATTCAGCGGTTTTTCCCGCCCACCCCTCCCTGTCTTTCACACCTATTGACATTTACCTAAACAGAGACAACCCCGCAGCCAGAGCCAAAGCGACACATCTGCGTAAAGCGCCTGGTCTATGTGAACCGTTCTACATCTGTGTTGGCTTTCAAGACTTCACGCTGTGCAAACGATGCCCGCCAAAGACAAATAAAGAAGATAATGAAATAATGCGAAAAAAAGAAGAAGAAGAAGATGACTGGACAAACAATCCAGGATCCAGGCTGATCATCAGCACTGTAACAGTTTGTTTGCAACAAATCCGCTCGGCTAGTTTCAGGACAACAAGGGGGAATTTCTTCTACCACTTCATTTTTAATCCGTTCGCAAACAGCTCTGTCGCCCATAACAACTATACCAGCAAGAATAGACACCGGAGAACGGCGGGCGTTGATACTTTCAAATATTAAACAACTCATTAACTTATAAAAAAGAACTAACATTCTCAGGAAAGCGAAACAAGGGGCTTACAATTACAAGTGTAGAAGAGATCTAACTGTCATCTGACTGCTTTTGTGAAAAAGGCAAAACAACATCATTTTAGTATAAGCCGGTCGAATTTAACATTTTAATGATTTACTGAAGAGTTGGTGTCAGTATTGCAAACGTTTATTCAATTCGATTCACGGATATACTGAAATGATGTTTTTTGCTGTTGTTGTTTTTTTTCCCCAAAAGCAGTCAGACGGCAATAAGTTCCCTTGTACTTCGAAACCCCCTCAAATGCGAGGTTTTCGGAGGAATAGTACCCCTGCCTAGCAAATGTTCCGGTGCTTGAATACCTCATAGCCTAGCAAATGTTCCGGTGCTTGAATACCTCATAGCACTATTGGGACCGAGCTACACCCAGATCATGAGGCTTGGTGGTTTTCTTTACAGTTTGGGCGGAGTTGAGTTTCCAGGTAGAACATAGATACCGGAATATTTTATTAAACAGACCAATAAATATTTAAGTAAGAGCATCACAAAAACAGAAAGAAGTTAAGAACAAAAAAACCTGGGCTGACCCTGCATGTGACCCAGCGCCGCGGCACTTAAAATGTATTTCATTTCAAAGTGAAAGTATGAAATTGAGACACTACACTTTTCTCCACGATCTGCACAAAGTACCCATTGACTGTCTCCCAGCTTCAATGAACTTGAGCTCCGAGTACCTGTTGTCATCTGATCGACGTTGTCTATTAATATGGAACCTGGATTCTCTTTATCGCTGTATCATTTAACGATACGTAAGGCCGTCGATATGTTTCACACGGAAGTAGGTCGAAACAGATGAATTAGACTAAGGAGATGGAGGAAGGGGGAAGAAATGTAATAATGGTAGGTAAATGGGTGGGTAAATTGTTCATTATGTCAGAGTTAAGAACTGAAATGCAGACACCTATGGATTCTTCCTAAAAATATCGTTGGAAGACAAAATAAATGATACCATGCCAACTGCCTCTCAGTTCTGGAGCAGCGCCGTGTCAAATCCACTTCGGACTCGCGACTGACAGTCTAATTCCCAGTATCCCACAAACACGTTACAAGACCGCGGCGGTGAACGGCGTCCTCAGCCCACTGACCCACTAACGGCATACCTGAAGATCTTGACGACTGCCCCCATAGTTACTACAAGTATGTGACAGGCCGACAGACACATACCGCATTCATTCTAATTGGATTATTGGTGCCTCAGGCATGAGACCTGCTACAATGACTGTTTCTGTCGTTTCAGTGGTTCAGCACTACCTTATTTTCACCGCCCTTTGTTTACCCACTGGCAAATGATGTAAAAGGAATATGACAAGAAATGAAGACTTGTGTGCAAGCAACAACGGGTTGAAAACACTTGTAAAACAATGCAGAAACGCGCCCTGGAACAAATTATTACAACACTGACTTCAAAATAGGTAAATGAGAAATTCGGAAAAACATCTGCAAAATAAAGCAAAAACTCAGAACCCAAAAATAGTCGTCACATGTACAATTTGACACAATCCGACAACACCCTTACTTTACGCTTTACTGGGACAGAGATGACCGTGTCACAACGCCACACTGCACTGCTAAAAGAACTGACAATGAACTGAATACATGATGACAAATCTAGCTATGTGTGGGAAGTGATTACGTGTAGGCACCTCAATCAGCTAGTTGGTGAAGCTCACACTATTCGCCTGAGAAATTCCGTCACTATACTAGGAGTTTCTTTCAGTCTCAAACGCGCGTCGATGGAATCAATACTACAAACCTGGTGAGAGTCACATTTTGAAGCCTATACCCTCACTTAACAGGCAACCTACAGTATTCAGATTTGGCATGGTCATCCCTGACCCCCGAACTTAGGATCTGAACAAATGAAAACCGACTTTTACTATACCTTTCGACTTAAATTAATTTTATTGCGGTTCTTTAAATTTTCTCTACCATATCATCCATTCTAGGAAGGGGATATGCATCGAGTTGAGTAAACTTGTTTATCGTTTGACTGTAGTCCACGACCATCCTTTTCTTGTGTCGCTCATTCACTGTTACAAGGACTTGAGCTCTCCACGGAGACAGAGAAGGCTCAATAATCTTATCAGCAAGCAGTTTCTCGATTTCCTGTTCAATAAACTGCTCATCTGATGGATGACGGCGCCGCGACTTGGTAGCTATTGGTTTACAATCTAGGGATAGATTTGAGAAAAGGGGAGGTGACGTGACCTTAGCGACTGATAAGGCACATATGGAAAGAGTAGGTTCTCCTCCATTGAATCCAATGAGAGACAACAACAGGGACAAGGTGGTCTAGAGGCAAGGTGCTCGCCTCTCATGCCAAGGGTCCCGGGTTCTAAACCCGGGCAGTGCAGGCATGTTGGAAATTGGATTTTTCTCATATTTTCAAGTCCCTGGTCCTATTGGGGGGTAGGATCGAGTACCTAGTCTTCTCGGATAAGGATGAAAAAATTCGGAGGGCCCGTGTGCACGTTGCGCACGTTAAAGATACCTTGGCAGTTGGAAATCGTAAAGAGCAGGCCGAAAGGCCGCTGCCCGGGCAAAATTGAAAATTGAAATTAATAGATTAAAAGTTATCCATATCACCCCCCCCCCCCACCCCGCCAGAATTTATTATTCATTATTAAATATATATTGTTATTAATAAATATTCAAATATTATTTGATTTGTGTGTTGTGTGAACTGATGTGAGTTGTGAACTGCTGTGAGTTGTGAACTGCGCCTAACAGGCTGCGTTACAATTTGCTCTGAGATAGAGAGAGAGAGAGTGAGCGAGACAGGGAGAGAGAAAGAAGCAGTGCAGTGTGTTGAGCGCTTCGCTGGCAGCTCCATTCTGCTCTGTGGTTGACATGTTGTTTCTGTAAAGCGCATAGAGCATTTTAAATGGATATGCGCTATATAAATGCTATACATTATAACAACGGTGTGAGATAGTGGGGAAAGGTTTTCGCAGTATTTTGACGTCTTCGTGGCTTGACTGAGACGCTGATTTCTGCCGACGTTGTCCAGCCAGCGTGCCTACTTCAGTGCGACGTAAGATTTGTGTAGGATTTCTGTGGAGAATGGTAGGCTTACCGTGGGTGCCTACGCATCGGATGTCCTTAGGGTTGCTGACTGGGTAACAAGCTGATAGCCTATCTGCTGAAGGTGAAGTTTCTACAAGACTGTCAATGTAACACCGTCCAAGTTTTATGTTGATTAAATTGATGTGTTGATAGTCCTCATGAGATGGTGATAATTAATGTAAAGAGAAATGCAAGAAGCTGGTGAAAGTTCAGATGAACCAAGGTATTGGTTTTAATCAACATAAAACTTGGACGGTGTTACATTGACAGTCTGAAACAATAATAATAAAAACATGAATTAGAACAGTTACAAAACATATATAACAGTTCCGATATTGACCTTTGAGTCCATCGACTCGTTCTAAGTCTGCAGAAAATCGATTCCCTAATTTCACTATCCTATTAATACCTCAAAGGGAATGTAACATTAATACTGAATCCACATATAAATGACATTACATGTACTTCAATATTCTTAAAGGACAATGGAAGTATCTGAAAGATGCCTGTGCTTTCTCGGTGTGAATAACGACTGTTTCTAATGCAAACCAACATTTGCACTTTGTCGATGAGGTAATAAAAATAATGAACATATTATAGGCCAACAGCAACAGCTGTGCTCAGAAACGTTGACTGACACCTGTGTTATGTCAAGAGTAATTGCGACATATCAGCCAGGCTGGTGGCTGTAATTTCCACACTCAGCCCCTAAATTTGGATCAGAAATGGGCCAGAATAGTGATTCTGTTGCCAATTTAACGACATGAACATGTTTTCTAGGTGGAGAAGCAGTTCGATGTGAACAGAATTCAACACCGTGAATGCAACAAGAATCAAATGCATGGCCGATGTAGCGTGTTAAATACTGTAAAAAAAAATATGTCTGGTGAATGCAAACGGCAGCATTACGTGCAACCAGTTCATTTTGGTCGTCAATGGCGGCTCTTTACAAGCCCTTTGATGTGTCCATTTAGAAAGAACTGCCGTGGAAAGAAACAGGAGAACTAGCTCGAACACGGTTATCCTTGGTTAGACATGAATTACACGAGCTATCTTTGAAGTTCTGGTTCGATCTGTTTACTGCCTAGTTTACGACAGTTTTGCAACTGACACTGTCATGCCTCATTAACTCTTTTGATTCCTGGTTCTAAGACATTCCAGCTTACACTAAATTTATATCCTGGTCTGCTAATGCCACTCTTTGTCAATCACAGTACAGCTAGGCCAGAGTACAAAAATAAACGCGTATATCAGCAAGTTGCATTCATGTGCCTCTGTACTAACTTCACCACAGTCATTATCGGATTGAGAAAATCTACTCGGGATTTCTCCATTCAAATTATTGTGATCTCACATGGTCGTGTCATGAAAATTGTTCGACTCTGAAATGGGAAGCCACCATATGGATGTCATGAGCGCACATTACTACCCAGTCCTTCCCCCGAACGCACGAGGTGTATATGCGAGTATACGTACCATGATGATGTGATCAAACTGATTCCGCATTCTCTGACACTGATCAAATTGGGATTCCAAATCTGATTTTCTCGGATATGACTACAAATATTGAGTTCATTTACCCAGCTGGGAACACGTTTTCTGCCGAGGTTGAAAGACCGGAAAATATTATGCTGTTTGTACTATCGAAATGTACTGATCTGCTAAGTTTAACAAACATGTACACATTTAATGACTATGTTAACAATATTATTATTTGTCCTTGCACAAAACAAAGACAATCTTTTAGATTCTACGCAACAATTCCTATGCAGAGTATGCAAATTTGTGTCTTTATTGGCGTGAATCAACCAAACTGAACACAAAGCCAGGCCGAACTATCGCCCCCCCCCCCACCACTCCCAAGTGTGAGCACTGGCATCATGAAATGACCCACAGTGTCTGTGTCGCGGCGTTGTTCCCAGACGCCACCAACGCAACCTTTCACCCTGCCATCCGGCCCTCTCCATTCACCAGCTCTGACCATCTGCCCTGCCGCCTCACCATCGCTCGTCACAAGATCTGATGGTGTGGAAGCGGAGGGAGGGTCCACCCAATGGTTTAATCTTGACGTCCTATGGTTAATGAACTGCGTGTTAAATACCGTCCTAGTCAAATGTCTCAGCTTGTCTTTTTTTTTTTCTTCGTCCATCCGTTTTCCGTCCAACTTTCACACCGCTGATTTCCACCGTTTTTTCTGTAAATTCCATATTCATTTCTCAGATTCAGTGGACATATCGCTTTGAATTTAACGATTTATTACTTAGGTTTAAGTAGCAGGAAGTTGGATAACAATTCTGTATACATACACTGTGGGGTCGTGGTGCTGGAGAGGAGACGAGTAAGCCATGAAAAATTACTAAGGAAAGAAATTATAAGAAAACCATTTGGCAGTAAACAAACACAAAAAAAGTGCCTAATGAGACCGAGGAAAGGAAAACATGAAATACGGACGTTTGAGTCTTCATTCGATTATTATGCAGTCTTTTCTTGCTATGGCTTTCCCAAAATTTTTCCATTTTCTTTTATATCAAGAAATGGTGTCAGTCCAATCAAATCAGATGTCAGCACAGAACTGACCAACATGCAGCTACGACGCTCAAGTAAAACTCCAGCCTCAGGTATTAGATAGCACATAAAGCCGTACAACTCAGTATTAAATTTTACTGCACTGCCCTTTCACAGAGTGATAATGTCAGATGGACATGTATTTTTAAACCGGCTGTTCAAATCGACGATAGCCAGCATGGAGGTGACCTATTTTGCCTCGTCTGGATTGTCATCTCCCGTGTGTCCCCCATAACCTCGTCCCACCCCCCCCCCTTTATCAATAGCTTCCCTCCTTCCTCACAACCCCACCCTTCCACAAATTTCCCCACTGTTTTTTTTTTCTTCCTCCCTCTATTCGGCTCCCCCTCCTCTCCCTTGTTTTCCAACACAAAAAAAGCAACTATCCTCAGCTCCCAATTTCTATACACAGAATCTACCATCATCTCCCCATCGCGACATTCACCTCGCAATGGTTCTCAAAATCTGGGTTGTCCCCACGGTCCTGTTGCCACAATGCTGGCCGGATGGCACCCAGTTTCTACAACCACAGCAACCAAACCTGACGTCTCACCCAGAAAAAGTCTGAGAATCACTCACCTCTAATAGACATCTATCCCCGCTCTCATCCCTTTCACGCGTTCAAACAACCAGCCCCCATCCCCACGATTTCTCTCGCCCTCCACCCCCACCCCCTCTAGAATCCACTCCCCTCTAGAATCCACTCCCCTCCTGGTCCCTAGGCCCACCCTGCCACGCCAGCAGACAGTGGGCGGGCTGGATTTGAATTAAAAATCAATAGATTAATCTGGAGTTCCGATGAGCCAGAGGAAAGGAGCGAAGTAATGGGGAAAAAAGGAAAGAAACGACGGGATGAACACGAATGGGTAGGACAGCGAGGTGGCTGGAGGGGATCAGAGGGGGGAATGACCGTGGGGAGGTAGAAACAAAACGAGCCGAGTGACTGGGATTATTGATTAGTTTGAGATTGGCTGGTGAAGGTTCTGGACAACTGAGAAAACAAGCAACAGTCTGGTCCACTTAAACTGAACTACGCTAAATGAAAAGTCTAGTTACACAGACGAAACATCTTAATGTGCCACTCTGGCAATAATAATACACTGTATAATGCCGACTAAAATAAAATGCTGGCTAGAACGAGTAGCTGAAACCATTCTGTGAAAAACTTACGAGACATGCACTTCGAAACTTCTCACTGTGTGATCATAAGTGATAATCTTAATTAATGAAACAGCTGGATGTCCTCAGCTCTGAACTCTCCTTCCCCCAAAAGGTGTAAAGTGGCCGTTGTCCTGTCCATGCGCCGTAAAACCCAAACTCTTTCTTCGCAATGTCTCTATCTCTCTCCTTGTTTCACTACACTCCTTCCCCTTATGTTTCTCTCTCTCCCTTCCTCTCGTTGTCTCAACATCCTATCCCCTGTTTCCCCTCCCCATTGTCCCTCTTCCTTCGCCTCCCCACCCCTCCGCTTTCTATCTCTCTCTCTCTTTCACTCACAAACCTGTCCCTCCCCCCACCCTCTCTGTCTCTCTTTGTCTGACAATTCCAGTCCTCTCTCTCTCTGACTCTCGGCATTTTTTTTTTTCCAGTACCGTAGTTCTGACATATCTCATTTGTTTCACCACTTTGTTCTCTTCCGTGCCTGTGTGTTCCTCTCTCTTTCTCCATTACACAAAACTATATCGACGAACAGAATAAGACAGGCATTAAAATCCTGAGCCAACGCTATCACGGGGAAATCATTTGACCTCCATCCGTAACGAGCATTATTATAAGAGTGTTCAGTTTTCGTGAACTGCTTAAATGTTCCCCCAATTCTCAAAAAGATTCCAATGATTATTTCTTTTTTATTAATGTCGTCCAAAATATTGATATATTTAGTCATACGATACACATATTTTCCCAAAATTAGCCGCTCAGTGTATGATGTACTCATGTAGCCTTAATCAAAAATGAAAATGTTCTTCAGATTGACTTTGCAACGTTTTAAAGGTTTGTTGTTTTATTTTTAAACCCACCGATAATACTGCTAAACACAGGAACTTTAATACACTCGCTAATGGACATGAAAAGTTATGTATAGCCTGAACATGCTCAAACATCTCTGCTTTCACACCAAGGAAAAGACCTTAAGGTGAATTCATCTGATTCACAGTCATGCCATGCTGGATTTGAAAAAAAAAAAAAAGACATTAACATACTTCTAAAAAGCCGAATTTTTTGCGACAATTCTAATCAATCAGTCATAATAATTTTTGTTTTCATTGCTGCCACCTTCTTGGCACATGATGACCCCCCCCCCCCACACACACACACACAATCTGACAACTCTTAGTTCTTCAAATTCCACGCACACAATTTATCTCTGACTTGTGTTCTCTAACTCAGCACTGTTTCTTTAGTAACGCATTCAAAGACGATGCAACCAAAAGCCAGTATAAAGACACGTACTAAAATGTTATGATTGAGCAACTGCATGTATCTGATGCGGCAATATACGCTCAAATGGGATCATGCCTTAACCCTATGACTGACAGGAATGAATTACAGTACTCAGCCAAAGGTTTTTACTGGTAATTTTACAAATTTGTATTTTGGAACTTGCACTGACTTGGAGACCCACGAAAAGTATAGAATCTACATCCCCCGTAAGCGGATTTCCTTGCCTGTGGCCACAGACTTCACAAAATTGGCCCACATTCTGCCACATGCACTACTAGAGTCAACAACTGTCGAGATATATCTCATATGTCCCTTCCAATGTTTTTCCCTCTTTTTCAAAATGATTTTATTTATCGAATGATTTCTATTTGTTTGAAAGTTTCACCATTCGGTAATTTTCTATCTTTAATTTTAATTTTACTCATTTAAAGACAAGACTTTGGAGACAGGCGCCTTGTTGCTAACTGCTATCATCACCGTCCACGTTGGGTTATACATGTTTGTTTGTTTGGTGTGTCTGCCTGTTTGCATGGTTTCTTGTTTCTCCGTGTTTCGTCTGTGTTTGTTTGTCTTTCTGTTTGGTTGTCTGTGTGAATTTCCGACTGACCGATTCTTGATTGAGTGATGATTACGACTGCCGGACGGCCGGGCTTGGGGTAAACTGACTGGGCTGTTGAAGGGGAAAGTCAGTACATACACGAGGGTTGTCCGAAAACTAACGTGAAAGTGGGCACTGAATATACAAATTTATTAGGATCCGAATGAAACGCCCACATAAGTTACTAACAGTAACGCCATTCGGCGACTTCCCCACATAGTCGTCATGAAGACTAACGCATTCAAAAATAAAATTTGTCCCACCGGTTCATGACAGAATTTTAATGCCCTCCTTGAAGGAAGTCTCGTCAAGTAACTGCAGCCACTTTCGCACCTCTGCTACAAGAACGTCATCTTTCTGATCTTAATATGTGGTGACCGTTTTCACCTCCTTACTTTCGTTAATTTGGGGTGGGCGGGGTGCGTAAGATGATGCTTGTTTGGACGTATACATTTAGGTCATAAGTCCATGAAATTCCAAAGAAAATACATTATTTTGATTTCGAAGTAAGACCGACCTTTACTCTACTTTATCTGACCTTATTCAATAGTTATGAGAAGTGGCCGGTTCCCTCTAGTTAATAGAAAATGATTTATTTCTTGAAATGTCTGATGGTAAGTTATTGGTCAGGGAAAAATTCCAGTCCATTTATCTTATCACGTTTGTCCTGATATCATATTTCTCTGTAAAAATACGGGACAGTTTCTTAATAACATGCAGACCGGGTGGCGTCGTGTCCGCTGACATGTGGCCAGATGTCTGTGCTTGCAAAATTAGAGATATGCCTCTCCCTCGTCGTGGCTTTGTTGGGTGAACAAATGGGGGCGGAGGATGATGAGACCAAAACAAGTATCGAAATAAAATGCACAGCTCAGCAAAAACCACGGCTACACTATTTCAACAGTGCACTTCATCTGTTAAGCTGAGAAAACACTGCCATTTTGTGTTTACAGGGTAATGAAAATAGCGAAAGACCTGAAATCAGTATCCGTATGCGCAAAGAACAGTTACTACTTGTCAGACCATTGGAAAATACAACCGAGCCGGATAATTTTCTCACTTGTAACATTTCTTTGCCACTATTAGCTAAACAGCACACTGGACTGATCTTACTGTCAGCCACTTATGTGTGAACTGACGAACTGCAAATACGCCTGTTCGACACCATACCAAAAACCGTATTTGTTATTGTCAGGCTTACATAATTATATCTGAAATAAGAAATTAAAAAAATGCAAAACAGCAAATTTAAGATATCACGGGTTGGCCACCAGAATGCTTTATGTCCAAAATGGTCAAAATGAGAAAAAGTGTTTGAAATGTGTAACCTTAAATAAAAATTCAAATAACTAATAATTTCAACAAATAATTGCAATAATTTCAACATGTTTTATTGGGTTATGAAATAAAGTCACAACCAGTGTGCATGATATCTATTGGCATTTACAAGGAATGAATAAAATTGGACGTAACACATTCTGGTAGCCTCGATACGTTCTGTTGACCTGTAGTGGCCAATCAAGAATGAAGGATCTGAATCTGCAACCGGCCAGCTGTGGTTTGAAAGGCAGAGAAAATATGACAGGTTGGTGAGAACACCAACATTCCGATTACCTATTCTCCTGTTAGATACACATCTGACATGAATCGAAAAAGAACCAAAACGGTAGATATCAGTCTCAATTAGACTCCACATTCGCTGAACAGATTGGAGCCGACTGTGATCTTCAGGTCAGGGGAGGTCATCTAGACATAGAGTACACACCTGGCATAGAGCCGGGCCTCACAGTTTCCCAAGCTACGGGTATGAAACTAACAGACAGGTGCCGCGATATGAGATCCGGATCATTCACCTTTGCCAGTCGACTGAGAACTGTGTTATAGAATAAGTACATGTACATGTACTCTGGGAACCTACGGCGACTTTGCGTCACTGCTCTCTGGCAATCTTGTAGGTTTCACAACGTAAGAAATTTTGTAGTCTTGTCCACACGTCATTCGCTCCGCTATTTTACAGAAAATGACCTATGACCGAGTAAAACTTTCTGCCGCCATAACGGTGAGGAGCGGAGCGGAACGGATTCTGTGGACAAGTGTAGAGAGGCAAAGAGCGTTTAACTTTGTCATACGTCATTTTCAGTAAAATAACGTGGCAGAGCGAATGCTGTGGACAAGATCACTGAGACAGATGGAAAGAGAATGTATTCATGTACAAGAATGTCAATCTCGACATATCAAATGTAATGAAAACTAACAGTTCTCTGCTCCATTTCATAGGATTTATTTCCCTTCCCATCCAGTTACTTTACCTACATGCAATAAGATGGCGTCTAAGTAATGATCCAAACATCCTCATACACACATTTATTACTATATTACAGCCACGAAATTTTTAATACTGCTGTGAACATACCCTGAAAAAATACATAAACTGCGTTTCGTTCCACAATTAACAGCAACACTTCATGAAACAACCTGATACACGGAATGCCACAGATGTCCGTTTTACACCTGATATGTTATTGCAAATGAAAAAAAAAGTGGTAACAGCCAAAAATATCCAGTATGACAATTGTTCTGTATCGGCCACCAGGCCGTGAACTGCAACAAATTTATAAACAGTTTCAGGGACAATCTGAAGCAAGCCTTACTATTTTGCCACAAAATATAACTACAGTTATTCATATCGACCACTGAAAGAAAACTGCACATCAAACTGACTGAAAATTCCTGGCAAATTTCTGGGCATACACGGATAAAACGAAATGAGATACACTTCAAACTTAAAGAAATAAGTTATTTCAATTCCTTAAATTTCGCCTATAAGCCAAGAATACCGGTGACCGCTTGTAAAGCAATCGCATTTCCTCTCACTAACGCGGGCGTTAGGCAATTCAACGTACACTATTAGATAACACCATCACTGATTTCTTGTCTCAGGTCCTCCCAGAACAACACTCTCTAAATCCAAGTATTTTACTGATGACAATAAAAACCACATGCGTGCCTGCCTGAGTAATTTCAGTCACATAAGCTCTCCCTACTGGCAGACTATAAGACCAATGATATCACAAGCACGTGGAAATGGCTGGGGTTTGTTGAATGCCAGCTGTGACATACTTGAAGAAGATCAAATCAGATATCAAATTGCAATACAATCTATGGCGACCTTCGCCTGATAGAAACTTATACAAGGGCACTGACCTACAAAAAGGCTGAAAAACATTAGTTTCATAGGAATCAGTAAACAAGAGTGGTGGCAATGGTTATGACAATAATGATGTACATGTATTTTCTTTGGCTCCTAAATGTCTGGTCTCTTCCGTGCTTAATTACTGCATTTTCATAGAGTCTCTCAAAATGCTGGACTGGCCCTCCCTCCTCCCCCTTTTTCTTTTTTCTATTAACCGTTCTCGCACTTTCACTATCAAAACTGGAGTTCCAGCCACGTAAAAGTCCTACAAAATTCGGAAACTTTTCCTCCAAAAATATTTCAGCTTTTTGTCTTCAGTTCGCAGCCTGAAAGCCTATAAATCATGATTTTACTTTTGCTGTACGTGAAAAAAATAATGGGGGGGGGGGGGAAGAAGAAGAGAGAATCATCAATTCTTCCATTCTTGACATCTTAATTCATGCTGTAAGCAGTGCCCCTTTGTTCAATACATTTCACCTTAAATCAGTGGTGTAGCAATTTCGTGGGGGGGGGGGGGGGGGGGGGGAAACCATGGGACAGCCCTTCAAGGGCACCAAACCTTTCTGTATATTTCGTGCACTGGAAACATGGTTTAAGATAACTAATCATCAGGGCGGGGCATCCTAAACACAAACAGGTATTGCCCTGAAACACTGTGAACCGTCGCCACCCGCCTGCCTTAAAATGTATAAATAAACAACACCAACTGCACTAGCTCTGAATCATTTGCCATTTGGGATGCACGCCATATGCCGAACTGCATCCCATTTCTGACAGAGCTGATTATATCCGATTATTGTCCGGTTGTATATTCTTACGAAAGGAAAACAAAATAACAAACTAATACAGCTGATTACTTTCATTGCACAAGTGAAAAAGATGTCGAGAAAAGTTTGGCACAAGTAATGTGATCCTGGATTTTATTTTCTGTTTTTCCTTTTCATTATCCCCCCCCCCCCTCCCCGGAACAATTCAACTGAGCCTGGCAGCACACATTTTTTACCAAGATCGCCTACTTTAAAAGGAAACTATGGCCCTCTTCTTTCCCAGTTCCATATTATTTCTAACTGTTACATAAATTCCACTTGACTTGGTGAGAGTATCTCATTTGATTCTGTAGTTTAAAATGAAAAATACTCCGCCTAGGACAAAACAATGCTGTATTCTTTTCGTTTTGTTTCCCAGAAAACTGAATAGTTTTAACACACATTTAATTTCTATGCTAATTCTTCTTGAGATACTAACTCCTCTGACATGTGTACTGTAAGATGACAATTATGAATTATGTAGGAAAAAAGTTTCAAAGACAGCAATCACTTTCACACAGAATAGTCTCAGCCAGGTAAAATTGTTTGCCTTAGCTTCCATACAAGATGATACTTTGAAACTTCCCACATGTAAGAAATATTCCCATTTCCAGCCTATTCAGGCATCTTACCAACATACCTAATCAACTCTTCAGCTAATACTGTTATAGGCATTAATAACAAAGGCACTTGATTAAAGATGGAAACAAAGCTCCAGTCCACAAATAAAGAGAAAGGAAACGAGCAAGAGAGAAAGGAGGAGATGTCGGAGAAGACTGGAAAGAACAGTTAACCCTATAGAAGCTACAACAATACCAACTGAAACCTATGATTAGTATTACTCTGCTTATGATAACTTTAACACTTCCCTATAATGTGAATCACACCTCTCATTTATCACTTGTGAGTGCTAGCCTACTGGCTAATTACAGGAATCCTGAACTACACATTCTGAGCTTTGTTTTAATTTTTTTTTTTTAAACATGGAGGCCTATCTAACAGACTTTGAATTTCCACTTGGATTTCGTAATCAGTAGGAGGTTCTGACGATATAATGTTAGTGGAACAATCCGCATCTAATATACGCACATGGGATTTATAAGCTTCTACTATAGTTATTTAAGAGGTTTCAACCTCATAATTCTGACTCCCCACCAGAAATTTTCCCAGCAGTTGTCATTATGTAAACAATGCCTCACAATATCTACAAAATAATACTGCAATAGTTCTATACTAGGTATATTTTGGCAACCCATTACAAGATCTATCTGGTATAACAGTTAACACAGTAGGTTAGTGAGTTTTAGGTATGAGCAAAGTTATCTATTTGGGACCTTACCCCATGTGGAATGCCCTGATACTGCCTTAATAAGTTATTTCCTTCGAACAAGCCAAATAAACATTACGCAAGGAATTCATCCATATGCAATCCAAATACTTTCTTTTCTGAATGACTGCTGGAATAAGAGCAAAATTGAGCAAAAACTTTAATTTTGCAACTGTTTCTTTCAAACAAGTACAGGTTGTACAATACATGTACACAGAATGTGTGATTTCAAATACTAACATTTAATAACAACTAGCAGGTGATCTGAACTTCACTCTGTATGAACAGCCTTTCTAAAGAACCAGGACTATGTTTTGTATTCCAATTTTCATACCCAGTTATATTATACAAAAAAAAATATTAACAATAATAATTTACTTCTTCCTGAACAGCATATATTAAATTTTTAAAGTACAGCAATTGGGAGGGACTGAATTGTGGAACTTTGTAGGTCGATTTGTAGTACAGACAATGAAAAATAATAATACACATATCTGACATCGCAGTACAGAAACATTATTTAAAAAACTGAGCACATACATTACTATAATAATAAGGCCGCTGCAAGCCTGAAAGCGTAACATCGAAAACTGAAAACTCAATTTCAGTGCAAAAATAATCCACAATTTTTAAAAATGCAAATGCTATGTGTCCCCCACCCCGGGCAAAAAATCAGTCCCCCATGTTTTCAGAAACAGGATATTGGGCCACAAAAATGATAAAGTGACTCTGTACCGATCTTTTTTTCTTAAGGTAGATCTAGATCTAATCATGTGATTTCTGCACGTTAGTCTACAGGATGTCCGAAAGTGTGATACAATATCAGGCAATACTTTGGCTTGTTTTGGTGGAATAATGGTGTGTCTAACTTACTGCAAATGCCCACTTTTTCACTCAACCAATAAGATCCAATAACACGCAAGACTTTTAAACTAGAGGCTTAACTATCATGGTAAGATTGATATAAAATCTAGGTACAACAACACTATACTAATGACATTTTGCGCCTCTATATATGCCATCAATAAGGCCTACTAATTGTTTGCATGGGTAGATTTGTTAACAAAGAAACAGATGTTGACAAAAAATAGTCAGTGAAAACAGACATTAAATGAGCAGTCCAAAATTTACATCTCTAATTCAGAATATGATGGGTCGAGTTCACAGGCTACCAATGAATTAATCGCTCTCAAGCTGGTGGCTTGATACTGCTTGACCTTTCGTCCGCTCCAATTCTCTCTCAGTGCCTTATGACTACTCTATGCTAGCACAGCATATTATATGCATATCTTTTGAAAATATAGCTCCCAAATTGTTATAACTGTTGTCGATATCAAGGGGCATCTCAGGTTTCTGCTTTTTTGCTGGCCACACACACAAAAAAAAAAAAGGTGCTATAAAAAGGGATGACATTATAAATAGATGTGGTATTTGCCTTAATTTTCAACGGTGCTGGCCACATGTATGTAATATGATGTCAGCATTTGTGGCCCCAGTCTGAGAGTTGCAAAAAGCAGTTTCATGTAATGTGAAGAGTTCTTGAAGAGTCTAGAAGGACTCACAACGAGTTTTGTCATGATAGATTCTAGCCAGATTAATTAATTATGATTCATCACTTGTAGTATACAGTCCCCCTGAAGTGATGTGACACAATGATATGCAAGCAGATTTATGTGTCACTTTTATCATCAAACTGTAGATCTCAATGTCTAGATCTCCTAAATCTCAAGGACTGATCATCTGATGAAAATTAATGATTCATGAGCACTGCAGAACTAGATCTATGCCTCCCCCTGTTTGGAGACATTGCTTTCCATAGCCTAAATTGTGAAATCCACTTAGACTACTTAGAGATCTAGACTAGATCTAGACCTAAATCGACTGCAGAATTAGATCTAGAATCTAGTTTTCTTTGATTGAAGCAAATTGAAATAGCACAGACTACTATTTCAACTCAACACTTGCTGTGGTTTACGGCTATTCACTAGATCTAGATCTAGATCTATGTCTGGAATCTTGAAATGCCACTGCTGATCGGGACAGCACTGTGTGCTAAGACTAAGTCACTTGTGCCTCTGACAGTTCAAGTTTCTCACTTTTGGCTGAAACCACCCCGGTATTCAAGACAAAACACCATAGATTTCACAAAGACAATGAAACGATTGTAGATTTCTATCCTGATCATAGCAGACCCGTATTTTCAGACGATGTGTCGGTGTACTACTGATAATCGAAGTAGACGTGTGTTATGACTGGGGAGGTGAGGTGTGTTGTGTTGGTTGCGATAAGCAGGATAGAAGCAGACGAATTCTTTACACACAATTAAATGTACTTACCAGCCAGGCGTTACGCTGATGTGTAAGAATCAATTACAATGATCAAAGAGAAAATTCTTCAGTGGAATTAGGGTCAAGTTCACAGGCTACCGATGAATTAATCGCTCTCAAGCTGGTGACTTGATAATCGCTTGACCTTTCTTCCGCTCCGACTCTCTCTCATTGCCTTATAACTACTCTGTGCTAGCACAGCATACATTATCTTTTAAAAATATAGTTCCCAAACTGTTGTAACTGTTTTGTAAAAGAGATTGGAGGATGATATTAGAAAGGGGTATGGTTGGTTTCTGTAATATCAACCTTATAGTATTCTGATGAATATATACTATATAGCAAAAGTGTGACTACATTCTTTAGGATGAATTATCCGCGCTTCCCTTTGTCCCAATCATGCCAGTTATTTGACGTCATGGAAAAAAGATCCCGTTAGGAAGGCACTGACCCGAAAATAGACAGAGTAGCCTATCTTGTGTGCAAGGGGTAGAAGCATGAAAGAAAATCGTAGTTTGAGATTCTTCCCATTGTTTACATGTTATCTGTGAGAAATATCAACGACAATCTGATTATTTGACAACGCTGAGATTGATAGCACAATACAAATCAGAGCACAGCACCATGGCAACTATGAAACGGTCTGTCCTTAGGTTACAGGTCACATCTATTTTTAGAATATGTTACCCCGACGGTGCTTTCCCACCAATCACCTATGTTTACAAACTGATTTGTCCCCACGTGGATATGAAAGAAGATGGTTTTGGATGGATAATGAGGAGAGAAGAAAATAAGTGTCCCACGAATAAAGATGATAATCCAGACACCACAATGGTTGCCACAAATGAAAATCTGGGCTGCTATCGCCACTGCCACATGGTTGAACAATTTTGTTTCAATGATAAGAGCAGGAATGTCCTGGCCCTCCACCGTGGCTCAATAAGTGTTTAGGTCTTAATTTCAGGAGGTTCGTTGCCCATGGCATTTACATTCACTTTTTCTTGTTTTTCATATTTCTTGTTGTGGTAGGGATTCGTTTCTTTTTAGAATTTTGCCCCGGCAGCGGCCTTGTACGGCCGGCTCTTCGCGATTTCCAACTGCGAGGGTATCTTTAACGTGCGCAACGTGCACACGGGCCCTCCGAAATGTTCGTCCTATCCGAGAAGACTAAGTGCTCCATAATAACTACCATAGAATCAGGGACAAGAAAATATGAGAAAAATCCCAAAATTCCTACATGCCTGCACCGACCGGAGTATGTTGCATGCTGAAATAAGAGTACATGTATTGCATTTATATTACAGGATTATTGGCCTTTGCCTTCAGACAACGAATGCTGCATCATGAGAGAAAAAAAAATAAAGAAATTCGTGTTCAACAAGGTTTCCTGCTACCGATATTTTACAAAAATTTAGTCACTGACACTTGAAAACGATTAGGCCTACTTGTATTATTATTTTTGTTGTTGTTGTTGTTGTTTTTGTGTGTGTTGTTTGTTGTTTTCTGATAAAATAAGAAATCATAACATGGCTTACAGGTGGCTTAATCGCTTCTTAGCTCTCTAAACTTCATCTACAAGTTTATTTGTTTTCTTTGCTTTTCCGTTTGTTTGTTGTTGTTGTTTTTTTTGTTTCTTTGTTTAATAATTTAATGCCCGGCAACAATTTATGACAGGAATAAATTAGGGCAAGGGCCTTAGCCTGGGGCCTCTAGTAATAAAATACCTTTACTGACGGGAATGAATCTTGATCAGTAGAATTTTAAATATTAACCACACTGCTTAGAAATATATTAGTCACTTTACACGGATCAAATTAGTGTACCAAAACAAGACAAGTGCTGGCTTTTAAACTCTGTGAAGAATGATATATTTTTGCTGGTGCGTTATTCTTATCACTCATTAACAACAAACAAAAAAGTACATCTTTACAGGGACTCAATGCACAACTCAAATGTACAGTGTGAACTGTGTTATTTACAGACAGTAGAAAAGCCAACTTAAACAGCTTCATAACTAACAGTCAATATAGAGTTGTTCTTGACTATATTATTATGCAAAACCATCTAGCCTGAATTCATATTATTTCATCTTTCACCCTTCGCCTAGGCGTTTTCCATCCAATGCGGGATGCAGCCCTCAGACAAACATTTCCATTCTTTTCTGTCTTTTGTTTTCCTTATCCGTGTTGTTCCTCCTTTCTGTCTTATTTCGTGCTGCCATCTTCTTCCTGGTCATCCTCTTGTTCTTCTTCCTGTCCTAGGTTGCCATTCAGTATGGCGTTTTGTCCATCTATTGTCATTTATTTTTCCACATGTCCAGCCCAGTTCCACTTTTGATGTAGCAAAAATTTTACTAGGCAGTTCACATTATTCTCTTCCAAATTCTTTTCTTACCGTACGTTTGTTTCTACATGTATTTAGCAGGCCTGAAGAAGTTCTACTGACCTAGAGCTTGCGCCCTTTTCACACTTGATGATCACTTTTCTTATTGTGGGTCACTCTTTTCGTAAATATTACAGAAGGAAAATGGGGGGGGGGGGGAGGAGAGAGAGAACAGAGAGACATTATCACCACAGAGAACAACTGTAGAACTCTGTGATTCTCACTAATATTCCTTATGTCACCTTTTTTATGACGTAATCACTTTTTGTGCCAGCTCTATAAACACAAAATACCGGTACACACAGAAGTAGAAATCGCATGACAGAAGAGACGCAGATAAACGATGAAATGAAACAGCTGGACTTTTTCTGACTGTCGAATGTTACCTCATGTCCGTCTCACATCATCACGAGAGCAGAAGCTGGCCAGACTTCACATGTTCTCGTCACCACACCAGAATTTTGCATATTATCGTGTGTCTAATATCGCTTCTTGTTTCAAGTGAGTCCTTTAGACAATCTTGAAAACTGTTTATCAGCTGCCTATCCTTAACATGGTTTAATGCTTTAGAAATGTTTACTTTAAAAATTAGGTCTAATTAGTATTTTTTAGCAAACGCAAACAAACAAGCTCAAAATCGGGAATAATCTGACAGAAGAAAAATTATTTGAGTATACGCAGTTTCTCGAAGAATGAAATGAGCTGGTAACGTTCTATATGGCATGTTTATTCATAGGAAGACAGGCAAACCAAAGCGTGCTCCTCATTATCATAACAGCCTGTTGTATTCCGTGCTGTCTGTTTAGGAAGTACGTATGGTGTTCCATGAAAACAGTGTAAAAGACTAATGTGAACCATCTGAAGATCAAGGATAGATCTAGTTCCACTGTGAGATATACACTGCTATTCATAACATTCCTATACTCAGCCCTATTCGGGTCTTCATGTCAGTACGTCCCTCTCACAGAGTTCGACCACCCAGATTCCATTGGATCTGATTTGAATTGAGAATTGATTAGTAATCTCATTTCGTGGTCAGGAAAGACCAGAAGGTGGGGGGGGGGTGGCAGCAGGGGGCAGGTGGGCCAGTTGGCCTACGATTCTGAGGGGGCTTACTCCCACTGGTAGGGTCAAAGGGGATGGACACTTCGATTTAAAAAAAAATTATTGATCTTGTAAAGAGAGTCAGCGGGGGCCTTTTAGCATCAAATATTACATGTATTTTAAAGAAGATTCATAAAAGATCAGTGAAATATCATACAGATAAATACACGCGAACACGTTAACTGAAAGCAAAGCAAACCCGAGCACAGCACCACGGCAGCCATGAAACGGCCTGTCCTTACGTTACAGGTCAGATCTATTTTTAGAATATTTACCTCCACGGTGCTTTCCCACCAATCACCCATGTCTACAAACTGATTTGTCCCCTCGTGGATATAGAAGATTGTTTGCGTTGGTGGATGACGAGGGAAGAAGAAAATAATTATCCTATGAATGAAGACAATAACCCAGACACCAAAAGACACTGAGTCGGATGTCTTGTTTTGGCGGTGTGCTCCAACGTGTGTTCCAAATTTATTATTCAGTTACTAGGTATGTATTTCATCATTAACCTGAAACAAAAGCACTTATTTCTTATTAAGCACTTTGAAATGGGGTCCATCTATATTAAATTGAAACAAAAATACTTATTTCTTATTAAGCACTTTGAAATGGGGTCCATCTATATTAAATTGAAACAAAAATACCTATTTCTTATTAAGCACTTTGAAATGGGGTCCATCTATATTAAATTGAAACAAAAATACTTATTTCTTATTAAGCACTTTGAAATGGGGCCTACATTTCCCATCTGGCCCGGGCATAATACCGGTTTTGTGGGGGCCTGCTCGTGTTGCTTACAGCAATAAACTGAATCTTTATTTTTATTTTTAAAGGTTTGTGACTAAAGTCTGTGCCACCAATAAGAAGATAAAGGGTAACTACAAAAGACGGAACCCAGACAAAAGTCGTGTTTTCATATGTACGGAAACGGAAACGGCGTTGGAAAAGTCAAACAGCCGTCAAGTAGTAAAATGAACGAGTGTTTCCATGTTTCGGACACGGCATTACGGTACGGTACACGTGAAAACATTCTTTCAATTTCACTACTTGAATGGTTTTTGTTTTTTTTTGCCTATAAATTACGTTTCCGTTTCCGTACACATGAGACCTCAGCTTCATTACATGCTTTGTACGCCCCTCCACCCCTCTCGCCTTTCTCTCTTCTTCAGCACCGTCCTTGACCTGTTGGTCAAACAACGCAGCACATCGTAGTTTATAAGTAAAGAATGTCGAATGTCTTGTACTTTTTGTTGGACACACTCTACGAATGAATAAGTGGATTTTGTTGCAGCTTACCAGAAACACGGGGTATTTTTAGTCATTTAGTGATACTATTTAGGGTGTTCCTGTACATATTTATAAATTCGTTTATTAATACGCAAAAAAAGCCAGTAATTCATTTATGTAGTAACTCATGCTGTATTGTACACGTGTGGTAGTGCTAGGTGTTTGGCCATTTGTTTTATCTTTTTAAAGTGCACACTATTAATTTTGGATCACGTACCCGAAATTATACGTACAGCAGACTTTTTTTTTTTCTTTCTTCTAGTGATCAATTTGTGACCAGGTTCCAAAAACGTGGCTGCAGCCATTTCGCTGATTAAAAGGTTATTTTGTCCAACTAGCTAAACGCAGACATTACCCTGCCTAACAAAGCCGTTCCACTTTGCCAAACAATACAACCCAACTTAATTTTTTAATTACATAATTATACCATTCTTTAGTTCCTGATCTCTCACTAGCCAATTAATGACTAACAGTCTGTTGTTCGTCCTCCCATTCACTTCTCCATATGTATGTGTATTGTCGTAATATTTGAAATTTTCGTCACTTGACATTTACTTTCATATAGTGATGCTTGTCTCAGCCGCCCCCTCAAGCACGGCCTCTCCAAACAACGACACAGCTGCTGATAACTTCACAGCTGCTGATAACTTCACAGCTGCTGAAAACTGTTCATTCTTGGCTACCAACTTTCCTAGCAGCAGTTTCAAGGCTGCTGATAACTGTTCTCTCTGGGCCACCGACTTTTCAAGCAACAACACCGCTGCCACTAATAACAGTTCTCCCTCGATTACTGACTTTCCAAGCAACACAGCTGCAGATAACTTCACAGTTGCTGGAAACTGTTCATTTTTGGCTACCAATTTTCCTGGTAACAATTTCACAGCTGCTGACAACCGTTCTGTCTCGATTACTGACTTTTCAATCGACGTTCCTGCTGCTGGCAACAGTTCATTCACCGCCAACGCCTCTCCAGGCAACGACACGGATGATGCCAAAACGTCTTCAGAGAGCATCAGTGGAGACGTAAATGGCGGCCAAGGTGTGGGCCTTGATCAGATCAATGCCACGGAGGATTGCATTAGTTTCACGTGGTCCCGATTCCCCGACACGTCCCAGGCACTGGAGGTCAGGCAATCATAATCATCTTCATCATCGTCAATCTCATCAAATTCATCACAGTCAAAATATTGCCATCATTATCATCGATAATTTCCAAATGAAATCTGTAAGAAAAGGCATGACCAAAACCATTTTTGTCCCCTGCATTTCTTTGCCTTTCCCCACCTCTTTCCCTTTCGACTATTTCTTGTCTCTCTTCCCTTTGGGCTACCCGCGCATGTGCGACTCTGCTGCGTTGCAGTCTCGTCGCTTCTTGTTCGTGTGTATCAGTCTTGGGGACTGAATGGAAATGCGCACAAATATGCAACTCACCAGTATATTACAGATTGAATGGGAAAATGAAACTAGGACACTACTGCAACACGACAGAAAGTTGCATGTGCGCGCTTTGCCTTACCTTCACCCACTGTCCTGAGCAGAGCTGTCTTAACCCATTGGCACACTGAGCACTTGCTTGGGGACCCCATGCATGCAAATTTGCATTGGTTTTTGAAACGGGGAAGAAGAGGGCGGGCTGCAGCCTATTGCTTTGCCCAGGGGCCCATAATGATGGCCAGTCCTGGTCCTGAGTCCTGTTGTTCTCATGTAACTCACTGACCCTGTCTCCGTCAACCCACAGCTCAGCCTAACCAATACACTGACCGAAGAGACCAAGACCACACAGGTAATCCCGACCTTGGGGTACCTGCAGATCTGTCAGCTGGACAAACATCAACGATATTGGTGGGTCAGTAAGATAAAAACATATTTTTTGGTCAACACACACGGGTGTCACTATAATACTTATTTAATTTCAAAAGAGACTAATCACAGGATGTCATCACACGTTTTATTCCAAAAGACACTAACTGCGGGGTGCCATCATACATTTTATTCCAAAAGACACTAACTGCGGGGTGCCACCATACATTTTATTTCAAAAGAGACTAAGCGTAGGATGTCACCATGCATTTTATTCCAAAAGAGACCAACTGCAAGTTGCCATCATACATTTGATTTCAAAAGAGGCTAAGTGCAAGATGTCACCAGACATTATTCCAAAAGAGACCAACTACTGCCGGATGCCACAATACATTTTATTCCAAAAGAGACTAAGTGCAGGATGTTATCATATTCCAATCAAGATTTGCTGCAAGAATTACCACATATTTAAATTCCAATAGAGAGTAAGTGCAGGGTGTCCAAGTACAGTTCCAATCTACAACAGTCCACCAGAGAACAACTTCAAGCTGTGTTAAAATATTAAAGAAACAACAACAACAACACAGAAAAACTACAAATCTGTAAAGCATGCAATAAATCATGAAAAAATTAGAAATGAAATTCTATTTCCTTCTAATTCTTTCCTGATTTATTGTAATAATTTACATTGTTTTTTTGTTGTTGTTTTTTTTCTAATGCGGGGATTTCCAACATTCAGGTTTTTTTTTGTTTTTTTTGCCACATTTTCATCTGCAAATACTATTTCATATTATTACAGCACATTACAATAGACACAAACTGTAAGGTGTCCCACTATAGTTTCATACCTACAGAACAGTCCAATGAGCACAAACCGCAAGGTGTCCCAGTTTCAAACCTAAAGAACTGTCCAACGAACTCAAAAAAGCAAGGTGTCCCAATATAGTTTCATATCTACAGCACATTCTAATAAACAGAAACTGCAAGGGTATCCTAATACTGTTTCATGCCCTCAGTACAGTCAAATGGGCATTGGTGGCAGCAATTTACCCCAAACAATTTCAGACTGCCCATTACTCTTGTTATTCAAATAAATTTCATTTAAATCGCAACATTTCACTGCATGCCAGTGAAAAGGCTGTTGGCTTAATCTGAAGAAAACTATCCAAGAAACTAACAAACGCTGTGATTGAAACAAGTTACAGTGGGTGTTTCATTTTAGTGAAACGCATTGACAATCTGCCTACACCATTTAGATACGATAATATAGAGCTATGGAAAGTCGTCAAATCTCACACGAGTTTATGTTTGATAGTAGTACAAATAAGTAGCATATAAGGAAAATGACGATGACTGGATAAATAAGGAATATTAAAGTTAATTACGTTTGTAATGTAAACCTATATTATTATAATACAGTGTTGCGCTCAAATCCAAGGAATCAGGGGAAATAAGAGAGAAATACATGTGGACCAAACAAGTCGTACCGGGTTATCCCCCCATGCCGAGGTAACTCTTCAAACAATGAATTCCGAATCTTTGTTTTTTATTTTCGTTTTAATAATAATGACAGTGACAAAGCTTGATAAAAAAACAACAACGCACCTTTTAGTAATGGAAGTGTATATCCGTACAACAGGTTGTATGGATATGGACAGTGCATATCCGTACAACATGTTTACCAAAAAGCGCGACTGGTGAAGGTTTGCTGAAACAAAACTTGGTATGGTGTTCACGAATTTAAAGTGACAACACATGGAATAGTCAGATGGACCTGGGGGCGTGAGAGTCTAGTCAGTTTGTATCAATGGGCGGTAGTCAGATTGACTAATCAGGCGAAAAGGGGTTGGGGTAGCCATTGATGATTGACGTACACTCAAGTATAGGCCTATTAGGCCTATTAGCGCAGATCGTGTAATCTCTGAGCAGAAGTCGGATTGTTTTGCTACTAAGCCGATTCATATATTTTAAAACTATGCAAATTAACAAAGTCAGTAACATAGTATTCCGATGTGTGTTCAACGTCATCGAATTGTATGAGGTGTACGGATATGGCACTGTCCATATCCGTACAACAGGTTGTACGGATATGCGCTTCCTTTTGTAATACCTGATATTTTCTTGCATTATGTTTTTATCGCACTGACAGCTACTTAAAATTTTTTTTTTTTTAAACATTACCCATTGTCTTACTTTGTGGCGTCCATATCCGGAAAATTACTATCTGTTGTTAAATCAAAGACGAGGATCAATTAAGCCCTAGCAAATGAGGAAACAGAGGCATGTGTTATTTGTTGTAGCAAAGGCTGCATTTAAATGGGAGAAGCGGAATAAGGCTCAAATAGCAAAGGCAGCGCTGATTGCTACAGTAATAGGCGTAGAAACAGCACCAGCAAAAAACGCATTTCTTTCTTCATTCGATTGCAGTTAATAAAGCAATTCAGATTCATAAATTGTTTCAGTAATTACAATTGTTAAAGTATAATGGTGAACCAAATTATTAGATGCCAATTCAAAGTGGGGTAGGAACTGAGGGAATCTTGGACCACAAGGGTAGGGATATGGCCTGCGACTCGGAGAATCACTGTTCTAGCCTCTATATTCCGTTGTCTAAGTTATTAGTTGTTACCTTATATAATCTTCTGTATGCGACCGTACGGCTGTGTCTCACCTCATTATATATTATTGTTTTCAACTAACCAAGTTTCCCCTCTCGGCTCTTACTCAGTGTGGTAGATACAACAGACAAGACCATTACGATACAGATTTATAAGGCAGACTTTAATCTGGAGACTGGGCCATTCACAGGCTTTGACATCCGTATTATAGAGACTGCTGAACTGGGTAAGTCAGTACGATAGAGACTGCTGAAATGGGTGTAATGGGCTGAACCATTACAGGGCTGAGAACATAGCTCATTGTAGTGAAAGGGAGATAAACCCGTTATTTTGATCAGCTGGACCACTAGACGTGGTCAAGGGGAAGTAACCACACAGAAACCATAGATAATCTCCCCTTATTGTTTATCACGCACTGAGATGAGTCATGCAGGTGTTGAGTAACATTGCCAACTGATGTACTCACTGCGCCAATTTTAAATCATAGTCTTAGCGTGGTCTGTATTGTCCAGGATTGGTCAATTTAAGTGACCATCCCTGGTGCCAGAAGTAGAACCTTGTTATGTATCACTACATTGTAAGTTTTGTTTAGTTTTTATCTTGTTAAGTAATATTTCCTTAAGATAGTGTATTTGGAACATACACGAGTGGTCTTTAAAAATGTTTTTATTTGTTTTAATGTTTTATTAGAATTTGCACTTAGTGAACTGTAAGGAGTGAATGGGTTGCGCGTGTTTGGGTGACGCTTAGATGATAGCGTGGGTCAGTCAGTTCCACCCAAGTCTTCAAGACAGCAGGACGTGTCATTGTGTCCAGACTAACATAAAAGTAAAAGAAGTTGTATAATTTATATTTCAAGATTTGTGAAGTGCCAGCTCTGATGATGTAGTTCAAGTGTGAATTCATTTGGTTAGTTCACCGCGCCTATCGGTTGGGTTTATTGTGGTTTATTGTATTGTCATGTGTTTATTGTATTGTGTTTATTATTTGATTTGTTATTTTCTTTTCCTTTTAATAAAATTGTTGTCCTCTCAAAATCTGATAGTTTTGTTTGTCTGTTTGACTGTGTAGAGAGCCCCGCTCGTCTCGTCCCGTGTTACATTATTTGGTGTCAGATTAGATAGCTATAGATAGAGAGAGACCCGCTCGGTTTACCCGTTCCTGTGCAACATGGGTATGTCAGTACAGAAGATACAGCTGAATTGGGTATGTCAGTACTTTAGAGACTGATGAACTGGGCAAGTCAGTACTGAAGAGACTGCTGAAGTGGGTAAGCCAGTACAATTATATAGTGGCTACTGAAATTTTAATGGGTAAGTTAGTGTCAAAAAGAGTCTGTGGAAATGAGTAAGTTGGTACGATATTCGAGTCTGTTGAACTAAGTAAGTTAGTACAGTAGAGACTACTGAAGTGGGTAAATTAGTACAAAAGAGACTACTGAACTGGGTATGTCAGGGCTATAGAAATTGCTGAATGGGGCATGTCAGCACTGCAGTGATTGCTGAACTGGTTGCGTCAGCGCAATAGTGACGCACTGAACTGAGTAAGTTAGTACATGTATCATATTCTAAACTGCTGAACTAGGTAAGACAGTACAACAGAGATCGCTGAACTGGATAATTAAGTCATTCCTATAAAGACTCCTGAACTAAGTAAGCCATCGAATGTTTCACCTTCAGAACCTTTTTTTTTTTATATTTTGTTGTTTGCTTTCTGTTCATTTCACTTGACGTCACAAAATTTGTGCTTTTGCGAGATTTTAGATTTCATTCCGTCTTTCGTTGGAGGTCCCAATGCCGTATCTTTGGTTCTCCTAAGAGTTCCAGTTCTTTCTTTTGAAGTACAGCCAATCTTTGCGGGTGGGCATAGTCAGTCTCTGAGCCCCCCAAAAAATAAATCTTTGCCTGTGCCCATGCTCAGACATTGTGCACTTGGGCGGCGGGGGGGTTGGGGAGGGGGGGGGGGGGAAGCATCACAATTTTGTATAGCGTCAGAAGTGAAGCAAACCAGTTCTCGAGAGCCTGTTGTTAGGGGAGAGCATGGTAATTACAAAACCAAATAGAGAAAATACTGAGTTCTGTCCACTGCTCGGCTTTACATGATTGTTGCTCTCTATGTAAACTACTAAGCTCCCGTGGCAAGAGCTTTCTCAGAACCGTGGAAGTTTAGATAGGCCTACAAGTGTTTTTGTAGTACCCAGACAGAATTCTTGTTCTCCTCTCGCGTCAGACAAAAGTAGAAGGAGACGGGACATTCACGGCGCACCCCCGGGAAGGCAGGTGGCAACTTTACCGGAAAACAAAGACAAAGAATTCATGATCGGCTCTGGTGAGGTGGAAACAGAGGAGGGTGGAGCTGAAGAGGTAGGAGTTCTAGTATCTTCTTCTGTTTTTCTTCATTTGTAGTGAATATAATTCGCATTTTTGTATTTGTATTTGTATAACTCTTTAATCCCATTGGGAAATTTGCCTTTGTGCCATTGCCGCCCAGTTATAACGGGAGCAGGCACGTCGTCGCCACAGTGCAGCGGTGTTTTTTTTTTGTTGCTGGGAGGGGGGGGGGGTGAGGAGATGAGGAAGGAGGGGGAGGGAATGGTAGTGATGAATTTTATTTAATTTTGCCCAAGCAACGGCCTGTTCGGCCTGCCGTTTTCGATTTCCAACTGCCAAGGTATCTTTAACGTGCGCAACGTGCACACGGGCCCTCCGGATTTTTTCGTCCTTATTTGAGAAGACTAGGTACTCGATCCTACCCGCCAATAGGATCAGGGACACGAAAATATAAGAAAAATCCCAAACTTCCAATATGCCTGCACCGGCCGGGTTTTGAACCCGGGACCCTTGGCATGAGAAGCGAGCACCTTGCCTCTAGACCACCTTGCCTCTAGAATAAATATAGAAAAACAAAAATCTCGCCTGATGTTTAACAAGACCTACCAACGCTCATACAGTCCTGATTGAAATTTGAATATTTCGGAGGGTCCTTCCTTTCGATCTGCAAAATGTTTTTGTTTATAGATTTGGAGACAAGAAAAGGTGGGGAGGTATTTTTTAAAACGTTGCTTTGTGTCCCTGATTGATCTCTTTTGATCCCTTCTTTTCCATGATCCTATTACGCCGTCATTTCCTGCCAATGCTTTCACTTTTAATAATAATAATAATGGACGGCATTTATAAAGCGCATCCATTCAAAATGCTCTATGCGCTTTACAGAAGTATGTCAACCACAGAGCAGAATGGAGCGCCTGCGAAGCGCTGAACACACTACACTGCTTCTTTCTCTCTCCCTGTCTCGCTCACTCTCTCTCTCTCTCTCTACCTCTCTCTATCTCAGAGCAAATTGTGACGCAGCCTATTAGGCGCAGTTCACAACTCACAACAGTTCACAACTCACAACAGTTCACAACTCACAACTCTTGACAACCGTTAATTAAATACATCGCCCAGTGCGCAGATTCATGCGATTTCATGACAGTCTACGCCTGGAATGTTGACGGGCTGCACAGGGGAAATGCAACAAGACTTATCTAAAGGCAAATAAACAAAAGTTACCACAACAACAAAATAAACCCAAAGGAACGTGCAAAGCTGAAACAGATTCATTACATTACAGTCTTACAACCTACAACCACCCAGGACTGAATTTGTAGTACATTTTTTAATTAATTGTGGTTTTCTCAAAACTTTAAAAAAATGACTTAGCTGGTTTTCCACTGCAGCTCTTCTTGACTAACATATCTGATTTTCTGTTCCTGTGGCCGATGAACAAAATATCGCTAACCTTCCACGCCACTGATGCTGCTCTAGGACAAGGGCAATAAACCCCTGAAAAAGGACACTGATTACACAATATTTGTTGGGACACTGAGCACGCTGGTGGGCAGAACAACTCACGCATACGTCCAGGTAAGTCTAAAGTTGGGTTTTCCAGTGTATGGAAACAGAAACGGCAATGGAAACGTGATATGAATGAAATAGAAGTTGGGCACGATTGATAGACAATCTCAGGTAATTTTAAGTGACCCTTTGGCGGACCGCGCAGTCTGTTAAACTGGTTCATTTATTTTAGTTCTTATAGTCCATGGTCTTTTCCAGTCTCTTCCAAAATTAGTTTCCAAATGAGAACAGTGCTGTAGTGTTCGTGAGTCTGTGATAACAGTCTTCTACTTGCAGAACATGACTTCGGTGATGCGATTCTGTCAACGCCAAACAGTATTTTAGGCCAGTGCAAACTAGTCAGTTTTGTTTGCCTTGGTTCTAGTGTCGAATGTGGACGATAAACGGGACCTCCCGCTCTAGTGAGACTAAAGCCGGTCTGTTTCGTCAGTTGAATCGATGGAAGTTTATCAGTCTGAGTTAAAACTGACGCACATCAGACCTGATTCACACTCGCCGTGGACCTTAGAGACTATCACAGTGATTCTCAGACTAGTGCAGGAAACCCTTGTGGGAATATGGGCGAGCTCATTGTCAGCAAATGTACTATATACAGTAAGATGAGGCACTCTCTTCTTTCCTTTTGAGTTTGAAGTTATAATGACAAAATAAGTGACTTCAATGTATGTCTACAGCTATAGCTGAATGGTAAACAAAATTCAGTATTTTTCCCTACATTGGCCCTGTAAAATACGCCATTGTTCATGATTTCAACTTATTCGCCGCGAGGTGGCGGGGCGAAATCTGTGCACGCTAAACCCGCTAGCTGTCTCACCTTATCGTATCTAGTATCCATGTTCTCAGTGAGGCGTAGAGAAATCATTGACTGACGATCCGAAATGATCTGAAACAATAGCAAAGGCATGGGCATCCCCAGCCACCATCCTTACGTCAATCCGACGTAAATTTGTAAAGGATTTCCATAGGGTTGGTAAGGTTACCGCAGGGCTGGAGTTCCTAAATCAGACCGACGGCGGCGCGATGTTTTGACCGATGGATTTACATCGGAACGATGTCATTCTTGTGAGCAAGCTTGGCGTCGGGTTGTTGTCGGGGAGTTGCGGTGGAGGAGGCCGTGGAAAAGAAGGGTAGTTGGAGAATTGACCCCGGAACATCCACCACCGCCTCAGCTTCATGACTGCTCTCACCAACATCGTCAGTGGGATCTATATCACAGTGACCACAATATCACTACCAGTGGCGGATCTACTATGAAACGAATAAAGCAAATGCTTCAGGGCCTCTAATCCCGCAGGGGCCCTGTAGAAACTTTTCTTAATGAGTAAATAGCCTGGAGGTCTTTGTAAGGGCAAGGCCCCTTGGACGTTGCTGGATGTTGCTGGTTGTGAAGGGGCCCCATAACAGTTAAAGTTTCAGGGTATCAAAAATGTAGGTCCGCCCCTGATCTCTGCGCTGATACCTCTATCACAACCATTATGTTCACCATTGTTGTATCTCCAGTTGTATGCCTCCACGACAATCATCAACATTTACCTCATAATGCTCTTTCTCTGCCTCCTGCTGGGGATCGCGCTACTCGTCTACTATCTCGTCACCGCTTTGTGGAGGGCGAGAAAGAAACGTGAGGGCGAGACTCGCGCAGAGAAAGAGAGCATGATGCTCTACTTGGGAGAGGTTAGCGGCGAGGAGGATGAGGGCAATGTTGAGACGGAACAAGTAGGAAGAGGAGAGGGATGGAACGAGAGAAATGACGAGAAGCTGATGGGTGTACTGGGCCCTCCTGAGCTTGTCAGTCCATACGTTCAAATGCGTGAGTTTGTCATTGGATTTAGTCGTGCATACGATGAAAACACACACACTGACATACAGACATACGCGCATGCACGGAGGCACACACACCCACGAACACATAGTACGCCCATACACCCACACATACACACACACACACACATACACAGACTTTATGTGCATTCATGTGTCTGATTGTATTCCGTTCGCCCAGTTACTGAATCTAAGTTCCAGAATTATTGCTCCCATTATTGGAAAACATTAACATATAACAGGATAGTAAAGTTTCTGCACACTGTTTTTCTCTAGACAAGCAAGACGTCCCCTTTTGTGTACCTTACATTACAGTTCACCAGTTTGTCCAATTTATCAGCTCTAGTTATTTTTTCATGATTACTATTATTATTGTCTGGTGAAATGTTGTTCCATTGTCTAGAAGACATATTAATATATATGATAAGATACGGCAGTAAAATTTCTGAACACTGTTTTCCTCTAGCCAAGCAAGACATCCCCTTTTGTGTATCCCACATCACAGTTCTCAGGTTTATCAAATTTATCACCCTAAGTTATTTCATTGTTTTTATTTTTATTTATTTATTTTTTTTGTCTGACGTACTGCTTGGTCATAAACTGTTGTTAACAATTATTGTCGTTGTCGAAGCGTTTGTCGCGAGTTGCCATCAACGTTCCCCCTAATTTGTCCAAATCACTGAGCGGAACGTTTGATGCTTTGAGCAAAAACAATTTAAATTCAGGGCTAGTGCGCGACGTTACAACTTTTGTGCAACATTTTGATGTGCGTGGCAATATTCAGATGTGCGCGGCACCAAAACAGTAACTGTGCCGCCGCGCACCCGCGCAGTTTAGAGTGAACACCGGTTGTTATCCTGCATAATGGTAGATGTAACACGATTGGTTCTTCTTCTGTAGGTTAATTTCATCGTTTATATCATCCACTGTGTCTTTGTTCCACTTAATTTCTATTTTCTTTTTCTTTCTCCTTCTCTCTCGTTCTCCTTACTCGTCTCTCTCTCCCTCCCTCATCTCCCCCCCCCCACTCCCTCCCTCCCTCACTCGCGTTATCCCCCCCCCCCCTTTTCCACTTTTGACTCTGAGTTTGAGTTTAGATTTTACGACACGTCGGCACAATAACGGCCACTTTACGCCCTTCACGGTCTATTTGGGTGCTTCGTTTAGGTTTCGTATTCAGAACTTCATCAATTTAAATTTCACGAGTGGATTCTAAATAGTTCCGAATAAATTTTATCACACTGGTAAAATTCTCAAGAGTTGTTTTGTGTAGATCTGAAAAGAATTTTGTAAATGAGTTTTTAAATCAAGTGGTAGATCTTAGCTTCTTTCAGCAAGGACAGGACGCTGTGCGCGCCACCACTCCCCCCCCCCCCCTTCCACCTATGCTTGTCTCTCTCTATTTTTTTGTCTGCCCCGTGAGCGCCAAATTTCTCCCGTCACTCCCTTCCACTTCCCTTGTTGTCAATAGCAAAACACTGATATAATAAAGAAGGAAGCGCATATCCGTACAACATGTTGTGCACACAATTCGATGACGTGGAACACTCAATGTGAATGAATCTTTTTCATTCATAGAAGAGCGCTTATATTTTAGACCAATCAGGTAGAGCTACCTCAGCCCACGTCATCGAATTGTGTGCACAACATGTTGTACGGATATGCACTTCGAATAAAGAATTAAAGCCAGTTACATTCATTTAACCTGCTCTTGTCTCAAGGTCATCCCTGGATCGTGAAAGATGGCGACAGCAACAATAAAGGTGGGTTTGGTAAGGGCACACGGATTTTTGGCACTGAAGCTAGGAGGACAGAATCCATTGTCCCCTTTGGATAGCAAGGCCTAACTCCCTTCCATCAACTTTTGAGAAAATGATGATTGAAGTTTCATGGTGCTCATAGCTTTCAGAGATACAGCTTTTTTTACTAATACTTACAAATTACACACCGACAGAATACGCTTGATACACTGACACACAATGGAGAAGGCCAGTATAAGTAATGTATCTTGTGTAACACATTTCAGCCTAAAAGTGGAGGCAGAACCTTGTCAAGGGGACAAATGAAACTTTGCTGCTATGCAGTCGCGTCGCATTTTTCTTACAGTCTAGGTGGATGAATAGAGATGCTGACCATATTCTATCGTCATCATCATCACCATCATCGTCGCCACCATCATCGTCATCATCATCATCGTTATATTATTTCATCAAAATAATCATTTTATTATATTAATTGCCACCATCACCATCTTCGCTATTATGAGTGACAGCGAACCACAACATCAACCACAAAGAGAAATGAAATGTATCTTTATCATAAAATATGAAGTAGTGAGCTGAGTATTTCAATGTGGTGCAAATTTGAGCTATTTTTGCTGTACAGCCTGAATGGCAGTTTCAAAATTTATAAATTTATTTGTTTGTGTCAACCGGTCTAACTCAATCGCATTTATATCGACCTAGTGTATTGTAGCATCTGCGGGCTGCCCCTTGCCCACCCCCGGTTTTGTTGTTGTGCTGGTGGCTGAGCATGTGTCCATTACTTTTCCCGTTTTATTGTTGGCGGCCGCCGGGGTGTGCTGTGCTCCGTGACCTGACCTTCTTTTCTAGTGAGTAGTTTTTTTCCTCGCTCGCTTGTTGTCAGGTGTTTTGACTCGTTCAGTAAATATTAGTATGTTCCCGTATATTCGATAACGTTATGGACAAGAATGTTTACGCCAGATTTGGCCTTGAGTGATGTAACCTGATGACGTATTGATGCGTGATTGGTTAGTTTGTGCGAGGGCAAAGGTAACGTTTATTTCGGGAACTTTCTGTAGGAATGTTTATATATATATACCTGTGTGAGTGGTTAGGGGGTGAGTAAGTGAGTTTCCTTTTGTGTGGCGTAGATATTTAGTTTCGCTGGTGTCTTCCTAGTAATTTATTGTTCACTATACAGTTATTAAACTTTAGTATTATTTAATCTATCGTCGGATCTCGTGTTTATTTATTTTACAGCTGTAATAGTTTCGTTTTCTAAAGGGTTCTAGTTAGATCAACTAACTCCCCCCTACTATAACGTGCTAGAACAACCTCAGCTGTTACATATTGGGGGCTCGTCCGGGATCCGACCATATTCGAGCGGACCAGATCAAAATTATTAGATTTATTTACATAGTTTATTGTAGGAATATCATCGACAAGCTATCTACAACATGTCAGAGGCTATTGGAAGGCTTAGCCAGGAAGCAGACGCCTTGGAGCTCACTGGGAAGGAGAGACAGGACTACATCCGTGAAGGCCTAAGGGAGGAAAGAGAGAGAGAGAGGCAAGATCGCATGGAGCAACTGAAGATAGAGGCTCAAGAGAAGGAGGCTCAACGACAACACGAGCTGGAGATGGAGAGGATCCGCCATCAGCGTGGAGGCGAGTCGTCGCAGGGGACCAGCGACCACGCCAGTTCTAAGAGACCCAAGCTACCTGCATTTCAGGACAAGAAGGACGATCTGGATAGCTGGTTGCTGCGGTTTGAGAGGTTTGCTGAGACAGCTGAATGGCCCAGATCCACCTGGACGACATCACTGTCTGCCCTGCTGACCGGGAGAGCTTTGGAGTGCTTCTGCAGACTACCGATCGACGAAGCCAAGGACTACGACAAGGTCAAGGAAGCGTTGCAGAAGAGGTACAACCTGTCAGAGGACGGATACAGACTCATGTTCAGACAAGGTAAGCCTGAAGATGGAGAAGATGTTGGAATGTTTTTGACCAGGATCAAGACCTATTTAGAGAGGTGGATAAAGCTGTCGAAGACGGAGGAGACCTACGAAGGAGTGAGAGATCTGTTCGTCAGAGAGCAATTCATGGATGCCTGCCCACCAGACCTTGCAACCCGTGTGAGGGAGAGGAAACCAAAGACACTACAGGACATCGCAGATTCAGCGGAGGCGTACCTGGTAGCGAGGAACCGGACGCTCAGCGGGAGCGCCAGACTGCAGAGCCGGCCAGTGCGACAGAGGCCCAACGGAGACAGAAGCCCACAGGTCTGCCATAGGTGCCAGAGGCCGGGACACAAGGCGACGGAGTGTCGTGCAAAGTTAAACGACAAAGGTGAGTTGAAATGTTACCTTTGTGGAAAGCCAGGCCACGTTCGGAGGATGTGTTCAGCCCAGAAGGATATGGGACGAGGCAAGCCGAACAAGGCGGCGGCGGCCGTAGTTATAGCGGCGGACGAGTCGTCAAGACAAGATGTGACGACGGCTGACACCAGCATCAACGTTCAAGCGGTAATGAAGGAGGGAAGCTACAGTTAGCGGTGCCTGTTACTTGCGGAGGATGCAGTGACGGAAGGACCGTGGAGAAACTGAAGTTACCAGTGATGAAGGGCTTGATTGGAAATCGAGCGGTAGATGTCCTAAGAGATAACGGCTGTGAAGGTGTAGTGGTGCGGCGAGCACTGGTGGACGACGGACAGCTCACCGGTGGGAAGAAACTTATCGCGAGGATCGATAACTCCTTGCTAGCGGCGGAGGAAGCCGTTATCGACGTGAAGACGCCTTACCTGACGGGCAAAGTGACGGCGCTGTGTCTCCCGGAGACCATCTGCGACCTAGTAGTCGGGAACGTGGACGGAGCGAAGGATCCGTACGACCCTGATACTGAGGTGATGGTAGGAGCGGTGACCACGAGGGCCCAGGAGAAGAGGAAGGACCGGTCTACGTCGCTGAAGGTGCCGAGAGCAGAACGGCACGCGGGAGTGGATAGAGAGGAACTTATCCGACTCCAAGAAGAAGACGAAGTCATTAGGAAGTTAGAGCAGAAGAAGATCCCAACTAATAGAGGCAATAAATCTGTTCATTTTGAGAAACATGGAGGAGTACTGTACCGGATCTACAAGGACCTGAGACAGGCGACGGTTATGAGGCAAGTGGTACTACCCGATAAACTGAGAGAGTATGTACTGAGTGTAGCCCACGACTCGATCGTCGGAGGACACCTCGGCGTGAAGAAAACCAAAGACAGAGTTATGAGCAATTTTTATTGGCCTGGAATTGAAGGTGACGAGATACTGCCGCTCATGCGACATATGCCAGAGGACGGTGAACAAAGGAGCGACCCCAAAGGTGCACCTGCAGAGTATGCCAGTAGTGGACGTACCATTTAGGCGAGTGGCCGTGGACTTAGTAGGACCTATCGACCCCCCAAGTGAAGGTGGACATCGGTATATCCTGGTGTATATAGACTACGCTACTCGTTACCCCGAAGCCACACCCTTGAAGAAGATCGACGCAGAAACGGTAGCAGAAGCCTTAGTGAACATCTACAGCCGTTTGGGTGTGCCCGAAGAGATCTTGTCGGACCAAGGGACCCAGTTTATGTCAGATGTCATGAAGGAAACGAATAGACTACTGGGAATTCGACAGTCGACCACTACAGTCTACCACCCTATGTGCAACGGGTTGGTGGAGCGATTCAACGGCACACTGAAGAAAACATTGAGACGACTGTGCGCAGAGCAACCCAAGCAGTGGCACAGATACATCAACCCGCTGCTCTTTACATATCGTGAAGTTCCTCAAGAGTCGACCAAGTTTGCCCCATTCGAGTTGCTGTATGGGAGAACTGTGAGAGGACCAATGCACATCTTACGACAACTATGGACCAAGGACGTAGAGGAGCCGGAAACGAAGACCAGTTACCAGTACGTCATGGAACTACGTGAGAGGCTGGAGGACACATGGAAGTTAGCGACGGAAGAACTCTCCAAGGCTCAAGGTAGACAGAAGACCTACTACGACCGGAAGGCGCGAGAAAGGAAGTTCCGCCCCGGAGATGAAGTGTTGGTGCTACTGCCGACGAACACTAACAAGCTCCTAGTCCAATGGAAGGGACCATATAAGGTAGTCTCAGTTGTCGGTGTTAACGACTATAGAGTCAAGATGGGTGCAAAAGAAAAGACCTTGCACGCCAACCTCCTCAAGAGATACATTCCAAGGACGTCAAAAGCAGCAGCAGTGGCAATGGAACCGAGACCTATTGTGACCGAGATGTGTGGGATGGACAACAGTAGGAGAGATACCATGCCTGAACATGTCAACGCCATAAAGGACGGCGGCGGTGACAGTGCTGAGACTGTACTGGCAGAGGACGACCTGATAGACAAGAGTCAACCCGTGGAGTCAGCTAGCATGACAGTCATCGAGGACTGCGACCTGGAAGGCGACAACGGTGGAACGACGGAGGACCTTGCCGACCTAGGAAGCTGGGACCAGAAGGAAAGCTACAGAGATGTCCAGTATGGAACGCAACTGACATCGGAACAACGTCAAGAACTCTGCAATGTGGTGAAGAATTACCAGCACGTCTTCACTAATCTTCCTGGATGCTGTCAGTTGGGTGAACATCGCATCGACCTGACGACAGAAGTACCAGTTCGTCAACGACCATACCCGGTGCCCTACGCAATGCGCGACTCATTGAAGGAGGAGCTTAGCACCATGGAACGGCTGGGCATCATTCGAAGGAGCTCATCAGCTTATGCTTCACCTATTGTTGTCGTCAAGAAGAAGGACGGATCCAACCGAGTCTGCATCGACTACAGGAGGTTAAACAAGATCACAGTATTCGACCCTCATCCGACAGCAGCGCCATTAGAAGTGTTTCAGAGTCTCTCGAGAGGAAAATTATTCTCTCGGATTGACCTGAGCAAGGGATACTGGCAAGTGAAAGTTCGAGAGCAAGACATTCCCAAGACGGCGTTCGTCACCATGGGCGAGCACTATGAATTCATTCGGATGCTTTTTGGGATGATGAACTCAGGAGCCACACTGAACAGGATCGTAAAGCCATTGATCCGTGGAATGAACAATGTGACAGCATATGTGGACGACCTGCTGATTCATACAGAGACATTCGACGAGCATGTGAAGACTCTCAAGGACTTACTGCAGAGGATGGACCAAGCTGGATTAACTGCAAGACCATCGAAGTGTCTGATTGGAACGTCTGAAGTAGACTTTGTTGGACACTTAGTGGGAGAAGGTATGATTGGCCTGTTAGAAGAGAATGTATGTAAGGTACGAGACGCACCCAGACCCACCACTAAGAAGTGAAAGCATTCTTAGGATTAGTGGGATATTACCATGAATTTATTCCTAACTTTTCAGCGATTGCATCACCATTGTCTGATTTACTTAGAAAGGGTCAGCCCAACATAGTTCAGTGGGATGAAACGCAGGAGAAAGCGTACACCTCTTTGAAGAATGTCATTATCTCCAAACCCGTGTTATGTTTGCCAGATTTTTCCAAAGAGTTTGTCTTAGCAACTGATGCATCAGATCGCGGATTAGGCGCTAGTCTTATGCAGGAACACGAGGGAAAGTTGTACCCTGTGGCATATGCTAGTCGTAAGCTATTGCCTCGTGAGACAAAATATTCGGTCTCAGAGCGCGAATGTTTAGCTATTGTTTGGGCTGTAAAAAAGTTTACGTTGTATTTGTATGGAAAGGAGTTTGTGCTCCAAACTGACCATCGGTCATTAGAGTTTTTGAACTCTGCCAAGTTTGACAGTCCAAAGTTATTACGATGGAGTTTATTTTTACAGTCTTATCGATTCAGGATTCACTACGTAAAAGGCAGAGAAAATGTCTGTGCCGATTTCCTGAGCAGGGTATTTTAAAGTAGTACACTATCAGTGAAATGCATTGTAACCCATACTTTTGCCTACTAGATGAATTTCTAGGACGGCAGTATTGTACTGTAATTGGGGACATAGTTCATCTGTGACTGAATATTGAATTGATGGCTGATATAGAGTCATGATGTGTTAGTCACATTTTGGTTTTATGCTATGTCATATTAGTTACCAATGGAACTTGGTGTAATTTTTGGAAAATGTAACCCAAATGGGGACTGCGAGCAAGCAGTGTTTGTGTTATATTGCAATGTTGTAACTTGTTTTGACCTAATATGATGAAGAAAGACCCTGATCAGTGGTCGGTATGTATTGGTATTTTGCCATTGTACGTATGAATTATACATTTTGGAGATAACTATGTTATATACAAGTTATATGCTATGGTTCATGCACGAAGCATTGTGTAAACGATGGGCCATCGTTTCACCTTATATGATTTGTAATAATATCATTGTTTCACCACAGTGGTGGCGTTGTGTTATTTTGACTAGTAGGCCTACTGTTAACCATTGGTTTGTCACAATGATGATACTGTATTAGTCATTGTATTAGTGATGCAAAGGATACTGCATTTGTATTGTATTTGTGATGACATTCGGGAAGACACTGAAATTGTTATTAATTGTAATAGAATTAGCAACTACCTTTGTGAGATTGGGAGTGCTATAGGATTATTTCACGATAGTGCAGACGCTGTATAATGTTTTTGGAGTTGAAAGATATTCAACTTAAATTGGGGAGTTGTGTAGCATCTGCGGGCTGCCCCTTGCCCTCCCCCGGTTTTGTTGTTGTGCTGGTGGCTGAGCATGTGTCCATTACTTTTCCCGTTTTATTGTTGGCGGCCGCCGGGGTGTGCTGTGCTCCGTGACCTGACCTTCTTTTCTAGTGAGTAGTTTTTTTCCTCGCTCGCTTGTTGTCAGGTGTTTTGACTCGTTCAGTAAATATTAGTATGTTCCCGTATATTCGATAACGTTATGGACAAGAATGTTTACGCCAGATTTGGCCTTGAGTGATGTAACCTGATGACGTATTGATGCGTGATTGGTTAGTTTGTGCGAGGGCAAAGGTAACGTTTATTTCAGGAACTTTCTGTAGGAATGTTTATATATATATACCTGTGTGAGTGGTTAGGGGGTGAGTAAGTGAGTTTCCTTTTGTGTGGCGTAGATATTTAGTTTCGCTGGTGTCTTCCTAGTAATTTATTGTTCACTATACAGTTATTAAACTTTAGTATTATTTAATCTATCGTCGGATCTCGTGTTTATTTATTTTACAGCTGTAATAGTTTCGTTTTCTAAAGGGTTCTAGTTAGATCAACTAACTCCCCCCTACTATAACGTGCTAGAACAACCTCAGCTGTTACATGTATTTATTCAAGTGTCAAGTAATTGTTTTTTTCTTTTTAAAGTTGTAAAAAATGTATTATTCAATGATCCCTTTTTGTGCTCTCTTTTGATACGCTCCACCGCACGGGGAGAATATATCTGACAAGCGTTCAGCTGGTGCGCAGTGCTCTGCTGTGCATGAGTTCCGAAGCAAGGCAGAGCACGGTGTCCTGCCGCGCTTGAATTCTGAAATAAGACTGTGGGTTATTAATATTTATAAGCCCCATTGATAATGGCACTTGGATTCAATGCAAAGACTAATGGCTTATATATCATTGTGTTACATCACAATTCTTTGCAGAATATACAGAATATAAAATTTAACTGGCAATATGTAAAGAGAGGCGCAGAACCTACTTTCCAGTCAAATTTTTCGATTCTGCTAGATGAAAATGCATCTCTTATTTTGCGGTTCAGGAAATTAATGGTGAATAGCTAATGTAAGAGACTGAATTTTGTCCAAAACGGGGGTGTCCACGTGACCCATCATCAAAAATTGAAGCAGTACACCAAGTTTCACAATATTTTGGCCACGTAGTCGCGAAGTTTTAGCTGCTTAGTGTTCACCTTCTAGCTCCATTACAGCAAAGATACTGGAAACAGTAAGATGAAACAGCTAGCGCTTTTACCGTGCACAGATTTCGCACCGCCACCTAACGCCGAATGCGCGGAAGTAATGAACAATGCAGTATTTTACAATGCCAAGTAGGCAAAATATTGAATATTGTTCACTGCTCAGCTATCGTTGTAGATCTTGATTGAGGTCACTTATTTTGTAATTTAAACTTCCATCTCTATGGGAAAACTCTGGCTGTTTTTTCTTTCTTTTAGTCGCAGTAGCACTGTAACAAATAAGCATCATTAATCTATCATTATATCAAGCATTCTTTTCATCTATGTGCCATGGGCCCTGCCTCTGATCACCCCGGAAATTGTGTGCACGATTTTTTTTGGGGGTGCGAAGAAGGGAGTGTCTCATCTTACCGTTTCTAGTATCTTTGATGACAGTAAGATGTGGGAAATTGTGTAGTACAGAAAGAGGGAGAGACAAAGGTGGGCGCACGGGTATATCCCGGGTAATGCCGGGCGTCCCATCTGTGTAAATTATGTCAAAACGGCCCGGTCCAGATGATCACAATATTTCACTTCTCCACAGAGAAGCCCAAAAAAATGCCGTTGTTGTAAATGCTGCCGTCGATGCTGTCGATGTTGTCAATGCTGTCAGGAATAACACTGAACACGCCCAGATAAACTAGAGTCAAATGCTGACCAGGAATGTCCGGCAGAGGTGGCGCTCTTTGTGGGAAATCGTTTGTGGCAAATGTCTACTTTGTGGGCAGAGGCGTGGCACTACTGATTGATGAAACTGCTGCAATAGGGTTGTATTTTATTCAGTTTTTAATGTATGTTTGCTTTCAAAATAATGTAATATGTATGGGTGATAATATGGGGCAACGGGCCTGCTTCTCTCTCTGTCTGTCTGTCTGATCTTATTTTTGTCCGTCTGTCTATCTGTCTGTCTTTCAGTCTATCTGTCCGTCTTTCGGTTTGTCCGTCCGTGCCTCTGCCCGTTCGTCTGCCTGTCTATCTCTATATATATAGTTTATGCTTAGGTAGCTGTGGAAAATTGCAACATTGTCATGTTTATATCATGAGTCTATGTCCTGAAAGTCATAGATAATATTTCACATACGGTGTGAGTACCTGCTTTTGTGGGAAGGCGGCAAAAACGTTGCTTTTGGGATGGGGTGGGTGGGTGGGTGGGGGGTGGGAGTAAATTATTATAGTTTGACGAACTGTAATGTTTATTTGTTCGTATCTGTAAATGTTTATGAATTATTGAAGGTTTGTTCTGCAGGAAAGTTACGGACTATTAAATGTTATAATTTATCCGGCGTTTTCACTTTATCAGTATAATTATATCACCATTATGATGAATGAGTGAGTGAAGTAAGGATGTGACGTAGCACTAAAAATGTATGAATGCAGAACAATCGGAATACAGGGGAGGTTACCTTTCGAATATTAATTCTAGAATTACTACGCTTTTCAGATCGAGCTCAACTCCAAGTCCATTAATTTTAGTCAGTTCAGCGTTCTATTCTACATCGCTATTTTTGGTTTGTTGTAAAAGTCTAACACCCCTCATCGAAAAGCATCTTTGCAGGGACCTACACCATATGAACTGGTCCAAAAATCAGTGATTAACAAAGACGAAGAAGACTTGAGCACACCCAGAAGCTAGCTTGAGCATAGCCTGTATTCGCCGAAGTGGCGCCGCAGACAGCAAAATAGTTGGGGAAAAAAAATAGGATCATAATCAAAGTTTGACCCGATTTTACGTAGCTATGCAGGTTTTTCACTATGCGGTCGTTTTCATCCCAATCGAAAGGTAAAGAGTACAGTGGAAGAGTTTGTGTGGATTTTTGTTTGTTTGTTTGAGGTAATCTAAGAATAATTTACTCTATGCACAGCAAGAGCTATCAAAGCATAATAATGTATAGTCTAAATCTAGATATAACTGTGATCAAAATCAGTAGAACGTATTAAGAACATCAATTCACTTGATAGGTTGTTCGAACCTATACCGCAACGGCAGATAGCCACTTCTTCGCGATCGCTGCACATTGTTGTGTCACAGAGATGCCAGTTAAGCACTTTCTGCCATTTAATATGAATGGGTCTTTTTCGAGAAACTTTATGAGATGGTAGAAAAAAACAAAATCTCTGGCTATGAATAGGCCTATGACAATGAAAACTTGCCGTTCAAATTATATTTTTAAAAATGGATGAAAAATATGAGTCTATAAGTCTGTTAGTACGAATGAATGGTATTTTCAGATTAGTTTGGCTTGTAAATTGCTGCATTCCTGTCCTGTTGACAAGAATAGTCCGCTCTTTAGATTTTGCAGTGCCTAGCACCCGTCTCATTGTTTTAGTCCCTGCATTTATAATTATATAAATATGATGAAGCGATACGTCCTACTATTATAAGGATCTTATGGGGGAGGGGGGGGGGAGACACAGAGAGAGAGAGAGAGAGAGAGACAGAGAGAGAGAGAGAGTGAGAAATACAGATATCACTGGTCTCTAGCTTTCTCCGGACATTGGTTGATTACGAAGTCTGCGCATCTGTCTAACGCTAAAACCTCTCAGTAAGACGTCTCATGTTCAGGGCCGTCTTAATGCATAGGCACACCAGGCAGTTTTTTGGGGGCCCCATGTATGCAAATCGGCATTGGCTTTCGAAACGGAGAGGCACGGCCTATTGCTTTGCCCGGGGGCTCATAAAGATATCAAAACGGCCCTGCTCATGTACCACCACAACAGAGCCTTACGTATCAACGCATCATGCCAGTGAATCGAAAACAAAACAATTGCCTCTGCATATAAAACACTACATCTAAGAACATGTGTTTACGGAAACAAAAGAAAAGTGAAAATGAAACAAATGCTCACAGTTTATGAGGACATGTTTTAATGAATGTTATACCTGATACAATTAGGGTAATTTAAAGATTTTACGAAAAAGAAATCACATGAATGTTAAAAAAAAAAAGGCCAGACTTGTGTGAGGACTTCAAAAAAGACACAGAAAATCTGAATTCCACAGAGATAGTATACGTGTATTATAGAGTCTCTATGATAGAGATAGAGATAGTATTAAACACTAGAGTCCGCACGGTGCCACACGACTTGGAACCACTAGAATCGCGTGGCGGCCATTTTGAGTTGGGGTGGCGATAGGATACTAAATGCTCTGGGCTAATAGTGTCTAGATTTACGTGTCTATGGTGAATTCACAGCAGGGCTTGAAACAACGTTAACTTGTCCGCCACCACAATAAAAAGCCCTTGGACCACAATTTACTTTTGTGATTACAACGAGCCTAATACTGGTCTTTGTTGTTGAATTTTTCATTAATGACATAAGCTGCAATAGAAATAGAAAGCATCACAGGCCACAGACTAATAAATTAACCAGACTGGAAACACGAGCTTCGGGCTGTGTCGTTTTTTACGGATTTCCCGAGCGGCGGCCGTATAATCAACATGGCCGCCGCTCGGGAAATTCCGATTCTAGTTCTATCTGCAGTAGAAATTTCTTTTTATTTGTCAAGATTGGTTGTACATGTATTAATTTCTTGGTGCGGAACCAAACTTCCGCGTTCAGTAGGCGCGTCAAAATGGTGTCATTCAAAATTATAGCTATGCTGAAGCGTCAGTCGTTACCGTAAACCTAATGTGGCGGATGGTTCATGACCTTTCGCTGTTTTGTGACGTCACACAATGGGATCATCCAGTCTGGGTATTTTATTAGTCTGTGTCACAGGCTAAATATTCAGAAAATATAACAATAAGTGATGTCAAATGGTTAATTGGCTTTGTCACTTCTGCACAGAAACACCCGCAATGGGCATACACCAGCGAGTAATCCAGCACAGACCCGACTCTGCCTTGTTGTGATGGTAAACTGTACGGAATGAGTTGAAATTGTAACGATTACAACCTTTTCTTTATTTCCATATTTTAACTTGAATGTTATTACAAGTGCCTATGTCCCCCAAGTTTTCTGCGCGAGGGATTCGTATTTTAAAAGTCCAGAGCTAGAGAGTTCTTCTTGAAATACACCTAACAACGTTCTTAATTTATTATTGTTTCAGATGTTTTCCCCTGTTTTTTTGGTTGAAATGGTAGGGGGCAGGGTTTGGGATTCGATAAGATCTAGGGTTGAGGATAAGGACGGCATTAGGGCTAGGTACGTGTACATACGTGCCCCTAGGGCAAAACACCTGGGGTGCGTATGTACAAGTAACAACAGCCTTTTAACATTGCATGGTCGTTGCACTAGTATTTAATAAAGGCCATACAAATTGCTCTCCTACTTTCACTTCCAAAATCGCACGGTAATGTTTACAAAAATTGTTTAATACTTCATGTACACATTGTCACCAACAGCAACATAAGAATGAAACAATGTTTGTGAATATGTGCCAACCAGTCTCTGTCGCCTTCATTCTCCCTGTGTAGCTGTGTCTCATTCCGCTTGATTAAACACTTAATGCAGTGGTTTCCTTACCACTATCGCCGCCTTTGTGGTGTCTGTCAACTGTTCGTCCTTTCTTGCTTCTTCTGCGGAGCTGATAAAAACCGACAGCCAAAAGTGCTAAAGTACATGCAGCAGCTACCAATATTGCCACCACTAGAACAGCCCGCTGTACTGTCGCGCCATCGTCATCTGTAGACTCGTCTTCTGCAGAATCTGGAGGGCAAAACTTTACATGAGGCTCGTCCATGTAAGTTCTCTGAGGACATGGCTGGCAAGAGGCTCTATAAGGTCTGGCGCTGACGTGCAGATACTCTCCTTCTCCACAAACAAGTGGCGGTAGTATTGAGTGAGTTTGCAGGTCTGCCGCTGCATTGTCTGAAAGATATGATGATGTTAAAGGAAAGTTAAGCTGGGACTGACGTTAATAATAATAATAAAGATGGGGGACTTACATATTGCCTGTCTAAACAAAATGGACTCAAAGCGCTTTGCAATACAATAGAAACATCTCTCTCTCTCTCTCTCTCTCTCTCTCTCTCTCTCTCTCTCTCTCTCTCTCTCTCTCTCTCTCTCTCTCTCTTTCTCTTTCTCTCTCTCTCTCTCTCTCTCTCTCTCTCTCTCATGAAATTACAAAAATTATATACTTTCATTCTGCACAAAATATGCAAGGCTTGCTGGAGAAACTACATGTCAGTCAGTAGATATTTCCAACACAAGACTGATGTTTGCTCTGTTTTGAATTTCTCAAGCGAAGAAATAGCTTTAAAAACTACACAATAATTGCAATTTCTACTGCACCCGTTGTTTCTTGTGATTTGAGTGTCCCGAATTTGATTAAATAGAGTCTTCAGACAAGACAGTACCTCAGACATTCTGGCACTGCAATGTTGTTGCGTTTCGCACACAGTTTGACTTCAAATCCAATCTTGAGCAATTATTAATTTATGATACTGGATAACCTTGACCAGGGCCATACCATAGAGTACTCATTATGCTCGATGTTGTCTAGTTTTCCCCCCCCCCCCCCTTATACGAGCATCAGGCCATTAGAATGGTGAATCTCAAAATCAACAAATGTTTTGAACTTTCAAGTGCCTTCCTGCATGGAAATTGGTATGTTAAAAAGAGGAATTTTTTTTCTATAATCCAACGATTTGATTCCCTTAATACAAAAGAGAAGTAAACAAAACCGAACTTTTAAATTCATTACATGAACTCTCCAGAACCTTATAACAGTTGATGTAAATTTCAGCACGTTATGATAGGGAGAGTTAGATGATCTAAACTGCTACCCTTTTAAAAACGAAGCTGATTCGAACTGCTGTAGAAATGAATGAAACAGGATCCGATGAACGATTAACATTAACTTTTAATAACTGTAGATGAACGCTGGATATCTCACAACTTACTTACGGGGAAGGCACGCAGGTCTACGTACAAAAACTTAGACTTGGTCTTGCACACACATCGTTCGCTTGCCATCCTTTATATACCCATCCAGATAGAACGTTCACGAACGGGAAATCCAGAAACTACGGGATGCATGAAGGCCACTTAATCGCACTTAGACACGTCACAGAATTGCGTCACTCCAAGGCCAACCTAGCGCAACTACTCCAACATGAATGATATAGTACGTTCTCGATAAAACAAATACGTCACGTAGCGAGACATCAAGAGAAGTAGAAACTAGCACACGAGGAGTCGCCGAAGGCTGCGGGCAACATTGTTAGCCCGTAGGACGCTACAAACTTCTCTCCCTGTATGTAGAACCTACACGTTTCGTATGGGGGGGGGGGGCAAAGCCGCCCGCCCCTTCTACGAGCCTATGGCACGTTATGGACATGTGATTTTTTTTTTATTCACGGACCCCCTTCAAGTACAGGCATTGTCCACTCTATGAAATAACTCATTGTTCTAGAAGAGAAGACAGTTTGAAGAAGGCAGAATAAATGTCGCATTATATGTATTTACTATTTAGAAGAATGTATTAGTGTGCTGCTACCGTTAGAAAGTGCGCCATCAAGGATATTGTGAACTGGAAATTTCTTCTAAAGACTAGCCATTCATCTTCATACAGTAAAGAATAGCAAAACATGTGCTCAGACCTCCGAGAGAATCAGGAAACCTACATATACACGTGGTTTTCTCCTGGTAGTTTGCGATGGACAAATGAAATTGTCGGTACATATTCGTATTATGCTCAACGAGAACAATTTTCGAAGTACAATATAAGTAAAGCCTTCCAGCTTGCGTTATGTAAAATACATGTGTGTTTCTTCTTCCGGTGTCACCTCCGCAGTCTGGTGGCACATTCCGCTGCACAGTTAAATTATCTCGGTGTATAAATAAGGTGAATCAAGATGCTCTGGAAGGCTTTTTTTTTTTTTGCGCGTGGGCTGTTCTATTCTGTTTGCATTTTTTATAAATTTAAATTGTACATCACCTCATAAATGAGAACAGCCCGGAACTGTCGATTGACAGAAGAACTTGATGGCTAGTTTCTGTTGACAGGACATGACAATTTTATGTCTATTTATATTGATTGTAAATATTTCCAGGGTACTCTGTGATGACCGGTGTATAGTTCTCCTTTACCTGTGGGTGCTGCAGCCTCGGTGACACATTCTGGACCAGTGGGGGCATCCACCACTTTCATGTCTGGCTCTGGACAACAAACTGTGTCACGTGACTGGTCACAAGTTCGGCCTTCGTGAATGTTACCGTCTGTGTTCACCGAACAGTTTCGGCATTGGACACACTGAGAGTCATTCTTCAACACTCTTTGTTGGTAAAAAACCACTGACACATCCAATAACTACCTGATGTGTACTAGTACAGGGGTGTAGAATTTTGTCATTCTTTGATTTAGGCAATGCGCAGGTTTTGCAACGAATGTTAATGTGTCTGGCTTCATTCATGTATGTGCCATGTGGACATGCAACACATTCACGGTCAATAGGATCGAACATTTGACCACGCCCACATTGACGTACACAATCCGGTTTGCCGTCTCTGTCGAGATAGACGTCGTACTTGTCGTTTGGACAACAAACGGTGTCACTAAACTTATGACAGGAGCGCCCAGTGTACGACGAACATTCTGTGCATTTCCGACATTCACCTCTGACATCAGGGTAGGAGGCTTGTGTCCGATAGTACCCGTCAATACAGTGAATTTCTGTGTCATGAGTTTTATTACATGGAGAGACCAAAACCTCCAACTGGGGATCTAGAATTTACGTACACAAATAACATTGTCTGTGCGTGTGTAAATTGTCTGGCATGAACTGTCCTGGAAAACACTGTAGACAAATATCTGGACCAGAACGTGGTGTGTAGAGCAATGATCCTTTATGACAAAGAGCCGAGAAGACAAATTGTTGACATTGGAGTACAATTAAAACTGTCAGGATATAACACATTGGACATACAGAAATGCCAATGCTTGAATGTTAGTAGTCTTGATCTGATTTGACATTTATTGATGAATGAATTTTTTGATCTATCACAATTCTGCAGTTGAGTTCAGTGAGAGATAAAATACTGGAAATTGATGTTTTTCTACTGGCAAAAACAAACTTGATGAATCTGCATGATGAGTTAAAAACCAACACCTTTAATACAAAAATCAGTACGTCAGATCCAAAGAAAAAAAAAAAACGTTTTGTAAAGACAAAGGGTGGACTAAAGGGAAAACCTGTCGCAACAAACACCAGTTACGTGTTTTGTCAACACCACGTAATCTTTAGCTTTAGAACTTTAACGAGCAATGCTATATTTTAGGAATTTCCAGTAACATCCTTAAAAAAAAAAAAAAAACTAATATGATATTCACCCCAGACTGTCGTTAATCATGCGGAATAAAGCTATAATAGGATATAAATATTGTTTTCAGTTGCACGTCAGCAATATGAATGTCAGTGTCCGGCCTTTGGTTAAATAGTCAGCGAGAAAATAGAAATGACATTGCTTGTTTAAATTATGCACGTGATTGAAGACATGACAAAGTAAACGGTGTCGTGTATCGGATTTACCCCGTTGGAATTACCAAACAAAAGCAAGAGCGACACTCCTTTTCCACTGCGGCAAGTAGGCCTAATAAAAGTTTTCATGCCGTTCTTTCGTTAACCGCTGAGCTGTGTCTCTCCGGAGAAGTCAGTATGGTTTCTTTTAAGCAACCGAATGCGTGGCAGTTCTACACGTGTCTTTTTACGTCAGCGTGGTAAACATAATTTATAGGCCTACTTTTCAACGTTGTGTGTAAGCCCTGATAGAATCGCTGTAACTGTGTACGAAAATGACAATCCACCCTTTCAGTGTGAAAATGTTCTATCGATCATATAGTCGTAAGTAACTGAGAAAATAGTTCTATTATGGACCCAAGTCATGGTCCTAAGAATGTGCTGTTATTTATGAACTCGGGGGATAATTCAATGGTAACATTGTATTAACAAATCTTCTTGGAGTATTTTAGGCAATGTTTTCGGTTGGAGAACACAAGATGATATTATCAGACTGTGTAATTTGGGTTGGTACCAACCCACTAGCGAAAGTACGAGAATTATCTTCTGACCTCATGCACGTAGGTGTAGAGGTAAGGTGTTAGGCTTCCATGCCGAAGGTACCGGGTTCGATTTCCGGTCGCTACAGGCATGTTGGCACTTGGGGATTTTGCTCATACTTTCCTGTCTCTGATCCGATGGTAGGTAGGATCGAGCACCTAGTCTTCTCAGATAAGGACGAAAAACTCAGATGGCGCGTGTGTACATTGCGCACGTTAAAGATACTTTGGCAGTTGGAAATTCCCCCGGCAAAATTAAAACTGATCCCTACCCGCTGCCCCCCCCCCTCCCCTCAACCGAAAAAAAAAACAACGACCGGCGCTGCACTGTGGCGACGAACTGTCTGCCCCAGTTGTACATGGGCTGCAATGACACTAAAGCAGATTTCCCAAAAAACGGGATCACAGAAGTATACAACTGCAAATTTAGATGCTTTTTACGACATCATACATTTATCACGCGGAGAGATGGTCCCCGAGGGACGTATCGCCGCAACCATTATACTATTAACGACAGTCTGGGGGTATACAAAGTATACAACAACAACAACAGAAAACTTTCGAATTGGTGTTTTGGTTTGGTTATAAGGCTACGAGAGTGAGGAGATTCTTGTGAAAGCGTCCCCACACATTTTCTAAGCGGTTCTTCGTGACGACAGGGAATTTGGAGGGAACAAAGAAGCAAAATAAGAAGACCAAATACAACGTTGACAGTAAACAATTCAAATCTTTCTTAAGTCTGCTTTGAATTCAGAAATGCGTGGCCTGTGGCTGTGTAACCGAGTTTTTCTCTGTCTCTGCGAAAGACAACTGCAAATTTAGATGCTTTTTACGACATCATACATTTATCACGCTGAGAGATGGTCCCCGAGGGACGTATCGCCGCAGCCATTATGTCATTAATTCTCAGCTCTGTAATGATCACTGAAAACACTGAAAATTTTGGTATGATTTACATGCTGTCATTTCATTTTTTGTTTTTATCAGTGCTGTTGTTAATCCAAGTTTGTATTGATTTTTTTAGTGATGAGAGATGATATCTCCATAGCGAACCAAGGAGCTCTGAAAGATGAAAAGGGTGAGGGTTATGTGCTTTTGTTTTCTTGAGACTTGAGAAAGTCCCTGACCTGGTGCTGTACACCCGATGGCAGTGACAGGATAAACATACGCACACCATATATCATTCGTACTAAACAATGAACAAACTGACGTTTTTCCAGGGATTTATTCTTGTAAAATGAAAACAAGACATTACATAAATGAGTAGTTCTTCTTAGTCTTAATAATAATCCTTAGCTCCCAAACGATCCACTAATTAAGTCTATCCTGACTTCGAGCCTCCAAAGTACATCGACGGACATGCTGCGCTCTGAAAATTCAAGTCTGGTCTCGCAGTTAAGTGCTCGTATTGGTTTTACATTCTACAGTTTTTTCTTTGTACATTTGTTTTATTGATTCAGTTTTCCACCCTGTTACGTTTTGTTTTCCTTATCTAGGTGATGTCATGTACACACCGAAATCTTGGCGTGGCTTCCCTGTTCCTTTGCGTTTTATTGTATCGTCTCCGTAACTATTTCTAAGCGAGGCTTTCTTGTGTGTATAGCTTTTTTCTTTTTGCCATATTTTGTCTGTCATGATAGAAGTTGCTATAATCTTAATCTTACGGTAGTTAGGTTCCGAATGACTTGTTTTTCTCAGTTTCCAATCTTGCTTACTCGTTTTCAACTTGAAGGATAGCCTTGGAGGATGGCAGTACCACGATACTAAAAAACAAATTCAAAAACTCAAAATCAAACAGCCAAGGAAATGCGATAACATCTGAGCATCTCTGTCTCTTAGCAAGAAATTTATGGTGACCAGGGACATTCCTGTTTAACGATAGAAACTGAGTAACGTATTTACTAATAGAACTTGAATACCCTGTGCCACCTAGTGGTCGTATATATCGTGGGGATATTTACCATATTATTGTATGCCACATTGTGGGGATTTTGAGCTTTTGTCATGAAAATGGCTCTCTCACTCATAATATCATCATGTATAAGTGTCATTCCATTCCATTAAGTTTCGATTTTGAAAGGTACAGAACAAGCCCCTGATTTTACACAACTCTTCAAAGTTTCAATGCTTATTTCCTGGAAAGGGCAAAAAATGCGCGTACAATAATATGGAAAATACCCGACTATAACATGAGGTGATGAGATTCACTCCAGAACGGAGTTTGATTTCAGAGGAGTATAACCTTCTTTAACAAGTTAAGAGCCACCCAGAGGGCAATGGAAAGAATTTTGCTCAACATCAGACTGCAAGAACAAATCCCCCATGCTGAAATACACAAACAAACAACACCTAACGGAGATAGTAAAATTCGTGCTACATCAAAAGTGGAATTGGGCCACAGACTAATAAAATATACAGACTGGAAACACGAGCTTCGGGCTGTGTCGTTTTTTACGGAATTTCCCGAGCGGGGGCCGCATAACCAACATGGCCGCCGCTCGGGAAATTCCGATTCTAGTTCTATCTGCAGTTGAAATTTCTTTTTATTTGTCAAGATTGGTTGTACATGTATTAATTTCTTGGTGCGGAACCAAACTTCCGCGTTCAATAGGCGCGTCAAAATGGTGTCATTCAACATTGTAGCTATGCTGAAGCCTCGGTCGTTAGCGTAAACCTAATGTGGCGGATGGTTCATGACCTTTCGCTGTTTTGTGACGTCACACAGTAATAATAATAATAATAATAAATGGCATTTATATAGCGCTTAACCCTGTTCCACAGGCTCTAAGCGCTTTACAGAACTTATTTACTACTTTACAAACGCATTCACTCCCACATTCTAATTGTACATAATATGCACACAATCTCATGTCAACCACAGAGCAGAATGGAGCTGCCTGCGAGGCGCTAAACACACTGCACTGCTTCTTTCTCTCTCGCTGTCTCACTCACTCTCTCTCTCTATCTTGGAGCGAATTGTAACGAAGCCTGTTAGGCGCAGATCACAACTCACAAGAGTTCACAACTCACAGCAGTTCACAAATCACATCAGTTTACAACTCACATAATATTTGAAAATTTATTAATAACAATATATATTTAATAATGAATAATAATAAATTTTTGTTGTTGCTGGTGGGGGAGGGGGGATGATATGGATAAATCTTAATCTATTAATTTCAATTTCAATTTTGCCCGGGCGTGGGATCATCCAGTCTGTATATTTTATTAGTCTGTGAATTGGGCTGGACACGGAACGGCAACCAAGCACAGGAAGCAGAACAAGAGGGCGACCATAAGGAAGATGACAAAACGACATAAAACAGAGACGAGGAACATCGTGGATGATGATTCTTTCTTGAAGTAACTTGATGCTATTAACCTTTTTAAAGCGAATATCAAATTTGAGAAAGACGTGGTACGCAGGACAATGTAATCATCTAAGTTTTGGAAAAAGAATGACTAAAACTTGGTTGATACACAAGAATACTAAAAATGTAGACAAAGCGGATGTTAGCACAAAGTTATGACACGGTCGAGACTTGCTATACAAATCTGAAGTTTTGTTTTTCAGTAGCTGGGTATCAGCAGGAATCAGTCATGTAGATGACCTTTTAGCCATGGAGCGTTCCTCACGTATGAGCAAATACAAGAAAAGCATTGGAAGAGCGTGTCATGAGTTTTCCAATATAATGCCATAAAACATGCATATCCGCAATTTGCAGATATATTACTGAAAAACCACAACAACAACACTCTCACATGAGACAGTTGTCTTTAAAAGTATTGATATAAACAGCACAGCAATAAAATCATAACACACACGAGTTCTTAATGTAGAAGAAGAATACACATCACCAAATATTCTGGCATTTTGGATAAAAAAAACTCGATTTGGAAGTCAAGGAACAGCACTGGACAATGGCGAAACAGATATGCTCAGAAACCCGACGAAAAGTTCTACAATGGAAAATACTACACAATATATATATAAAATTATATATATCTCCAACGACCATATTTCTCCATAAAATGAATCTTACAGATAGTGAGCTAAGCTCACACTGTAACTGTAAGGAGAACGACTATTATCATTTTGTGGTCATACCCATTTGGCAAGAAGTTGTATGTATAATTAATGCATGGACAGGAAAAAAGAGACAACTGATAATAAAAGACATGTTGCTAAGCATAACAAAGCAGAAACAAGATCTGGACCAAATAATGCTAGACAAGATAAATCATCTTATTTTAATTTCAAAAATGTTTATATAAATATGGAAAGAGCCAAGACCTTATATATATATGTTATATTTTCAATGTCATTTGAGACAAATCATTTGAGAAGATCTGTGCATATCCTGCACACATTAAGAGAAAGTTCTGCAGATGCTCAAAGCAATAGCAGTCGACAAAATAAACAACAAAACAATAGTATGGGCTACAAATTAACCCCCCACCGCCGCATAGAGACTAAATTAACATTACACCGTGTACAGGAAGTAGTTGAATGAGGTTTGGACGCCATTATTCAACTGGTGGTTTGTGTTGGCGAAGCTTGAGAACAAGTTTTGTCAAGATGACCGACACCTCTATTTTATTACTGTGTCAAGCTGATTCTGATTCAGGCGAGGAACAGAGATATGATACCGACGATTCTTGGTCTAGTTTCAGACCTGATTCTGATGATAGTGAGTCTGATAATCCTATGTGTCATAAAAACCACAGAAAAACGATGGGGTCGCAGCAGGGCTATAAGCAAAGTCAAAATTGGGCAAAAAGAAAAGGTTGTATGTTACAAAACCCCGCGAAAGCCGAAAATTTTGTGTATTTTCTGTCTTCTCTTTAGTTTGCTTTGTATTGTTTGGGTTTTATTTCTCACGCGGGGTTTTGCAACATACAGCCTTTTCTTTTTGCCCAATTTTGTCTTTGATAAGCCTATGGCACTCCTGTAAAAAAAAAAAATGTTGAGCCTATGTCTACCATGTGATGTATGGTAAATATTTATAGTTAGTACCCTATTTTTTATTAGTACCTAAAAAACAATGGGCATTTGAGAGGATTTTCATAAGAAACGATGGGCAGGTAAAGTGTTAAAAAAAAAAGTATAACCCGAGACACAGGATACCGAGATGAGACGAATCAATTCGTCGTATTATTCCGCCCGTCGACTTGCCCGCGTATCATCTATATCAACAGTGCAACAATTCTCACCCACACCCCTTTAAAATTCGATATTCTGTGTCTCGGGTATAACATGTAGACATTGTTAAATTTGGCATTGAAACATCTTGAGACTGTTATGTAAAACCAAATAAACAAACCACACACAAATGACAGATGTGTTGTGATTGTAGCCTAGAAATCACAGCACCTTCAGGTAAAATGGTAAATGTTCGTTCTGTACGTTGCCCACAAAGTGTATCGGAACTGTAATGAGAGTAGTCCTAATATCAGACCGGAATGGAATCTCAGTAACGTTAGGTGCGAATGTAAGAGTAGAAGAAGTTGGAACTGCAAGTTGGTGAAAACGTGCTGGCTTCAAAGAACTCACATTTAAAGGAAAGCAAGTCATGAACTATTTAAGAACGAGAGCTGGTGGCTTTTGTTGACCAAGTCATGTTTCGTTTCTCACAAGTATCAAATGTTCCGTGGTATGGCAAATTGAAAGGCAGACCATTGTGTTCAGTGATTCAAATGTTGGGGATCAGTTGGGTCATAACAGCAAGTCATGCATAATATTATATAGCTGGCGGAAATGTGGCTTTCAGTAATTTTTCAATGGTACAAAGTTATCAATGCGTGTATTAACTATTCACTTGGGTGACATTGTTTCTGTGGCACTGGTTGCTGTTTTATTATCACAACCACATTTCAACTGTAACATTTTATCAGCGTACTGAATTGCCAACTCCGTGGGACTTTCATTTTATCTTGAACTGTATCATTTTTCTGATGACAAAAGCAACGCTATTTTATTGTCGCTAAGCTGCAAGAACCTCGTAAGTAACATTTTAAGAATGTTACAGGAGAACGAAAAAACTGATATTCTTTGCTGTTATAGTTTCTTTGAAAGTTAAAATCTGACCTAAACATGGCAAGATGTTCAATGGCCATAGTGCGAGGAATGTCCTGTCAATTAAACCGAGGAAGCAAATTGAGAGTAATATGTTATTTGCGGGAAAATGAATTTATGTTACTAAGGGGAAAATGAATTTCACAAATTAAGCGTGCAATAATCCCATAACTGGTTGTCTCGGTAATTTTGTCGTCCCTAATTGATACTCCCCCTTTTCATATTAATTCATGTTAGTTATGGAGAAAATGTACCGAATTTTTCATTCAAGAGCATTAAGAATTTGTATATGTACGGTACTTCTTGAGTCAAAGAATAAGGACACTCTGAAAATCATCTTTATAATTGAATGTGACTACATCTTGTACAACAACAAGAAATGATACCAGCAATGCACATGTAACAAGCTAACGAAATGTTCAATTTAGTCATCTACATGACAAAGATTATCGTGACTGGAGATGGACATGGTGATAAATAATAAACAGTACCTGCCACATGATGAAAGACAGCTAAAACACCCTGAACAGCTTAACACATGTCAATTCCATTCGTTGGTGACATGAATTTGATCACATTCAACGGCCATTCTGTCACTAGACATCTGGTACATTAAAATTGCAGCTCGTGGTATAAAACATTCAATACTTCAGCCAACTGATGGTCCGGAAGAATTCAAAAAGGAGATAAACTTCACAAGCTTGAGTCCGACAAAATCAAACAGCTGCAGTTTCACCAGACTTCATGTACGTGTATATAAATAAAAGCGCATTTGTTGGTTCTGGCCTGTCTTTTCCCGTCCCGTCCCGTCCCGTCCCGTCCCCCAAGTTCTGGCCTGTCCGGTCTTGTCTCGTCCCGTCCCGTCCCGTCCCGTCCCGCGAGTTTTGTCCTGTCCTGTCTTGTCCCGTCCCGTCCCGTCCCGTCCCGTCCCGCGATTTCTGTCCTGTCCTGTCTTGTCCCGTCCCGTCCCGTCCCGTCCCGTCCCGCGAGTTTTGTCCTGTCCTGTCTTGTCCCGTCCCGTCCCGTCCCGTCCCGTCCCGCGAGTTCTGTCCTGTCCCGTCCCGTCTCGTCTCGTCTCGTCCCACGAGTAAAGTCCCGTCCCTGTGAGTTCTGTCCTGTCCCGTCCCGTCTCGTCTCGTCTCGTCCCACGAGTAAAGTCCCGTCCCTGTGAGTTCTGTCTTGTCCTGTCTCGTCCCGTCCCGTCTCGTCTCGTCCCACGAGTAAAGTCCCGTCCCTGTGAGTTCTGTCTTGTCCTGTCTCGTCCCGTCTCGTCTCGTCTCGTCCCACGAGTAAAGTCCCGTCCCGTCCCTGTGAGTTCTGTCTTGTCCTGTCTCGTCCTGTCTCGTCTCGTCTCGTCCCACGAGTAAAGTCCCGTCCCTGTGAGTTCTGTCTTGTCCTGTCTCGTCCCGTCTCGTCTCGTCTCGTCCCACGAGTAAAGTCCCGTCCCTGTGAGTTCTGTCTTGTCCTGTCTCGTCCCGTCCCGTCTCGTCTCGTCTTGTCCCACGAGTAAAGTCCCGTCCCTGTGAGTTCTGTCTTGTCCTGTCTCGTCCCGTCCCGTCTCGTCTCATCTCGTCCCACGAGTAAAGTCCCGTCCCTGTGAGTTCTGTCTTGTCCTGTCTCGTCCCATCCCGTCTCGTCTCGTCTCGTCCCACGAGTAAAGTCCCGTCCCTGTGAGTTCTGTCTTGTCCTGTCTCGTCCCGTCCCGTCTCGTCTCGTCTCGTCCCACGAGTAAAGTCCCGTCCCTGTGAGTTCTGTCTTGTCCTGTCTCGTCCCGTCCCGTCTCGTCTCGTCTCGTCCCACGAGTAAAGTCCCGTCCCTGTGAGTTCTGTCTTGTCCTGTCTCGTCCCTCCCGCGAGTTCTGGCCTGTCCTGTCCCGTCTCATCCCGTCCCGTCCCGTCACGCTAGTTCTGGCCTGTCCTGTCCCGTCTCGTCTCCTTCCGTCCCGTCCTGTCCCGTCCCGTCCCGCGAGTTCTGGCCTGTCCTGTCCCGTCTCGTCTCATCGAGACCCGTCCCGTCCAGTCCCCACCCGTCCCACGAGTTCTGTCCTGTCCTGTTTTGTCCCGTCCCGTCTCCGCGATTTCTGGCTTATCCCGTCCCGTCATGCGAGTTCTGGCCTGTTCTGTCCCGTCCCGTCTCGTCTCGTCTCCTTCCGTCCCGCGAGTTCTGTCCCGTCCCGCGAGTTCCGTCCCCGTCCCGTGAGTTCTGGCCTCTCCTGTCCCGTCTTGTCTCATCGGGTCCCGTCCCGTCCAGTCCCCTCCCGTCCCGCGTGTTCTGTCCTTTCCTGTCCTGTCTTGTCCCGTCCCCGTCCCGCGAGTTCTGGCCTGTCCTGTCTGGTCTCATCGGGTCCCGTCCCGTCCAGTCAGTCCCTGTACCGTCCCGTCTTGTCCCGTCCCGCGAGGTCCGTCTTCTCCTGTTCCGTCCCGCGAGTTCTGGCCTGTCCTGTCCCGTCTCGTCTCCTTCCGACCCACGAGTTATGTTCCGTCTCGTCTCGTCTCGCGAGTTCTGTCCTGTCTTGTCCCGCGAGTTCTGGCCTGTCCTGTCCCGTCTTGTCTCATCGGGTCCCGTTCCTTCCCGCCTCGTCTCCTTCCGTCCCGCGAGTTCTGTCCCGTCTTGTCCGGTCCCGACTCATCCCGTCCCGTCCCGTCCCCGCGAGTTCTGTCTTGTCTCGTCCCATCCCGCGAGTTCTGGTCTGTCCTGTCCCGTCCCGCGAGTTCCGTCTTGTCCCGTCCTGTCTTGTCTCATCGGGTCCTGTTCTTTCCTGTCTCGTCTCCTTCCGTCCCACGCACAGTTTCTCCGGACAGGTTTTTTAACTGCAGCCAGGCTTCAGTTTCACTGAAGATGTAATAGCATTTCTTTTAAACTGCAGTCGGACTGCAGTTGGGTGTGTATGCGCGAAGGTAATCAAGCTAAACTACACAGCACACAAGAGTGATGGCGGATAGCCAGATACTTGATCTCCTTGCAATTTATGTTGTTTGAATAAAAGAAAGAAAAAAAGAAGACCACGCAAAATTTGGTCAAAGGATTGGCTTTTAAAGAGGGCTGACCTTTCACATGTAAATCTCTTGGCAGAGATAAGAGCGTTCCCAGAACATTTTAATAATTTTATGAGAATGGATGAGGAGACGTATTTACACCTGCTGTCTCTTGTTTCACCGTTGATAACAAAGCAATCAACAGTGATGCGAGAAGCTATAAGCCCCCATGAAAGTGTGACCGCAACTCTCCGCTATCTTGCTACGGGCAGGAGTCTCCAAGACTTCAAATTGTCTACAAAATGCAACCAATTTGTCGTATGCATTTTCCCTAGCAAATTTGTTGCTATACAATTTACTCTTCACCTTCCACAAACACTCCTCTTCTCTACAGAGCCAGGAAGTTCAGTGTAACTTCTCTAGTCCACGCCATGATGAAATCTGCACTATACCACCAGAGCCTAGAATCTAGATTGCTACACACGCGCTACGCAAAACACACGACACAGCGTTTCCCAGAATTTTGTGTAGTATAGTAGGAGTGCTCAGTGTCATGATTCAGATGTTGTTAAAACTCACGCAGAGAGTGAGTTGTTGTTGTTTTACCAGGGCCATGAGAAATTGGCTGGTGGCCTTGAACGGTCCTCGCCAAATTATAGTTGGTGAGTAAATAAATGTAAAGTTAAACTGTTAGATTCACGCTTGTGGGTTTTAATGTTCGTGATTAATAAGTAATGGAGTAGGGGTGAAACAAGGTGGGGACAGTTGACATTGTTAAGTATGACTAGACAAGTTATTGCACGTTAACTGGCTGGTAGAATAGTGCAGACGTATTACTACAATTAAAATGGTGGGAGGTTTCGACCTATGAGATAGCTGAACTAATTGGGCCAGCGGACTAGCACGCTGGGTAGTTAGATAGTATATAACATCGTGTAGCGTTCAGATTTGGTGAATACAGACGAGCAGAAGCATCGTGTCGTGAAGTATCTCCGGTTGACCAGTACCTGAACTGTGTGCTTTGAAGACAAGAAGTCCTTGCTAACGGACTGACTGAGCTCTAGAAAGAAAGGTCTGAGTGGGCTGACCTTTGAAAGCCCACGCTGCGCTATATTGATGTTCGCGCCTACCAGTAGGCGTGAGCAATGGTAATATATCTTATTTATTCAAGCATAATAGAGATCGGAGATAGAGAGAGAACTACAGCCTCATAGGAAGACTAAGGAAACCCCAGCTGGCACTCGACCACGAGTGTCCTGTATCATAGATCTATTGCCATAGTATGATTGGAATAATATAGCACATTGTTGATGAATTGAACAGTGATTGTGCATAAAATATAGTCTTTTGGCAACTGCTTAAATTACCTACAAGCCGAAGAGTGCTTCTGTAGGCTTTGAACGTACTGTGTTATGACCCAGTTGTTATGGATTCCCTGGAATCATAATGTTGTGTTGATGGGGTGTTGGTTCGACTGCATTTTTTTATAATCGAGAGTTTTATGATTTATTATTTATTCCATCTAAGACCTAACTTTCATACCATTCCAAATACTAAAAGACAATCTGATTAAAGTTCAATTCATCAGACCTGCAGGGTCACATTTATTTATAATAAAGACACTAACAATCTCGACTAGATCTAATTAATTAATAAGGATAAACATCTGTGGCATCACATCCATAATTAATAATACTTCCTTCTAAGTCTAGCTCTATACTTTCTCTAATAACATTTAACTCTGGACTCACTAATTATCTGCTTAAACTAGATCTATTAGGTATATATATCTAAAAACTAGATTACTTATTGGATGACAATTACAGTCTCTGAATACATAATGTCATATGGGATATTCTGCCTACAATTCTAGTAGAGAACGAGCCCGTCAACGACAAGTGACGTCGGCCCAGTTAAGTACAGAGATCTAGATATCTAGATATATCTAGCTCTAGGATGGGCTGGCATTTCCCAGCCTCACCCAGATAATTCAATCACAGTTAGTCATACATTTCATACATTAGATCTAGTTCTAGATGCAGCTCTAGATGGCAGTTTAATTTTGCATTCACTCCTGGTGGGTTCCTTCAAGACTCTCCTAACGGATAAATGTCGTACGTTTCATTCACTGTCGATGTCATCAAGAGATTCTATCTTCGATTACTTACGATTGGTCTGGCACTAAGGCCAGAAACAATATATCAAAGCGGTGTCATGTCAAGCTTATGAATATAAATGACAAGATCAACATCTAGTCATGTTGTATTGGTAAATATTACAATCATCCACTCAAGTAGGATGCAACTGACTCCTACACACAGGGAAGGCTATGCACGGAGTGAAGTCCCCCGGTCAGCTGCTCTCTCGGCTGCCTATATTATCAATACGCCTTAACGGTTAAGTGACGTAGACAAATAAATAGTTCTCACCCCCACGTTGAAAACGGGGTGTTAATCTTCATCGATTGCACATTATCTTTACATTTTAATATCAGTAGTATATATCTGATTATCTATAGCCCATTCACCATAACACCAGTGATATTCTATCTACTAGCATACTACTGTTTATCTACGCCTTCCTGTTGTTCAATAGTTCCCTCTTGCTTAAAATGACGTCATCAAAAAAACACCGTCCTTATCTACAACTGACGTACTTCACATGTTATATTTATTCACCTCCTCTCTATAATTAATTCGGTTATTTCCCCTTGACCACTAACCTCACACCAATTACATTTGATTATGACATCCCCCACCCCAGTGGAAATTTTAAGAAAAATTTACACGATAAGATCTATGAAAGTCCGAAGTCATGAAAATGACTCTATTGTGGTGGGGGCTTAAGACTAAAGTAGAAAAGTTATCCCCAAGATGGATAAAAAATTTAACTAAGAACGTGCATAGTGGATGGACAAAAACTACACAGTTATTGATGCAACGTTCTGTAGAATCTCATCTATATAAATATATTTTCACTTCATACAATCACACTTCTCATGAACATTTATAATAATAATAATTACTTTACTGTATACTTTTGAATTAAAGTATAACTATATTCACACAGTCACACATCATTGAAGAATCATACTCATAATTATTTTGTCAACACACATATTAATACATATATGCACATTCACAAACAATATATTATTAATTAAAGTATTGTGGCATCCAATGGCAGCAGTAGCTCTGGTTGCTTGGTTTGCCATGACTCCATCTCATTGACCCGCAGACAAGGGCGTCAGGTTTGTCAGTAGCTCAGGTCACAGTCCGGAATGACGCTGGTGGAAAGAGGATATTCACAAGAAAGAATGTAAAAATTGTTCATAAATTAGTGAACAATATAATGTGAATCCATCCACCGTCCAGAAATGAGGCGAAAAAGCGCAATCCAACCCCAATACAAGACAGACTCTTTAATAGGTAAATTAAATTAATCGGGACAAAACATCAGCTTGTGAATTGTCACCGCCAGGGATAGCCCGGATAACAAACCGGTACTCCTGGAGTGCAAGACTCCATCTTGTTAATCGAGCATTTTTAGCCCTGTTTGATTTCAGGAACAACAACGGACGATGGTCCGTTTCAATTATAAACTCGGACATGAGTAAATAACGAGAAAATGCGTTTACAGCATAAATAATAGCGAGGCACTCTCGCTCGATAATTGCGTATCGGCATTCCCTATCGAGCAACTTGCGGCTGGCGTACATGCATGGCCGCAAGAAATCCTCCCGTTCCTGCAACAACACAGCTCCTATTCCCTTGTCCGACGCATCAGTGCGGACAATAAATGTTTGGTGTATATCTGGCAGTATGAGAATGGGGGAAGTGGAAAACAATCGTTGAACAGTCCGAAGGGCATCCGCACATTCGGTTGTCCATGTTACTTTGTTATGAAAATTCCTTCTCGTTAGGTCCGACAACGGAGCCGTAAGCGAAGAAAAATTTGGAATGAACTTTCTATAGTAATTGAGGAAGCCCAATAAGCTACGAACTTGTTTCTTTGTCTTAGGGGCTTGAAGCTTTAAAATCGTAGTGATTTTATTGTCGTCCGGGGTCTGAACGCCATGGGCAATTGTATGGCCCAGAAAATTGATTTGATTGTATCCTAGAAATACCTTACTGGGTTTAGCCGTAAGGCCAGCTCGACGAAGAGCGATAAAAACCTCACGTAGGGCCGCTAGGTGGCCCGACCAATCGGCTTGATAAATACAAATGTCGTCGAAGTACGACAAAACAGAACGCATGTGTTGGAGCAAGATTGTCATCATGCGCGCGAAAGTCGCAGGGGCTGTAACCAACCCAAAGGGCATGTAACGCCATTGCATCAGACCCAAGGGGGTCTGAAAAGCGGTATATTGTTTGCTATTTTCCTCAAGGGGAATTTGCCAGTAGCCCTTGGAGAGGTCAATTTTTGAAAAAATCGTTGCCCTCGCTAACTGTGCAAAAAGATCCTCCTGGTTGGGAATCGGTTCAGCATCATATATTGTAACCTCATTAAGTTTACGATAGTCAATACAAAAGCGCACTGTATCATCCTTCTTTTTGACTAGGACGATGGGCGAGCAATATGGGCTCGTCGATCGCTCTATCACTCCCAGCTGAAGCATGTTACGTACCTCGGTTATTATGGTATCCTGTGCGTGCAGAGGACGCGGGTACGGTTTAACAAAGACGGGTATATCTGTCTGTAATCGTATGACATGCTGTACCAAGGAGGTACAACCTGGTAAATCAGTAAAGACCGTAGCAAATTCATGAAGCAAATCTGTTATATCCTGTCTTTGTGATGTAGATAGATCTGGATTGATATGTACATCAGCCACATTTTCTAAAGCTTGCAATGGAGGGATTGATGTCTTTATATTTATAGGGTCATCATCATCAATTGCGACCAAGGCCGCATTGGCCTGTGCAACTGCATGACCGCGATTGTTCTGACGATTATTATCGTCGGATAGGTATTCCTTGAGCATATTGATATGGAACACTTTGTCCTGTCCTCGAATTTTTATCAGATAATTAACTCTGGAAAGTCTCTTTAGGACCTTAAAAGGTCCCTTCCAAGTAAGCAGGAGTTTATTTTTCGTCTCCGGTAGGAGAACAAGAGTTTGGTCTCCGACGGATAAGGTTCGCAATTTGCTACCTTGATCGCGATATGATTTATAAATGCTCGCCTGCGCACTTGAAGATTTTTGTGCAAGTTGACATGCATTAAGGATTCGTTGTCGAAGGTCGACAACGTATTGATACGCGGATCGCGTATCGTTTTCGTCGGTGTCTGATCCGGCGAATAAATCATGCAGTATGGCCATTGGGCCACGCGGTTTGCGACCATACAGTAATTCGAATGGGGAAAAACCCGTCGATGCATTTGGTAGTTCTCGGTAGGCAAACAGAATAGCGGGGAGCTGACGATCCCAATCACTTGGCTTATCGGCAGACACCCGCGCAAGCATAGCTTTCATGCTAGCATTCCATCTTTCACAGCATCCATTAGATTGTGGGTGGTAGGGAGATGTCAATCTTTGTTTAATGCCTACTAATTCCAAGACTTTCTTAAAAAGTTCAGAGGTAAATTGTGGTCCTCTGTCCGATAAGATTTCAACCGGAAATCCAACGCGTGAGAAAACAGTAATAAGGGCTTCAGCCACATGATCGGCTGAAATGTCCTTTAGTGGAATGGCCTCTGGCCAACGGGTTGCGTAGTCTATGACAGAAAGTATGAACCGATGGCCTCTGTCTGATTTCTGCAGAGGACCAACTATATCCACGGCGACGCGCTCAAATGGTCTGGAGACCGCTGGCATTTCCTGCAGAGGAGCTCGCGATGCTCTTCCTTTGGGAGTACGTTTTTGACATACGTCACATGTTGATACGAAGCGGTTAACATCCGCGTAAATGCTGGGCCAGAAGAATTGCGATAATATTCGAGACTTAGTTCTGGCCTTCCCTTGGTGACCCGCTAAGGAAGTGTCATGTGCGAGACGAAGAATGTCGCGGCGGAAAGATCTGGGTATCACAAGTTGCATAATCGTCTCTCGCTTGTTCCGAAAATTACGATATAATAAGTCATCTTTAATAAGAAACTTTGAGGTATCCGGCTCCGTAGGATCAACTTTAGCGAACAACGGTTTGAGTGTGGGGTCTAAGTGTTGTTCGTCATGGAATGTACTAGAAGTTATGTTCACTTCAATCGTAGGGTTACGCAATGTACCATCCGGTCGTCGACCCGATTGCAGGCGTGTTGTCGCGCAAGCAACATTCTCATCTTCAGTCCAAATTTCCAAGTCACCGATAGGAAACTTTGTCACTTGAGGTATATTCCCTATAATTAAATCAGCAACCGGATTAGGTAGTACACATGCGGTAACAATACCTGTAAGAAAAGGTGTGTCAATATAAACTTCCGCGAGACGGAATCGCTCGACAGATCCGCCAAAAGTAATACAAGTAACATCTTTATCAATAAACTGTGTTGGACGGACTAGTGACTCCCGAACGCCGATAGTTGTGCATCCGGAGTCCCGTAGAACAGAAGCGCGAATCGCGTTAACGCGGCCCTGGTAAAGTGTTAACTCACCCAGCTCATGTAGGGCCGACATGACTGGAATAGCATTTGATTGTCATAAAGATTTAGTGTGTTTGTCATCCTCATAGGGTGTAGAATGGACAGTGCAGGCATTTGCCGCCTCCATTTTAACTGTACAATATCTTTGTATGTGGCCGAATCTATTACACCTATAGCACATAATACGTTCTCTATCGTATCCACGATAAGGTCGACCTTGCTGTTTATCATAATCATTATTTTCAAAATGCACGCGCCGGGGTGGTCCCTGAGGCCGGCTATATTGATGGCCTGGATAATCGCCACGATATGATGGGCGAGGCCCGTTAAAAGAATAGCCCTGGTATCCTCGACGCGGGGATAAATTACTGCGATTCGGAAAATCCCTCTGTCTAAAAAAAGGCGGCTCTGATTGAGAGCGCGGATTTGGGGCCTGACGACGAGTCGGCCTTGAACGATCGTGTCCGGTTGGCGCTCCTTTGCCAACGTTGGCATAACATGGTGCTGTAGTTGTAGGCCTTGCCAAAGGACGATTTGGGTGGGCGGACGCATAACGTTCCGCACACGATGTGATTTCTTCAGAGGATGTCGGTGCCCTCTCTTTAAGGTGGGCAACCAAATCGGAATGACATGCCGTGTAGATTTGGTCTTTTAAGACCAAATCATAAAGTTGAAAATAATTTCCGGTAGTCACGTTCGCGAGTTCGATCCAACGATCCAAGTAATGTTTAAGTCGATTCACATAAGTTGAGAAATTCTCAGATGGCTCTGGTTTACACGCGCGAAATTTCTGATGAAAGCCATCTTCGGTATATTGGAATCGCTTAAGCAGCGCTGTTTTAAGCTTGTCATAGTCGTCGGCATCCTCTACTTTGAGGCTATGAAATACTTCTAGAGCTTTACCTGTCAGTAAATTGGAAAGGCAGGAACTGTACATCGCCTGCTGCCATCCGACGCATTTCGCGTGTAGCTCGAAACGATGCAAATACGCGTCGATCCGGTCAAGTTTTTCATTAAACGTCGGAAGCTTCGGTTTTGTAGCGTATTTATTGCTGGCAGCAGTGGGGGCTACAAGCGATTCTCGCTCTAATTTTTTTAATGTTATTTCATGCTCTCTTTTTTCTCTCTCAACAGCCTCCTTTTCTCTTTCTCTTTGTTCCCTTTCTCTCTCTCTTTCTTCTTTTTCTCTTTGCCTTGCGCGTTCTTCTAACCGATCCTCCCGGTCTCGGTCATTCTTTATTTGTCGTTCGCACCACGAGGCGCGTTCTTCATCTGGTATACCCAGGGCCTTGGCAGATTCAATGTATTTAATGAAATCGGCCATAATGTTAATTAAAATCTGTTACTCGTATAGATTCGTATAGAATCAAAAACACTGGCACGCTAGTGTGTGCACAATTAGTAAGTTTTTACCGACTGTTACGTATACCGCGGTATCAATTATATTATCTATAACAGTCACCCTATCTCAATATTAATCCAGTGTCCTATGTTACCACTGCTTCGCGAAAAGAACGTTCTATCTCTCTCTGTAAATTGCAGGCAGTGTCACTTCCACTGCAAAAATTTTATTTCAATGCGACAAATCAGTGTCTTAAGTTACCACTCTCAAAATTTATGTCTCTCTCAACGCGACGAACCAGTGTCCTCTGTTATCACTGTCAAAAATCTCAATACGCGAACACGCAGTGTCCTCTGTTACCACTGCAAAATATTCTCTCTATATATATCTCAACGTGATATTAACACGTGACAAAATTATATCTCTCTCTCACTTATTAACACCAGATTATAATTCAACGTGGTTTTAACACGTGAAACACCTCAGGCATATATTGTAAACATAGCAATGTCAATATAATAGTTTAAAGTTTATAAGGAAGGAAAGAAAAAAAAAAAAAAATTACACTAAACAGGACGCTAGACTCACAAGCAAGACGAACGATAACAGACCCTACAAGTCCTAACTTATTTACAAGATAGTATTAAGAAGAAGACAGGAGAGACATCTTCCTAAAAAAATGTGAGGAAGCAAGAGAAACGCCACAATCTATACGAATAAACGGATCCCTATAGAACTATTCACAGTGAAGCAAATCCCCCCGAGTTATCAATAGCCACCAATGCACTCTAATATCATTCGAAATGGCAAAGAAGAAATGCTAAACTATGATCCCATCCAACCTCCCGCTAAACTAAAGTGAACATGCAAAAAGAGAAAAAGCCTGGAAATAATGAGGCCGGCAAACACTTCAACCTCCCCAAAAATGGCACTCGGATGGTTCACTTAACTTTTTGAGGAATTTAGATGTTGGTTTCCTCAATCCATAGCTCGCATTCCCAAGTCCAAAAGTCTCGTTTTCTGTCACAGGTAGAGTCTAGATCTATGGTGGATGTTGTCCCTCGCCGTGATCGTCGGGTCAATGGGATCGACAGAACATCATATGAAATTCAAACAAGAAATTTATATTAATATACAATGTATATCATTGATATGTTTCTAGATCTAGATCTATATCATCATATTATATTATTTCTTCTCTCAATAATAGCTGTCTCCTTACTACCTTAAATTCTTTAAGAATGTCCCTATCTAAATGTTAAGTTATGGTAAGATAATAAAGGTTCTTTAGTGGGTGTCCCCTCCAGTTGTTATGACCCAGTTGTTATGGATTCCCTGGAATCATAATGTTGTGTTGATGGGGTGTTGGTTCGACTGCATTTTTTTTATAATCGAGAGTTTTATGATTTATTATTTATTCCATCTAAGACCTAACTTTCATACCATTCCAAATACTAAAAGACAATCTGATTAAAGTTCAATTCATCAGACCTGCAGGGTCACATTTATTTATAATAAAGACACTAACAATCTCGACTAGATCTAATTAATTAATAAGGATAAACATCTGTGGCATCACATCCATAATTAATAATACTTCCTTCTAAGTCTAGCTCTATACTTTCTCTAATAACATTTAACTCTGGACTCACTAATTATCTGCTTAAACTAGATCTATTAGGTATATATATCTAAAAACTAGATTACTTATTGGATGACAATTACAGTCTCTGAATACATAATGTCATATGGGATATTCTGCCTACAATTCTAGTAGAGAACGAGCCCGTCAACGACAAGTGACGTCGGCCCAGTTAAGTACAGAGATCTAGATATCTAGATATATCTAGCTCTAGGATGGGCTGGCATTTCCCAGCCTCACCCAGATAATTCAATCACAGTTAGTCATACATTTCATACATTAGATCTAGTTCTAGATGCAGCTCTAGATGGCAGTTTAATTTTGCATTCACTCCTGGTGGGTTCCTTCAAGACTCTCCTAACGGATAAATGTCGTACGTTTCATTCACTGTCGATGTCATCAAGAGATTCTATCTTCGATTACTTACGATTGGTCTGGCACTAAGGCCAGAAACAATATATCAAAGCGGTGTCATGTCAAGCTTATGAATATAAATGACAAGATCAACATCTAGTCATGTTGTATTGGTAAATATTACAATCATCCACTCAAGTAGGATGCAACTGACTCCTACACACAGGGAAGGCTATGCACGGAGTGAAGTCCCCCGGTCAGCTGCTCTCTCGGCTGCCTATATTATCAATACGCCTTAACGGTTAAGTGACGTAGACAAATAAATAGTTCTCACCCCCACGTTGAAAACGGGGTGTTAATCTTCATCGATTGCACATTATCTTTACATTTTAATATCAGTAGTATATATCTGATTATCTATAGCCCATTCACCATAACACCAGTGATATTCTATCTACTAGCATACTACTGTTTATCTACGCCTTCCTGTTGTTCAATAGTTCCCTCTTGCTTAAAATGACGTCATCAAAAAAACACCGTCCTTATCTACAACTGACGTACTTCACATGTTATATTTATTCACCTCCTCTCTATAATTAATTCGGTTATTTCCCCTTGACCACTAACCTCACACCAATTACATTTGATTATGACATCCCCCACCCCAGTGGAAATTTTAAGAAAAATTTACACGATAAGATCTATGAAAGTCCGAAGTCATGAAAATGACTCTATTGTGGTGGGGGCTTAAGACTAAAGTAGAAAAGTTATCCCCAAGATGGATAAAAAATTTAACTAAGAACGTGCATAGTGGATGGACAAAAACTACACAGTTATTGATGCAACGTTCTGTAGAATCTCATCTATATAAATATATTTTCACTTCATACAATCACACTTCTCATGAACATTTATAATAATAATAATTACTTTACTGTATACTTTTGAATTAAAGTATAACTATATTCACACAGTCACACATCATTGAAGAATCATACTCATAATTATTTTGTCAACACACATATTAATACATATATGCACATTCACAAACAATATATTATTAATTAAAGTATTGTGGCATCCAATGGCAGCAGTAGCTCTGGTTGCTTGGTTTGCCATGACTCCATCTCATTGACCCGCAGACAAGGGCGTCAGGTTTGTCAGTAGCTCAGGTCACAGTCCGGAATGACGCTGGTGGAAAGAGGATATTCACAAGAAAGAATGTAAAAATTGTTCATAAATTAGTGAACAATATAATGTGAATCCATCCACCGTCCAGAAATGAGGCGAAAAAGCGCAATCCAACCCCAATACAAGACAGACTCTTTAATAGGTAAATTAAATTAATCGGGACAAAACATCAGCTTGTGAATTGTCACCGCCAGGGATAGCCCGGATAACAAACCGGTACTCCTGGAGTGCAAGACTTCATCTTGTTAATCGAGCATTTTTAGCCCTGTTTGATTTCAGGAACAACAACGGACGATGGTCCGTTTCAATTATAAACTCGGACATGAGTAAATAACGAGAAAATGCGTTTACAGCATAAATAATAGCGAGGCACTCTCGCTCGATAATTGCGTATCGGCATTCCCTATCGAGCAACTTGCGGCTGGCGTACATGCATGGCCGCAAGAAATCCTCCCGTTCCTGCAACAACACAGCTCCTATTCCCTTGTCCGACGCATCAGTGCGGACAATAAATGTTTGGTGTATATCTGGCAGTATGAGAATGGGGGAAGTGGAAAACAATCGTTGAACAGTCCGAAGGGCATCCGCACATTCGGTTGTCCATGTTACTTTGTTATGAAAATTCCTTCTCGTTAGGTCCGACAACGGAGCCGTAAGCGAAGAAAAATTTGGAATGAACTTTCTATAGTAATTGAGGAAGCCCAATAAGCTACGAACTTGTTTCTTTGTCTTAGGGGCTTGAAGCTTTAAAATCGTAGTGATTTTATTGTCGTCCGGGGTCTGAACGCCATGGGCAATTGTATGGCCCAGAAAATTGATTTGATTGTATCCTAGAAATACCTTACTGGGTTTAGCCGTAAGGCCAGCTCGACGAAGAGCGATAAAAACCTCACGTAGGGCCGCTAGGTGGCCCGACCAATCGGCTTGATAAATACAAATGTCGTCGAAGTACGACAAAACAGAACGCATGTGTTGGAGCAAGATTGTCATCATGCGCGCGAAAGTCGCAGGGGCTGTAACCAACCCAAAGGGCATGTAACGCCATTGCATCAGACCCAAGGGGGTCTGAAAAGCGGTATATTGTTTGCTATTTTCCTCAAGGGGAATTTGCCAGTAGCCCTTGGAGAGGTCAATTTTTGAAAAAATCGTTGCCCTCGCTAACTGTGCAAAAAGATCCTCCTGGTTGGGAATCGGTTCAGCATCATATATTGTAACCTCATTAAGTTTACGATAGTCAATACAAAAGCGCACTGTATCATCCTTCTTTTTGACTAGGACGATGGGCGAGCAATATGGGCTCGTCGATCGCTCTATCACTCCCAGCTGAAGCATGTTACGTACCTCGGTTATTATGGTATCCTGTGCGTGCAGAGGACGCGGGTACGGTTTAACAAAGACGGGTATATCTGTCTGTAATCGTATGACATGCTGTACCAAGGAGGTACAACCTGGTAAATCAGTAAAGACCGTAGCAAATTCATGAAGCAAATCTGTTATATCCTGTCTTTGTGATGTAGATAGATCTGGATTGATATGTACATCAGCCACATTTTCTAAAGCTTGCAATGGAGGGATTGATGTCTTTATATTTATAGGGTCATCATCATCAATTGCGACCAAGGCCGCATTGGCCTGTGCAACTGCATGACCGCGATTGTTCTGACGATTATTATCGTCGGATAGGTATTCCTTGAGCATATTGATATGGAACACTTTGTCCTGTCCTCGAATTTTTATCAGATAATTAACTCTGGAAAGTCTCTTTAGGACCTTAAAAGGTCCCTTCCAAGTAAGCAGGAGTTTATTTTTCGTCTCCGGTAGGAGAACAAGAGTTTGGTCTCCGACGGATAAGGTTCGCAATTTGCTACCTTGATCGCGATATGATTTATAAATGCTCGCCTGCGCACTTGAAGATTTTTGTGCAAGTTGACATGCATTAAGGATTCGTTGTCGAAGGTCGACAACGTATTGATACGCGGATCGCGTATCGTTTTCGTCGGTGTCTGATCCGGCGAATAAATCATGCAGTATGGCCATTGGGCCACGCGGTTTGCGACCATACAGTAATTCGAATGGGGAAAAACCCGTCGATGCATTTGGTAGTTCTCGGTAGGCAAACAGAATAGCGGGGAGCTGACGATCCCAATCACTTGGCTTATCGGCAGACACCCGCGCAAGCATAGCTTTCATGCTAGCATTCCATCTTTCACAGCATCCATTAGATTGTGGGTGGTAGGGAGATGTCAATCTTTGTTTAATGCCTACTAATTCCAAGACTTTCTTAAAAAGTTCAGAGGTAAATTGTGGTCCTCTGTCCGATAAGATTTCAACCGGAAATCCAACGCGTGAGAAAACAGTAATAAGGGCTTCAGCCACATGATCGGCTGAAATGTCCTTTAGTGGAATGGCCTCTGGCCAACGGGTTGCGTAGTCTATGACAGAAAGTATGAACCGATGGCCTCTGTCTGATTTCTGCAGAGGACCAACTATATCCACGGCGACGCGCTCAAATGGTCTGGAGACCGCTGGCATTTCCTGCAGAGGAGCTCGCGATGCTCTTCCTTTGGGAGTACGTTTTTGACATACGTCACATGTTGATACGAAGCGGTTAACATCCGCGTAAATGCTGGGCCAGAAGAATTGCGATAATATTCGAGACTTAGTTCTGGCCTTCCCTTGGTGACCCGCTAAGGAAGTGTCATGTGCGAGACGAAGAATGTCGCGGCGGAAAGATCTGGGTATCACAAGTTGCATAATCGTCTCTCGCTTGTTCCGAAAATTACGATATAATAAGTCATCTTTAATAAGAAACTTTGAGGTATCCGGCTCCGTAGGATCAACTTTAGCGAACAACGGTTTGAGTGTGGGGTCTAAGTGTTGTTCGTCATGGAATGTACTAGAAGTTATGTTCACTTCAATCGTAGGGTTACGCAATGTACCATCCGGTCGTCGACCCGATTGCAGGCGTGTTGTCGCGCAAGCAACATTCTCATCTTCAGTCCAAATTTCCAAGTCACCGATAGGAAACTTTGTCACTTGAGGTATATTCCCTATAATTAAATCAGCAACCGGATTAGGTAGTACACATGCGGTAACAATACCTGTAAGAAAAGGTGTGTCAATATAAACTTCCGCGAGACGGAATCGCTCGACAGATCCGCCAAAAGTAATACAAGTAACATCTTTATCAATAAACTGTGTTGGACGGACTAGTGACTCCCGAACGCCGATAGTTGTGCATCCGGAGTCCCGTAGAACAGAAGCGCGAATCGCGTTAACGCGGCCCTGGTAAAGTGTTAACTCACCCAGCTCATGTAGGGCCGACATGACTGGAATAGCATTTGATTGTCATAAAGATTTAGTGTGTTTGTCATCCTCATAGGGTGTAGAATGGACAGTGCAGGCATTTGCCGCCTCCATTTTAACTGTACAATATCTTTGTATGTGGCCGAATCTATTACACCTATAGCACATAATACGTTCTCTATCGTATCCACGATAAGGTCGACCTTGCTGTTTATCATAATCATTATTTTCAAAATGCACGCGCCGGGGTGGTCCCTGAGGCCGGCTATATTGATGGCCTGGATAATCGCCACGATATGATGGGCGAGGCCCGTTAAAAGAATAGCCCTGGTATCCTCGACGCGGGGATAAATTACTGCGATTCGGAAAATCCCTCTGTCTAAAAAAAGGCGGCTCTGATTGAGAGCGCGGATTTGGGGCCTGACGACGAGTCGGCCTTGAACGATCGTGTCCGGTTGGCGCTCCTTTGCCAACGTTGGCATAACATGGTGCTGTAGTTGTAGGCCTTGCCAAAGGACGATTTGGGTGGGCGGACGCATAACGTTCCGCACACGATGTGATTTCTTCAGAGGATGTCGGTGCCCTCTCTTTAAGGTGGGCAACCAAATCGGAATGACATGCCGTGTAGATTTGGTCTTTTAAGACCAAATCATAAAGTTGAAAATAATTTCCGGTAGTCACGTTCGCGAGTTCGATCCAACGATCCAAGTAATGTTTAAGTCGATTCACATAAGTTGAGAAATTCTCAGATGGCTCTGGTTTACACGCGCGAAATTTCTGATGAAAGCCATCTTCGGTATATTGGAATCGCTTAAGCAGCGCTGTTTTAAGCTTGTCATAGTCGTCGGCATCCTCTACTTTGAGGCTATGAAATACTTCTAGAGCTTTACCTGTCAGTAAATTGGAAAGGCAGGAACTGTACATCGCCTGCTGCCATCCGACGCATTTCGCGTGTAGCTCGAAACGATGCAAATACGCGTCGATCCGGTCAAGTTTTTCATTAAACGTCGGAAGCTTCGGTTTTGTAGCGTATTTATTGCTGGCAGCAGTGGGGGCTACAAGCGATTCTCGCTCTAATTTTTTTAATGTTATTTCATGCTCTCTTTTTTCTCTCTCAACAGCCTCCTTTTCTCTTTCTCTTTGTTCCCTTTCTCTCTCTCTTTCTTCTTTTTCTCTTTGCCTTGCGCGTTCTTCTAACCGATCCTCCCGGTCTCGGTCATTCTTTATTTGTCGTTCGCACCACGAGGCGCGTTCTTCATCTGGTATACCCAGGGCCTTGGCAGATTCAATGTATTTAATGAAATCGGCCATAATGTTAATTAAAATCTGTTACTCGTATAGATTCGTATAGAATCAAAAACACTGGCACGCTAGTGTGTGCACAATTAGTAAGTTTTTACCGACTGTTACGTATACCGCGGTATCAATTATATTATCTATAACAGTCACCCTATCTCAATATTAATCCAGTGTCCTATGTTACCACTGCTTCGCGAAAAGAACGTTCTATCTCTCTCTGTAAATTGCAGGCAGTGTCACTTCCACTGCAAAAATTTTATTTCAATGCGACAAATCAGTGTCTTAAGTTACCACTCTCAAAATTTATGTCTCTCTCAACGCGACGAACCAGTGTCCTCTGTTATCACTGTCAAAAATCTCAATACGCGAACACGCAGTGTCCTCTGTTACCACTGCAAAATATTCTCTCTCTATATATCTCAACGTGATATTAACACGTGACAAAATTATATCTCTCTCTCACTTATTAACACCAGATTATAATTCAACGTGGTTTTAACACGTGAAACACCTCAGGCATATATTGTAAACATAGCAATGTCAATATAATAGTTTAAAGTTTATAAGGAAGGAAAGAAAAAAAAAAAAAATTACACTAAACAGGACGCTAGACTCACAAGCAAGACGAACGATAACAGACCCTACAAGTCCTAACTTATTTACAAGATAGTATTAAGAAGAAGACAGGAGAGACATCTTCCTAAAAAAATGTGAGGAAGCAAGAGAAACGCCACAATCTATACGAATAAACGGATCCCTATAGAACTATTCACAGTGAAGCAAATCCCCCCGAGTTATCAATAGCCACCAATGCACTCTAATATCATTCGAAATGGCAAAGAAGAAATGCTAAACTATGATCCCATCCAACCTCCCGCTAAACTAAAGTGAACATGCAAAAAGAGAAAAAGCCTGGAAATAATGAGGCCGGCAAACACTTCAACCTCCCCAAAAATGGCACTCGGATGGTTCACTTAACTTTTTGAGGAATTTAGATGTTGGTTTCCTCAATCCATAGCTCGCATTCCCAAGTCCAAAAGTCTCGTTTTCTGTCACAGGTAGAGTCTAGATCTATGGTGGATGTTGTCCCTCGCCGTGATCGTCGGGTCAATGGGATCGACAGAACATCATATGAAATTCAAACAAGAAATTTATATTAATATACAATGTATATCATTGATATGTTTCTAGATCTAGATCTATATCATCATATTATATTATTTCTTCTCTCAATAATAGCTGTCTCCTTACTACCTTAAATTCTTTAAGAATGTCCCTATCTAAATGTTAAGTTATGGTAAGATAATAAAGGTTCTTTAGTGGGTGTCCCCTCCAGTTGTTATGACCCAGTTGTTATGGATTCCCTGGAATCATAATGTTGTGTTGATGGGGTGTTGGTTCGACTGCATTTTTTTTATAATCGAGAGTTTTATGATTTATTATTTATTCCATCTAAGACCTAACTTTCATACCATTCCAAATACTAAAAGACAATCTGATTAAAGTTCAATTCATCAGACCTGCAGGGTCACATTTATTTATAATAAAGACACTAACAATCTCGACTAGATCTAATTAATTAATAAGGATAAACATCTGTGGCATCACATCCATAATTAATAATACTTCCTTCTAAGTCTAGCTCTATACTTTCTCTAATAACATTTAACTCTGGACTCACTAATTATCTGCTTAAACTAGATCTATTAGGTATATATATCTAAAAACTAGATTACTTATTGGATGACAATTACAGTCTCTGAATACATAATGTCATATGGGATATTCTGCCTACAATTCTAGTAGAGAACGAGCCCGTCAACGACAAGTGACGTCGGCCCAGTTAAGTACAGAGATCTAGATATCTAGATATATCTAGCTCTAGGATGGGCTGGCATTTCCCAGCCTCACCCAGATAATTCAATCACAGTTAGTCATACATTTCATACATTAGATCTAGTTCTAGATGCAGCTCTAGATGGCAGTTTAATTTTGCATTCACTCCTGGTGGGTTCCTTCAAGACTCTCCTAACGGATAAATGTCGTACGTTTCATTCACTGTCGATGTCATCAAGAGATTCTATCTTCGATTACTTACGATTGGTCTGGCACTAAGGCCAGAAACAATATATCAAAGCGGTGTCATGTCAAGCTTATGAATATAAATGACAAGATCAACATCTAGTCATGTTGTATTGGTAAATATTACAATCATCCACTCAAGTAGGATGCAACTGACTCCTACACACAGGGAAGGCTATGCACGGAGTGAAGTCCCCCGGTCAGCTGCTCTCTCGGCTGCCTATATTATCAATACGCCTTAACGGTTAAGTGACGTAGACAAATAAATAGTTCTCACCCCCACGTTGAAAACGGGGTGTTAATCTTCATCGATTGCACATTATCTTTACATTTTAATATCAGTAGTATATATCTGATTATCTATAGCCCATTCACCATAACACCAGTGATATTCTATCTACTAGCATACTACTGTTTATCTACGCCTTCCTGTTGTTCAATAGTTCCCTCTTGCTTAAAATGACGTCATCAAAAAAACACCGTCCTTATCTACAACTGACGTACTTCACATGTTATATTTATTCACCTCCTCTCTATAATTAATTCGGTTATTTCCCCTTGACCACTAACCTCACACCAATTACATTTGATTATGACATACTGGGCTCTCCTAACATTTAAGCCCATATGATTTATGGAGAGTTTGCCTGGCGACTGGCCAGTGGCGACTCAACTGTCACTTTAAATTGATATCTAGTTTCGTATAATATACCTATTTGCTATTGATTGCAGTACCTCCATAGTTACATGAATATCATTGGTTAAGTTATTAATTAGAGTTTTTTTGGTTTGAATATATACCTCTATTGTCTTTTGCTTTGTTATTAATATTTATGTAAACTATGGCCTGACCGGCCTGACATATATACGCTCTAGTTATTTAATACTTTTCTTGTGTGGTTGTGTCCGAGTGTGAGTTAGCTGCCTCTCGTGCAGTCGTAACATCCCCAAGACCCTAACTCTGCTCGTGACACTCAGTGCGTGCTGTGTAATTTGAGTTTTTAGTGAAGGCAAAAAAATGTTTGCTATAGAATCTAATATTTTTTTTTAATAAGCATTTTAAAAGGGCGTGTACGCGATGACTTTGCTAAATTTAATGCGCTGATTTGAAAAATGCAATTCATTTTAAAATCGGATGACTTTTAAACAAATTTGATATTTCTCGAAACGGCGTTCTAGTAGAATACGTCACTGGGCGCCATGCCGTCTAGGACTGAAGCAGCGGACGTACGGTAAAAATATTTGGCTGGCCAAATATTTCTGAGCATGAGGCTAGACTGCAGTAATTCCGGATTGATGACGCAATACTGACGATGGTTTTGTGATCACACGCACAGGTTTAACTGCAGACTTTCTTCAGTTTAACTGCAGTCAGACTGCAGTCAAAATCCTGTCCGGAAAAACTGTGCGTGGAATAGGCCCTTTACAGTGTAAACTGAGTGCATCCGATTTCCTCTCCGTTCCCGTTTGTCCTCAGCTTGACCTTTAGTCCCAGTTGCCGAATCACCGGAAGCGTCTCAATATTTCATCATCGCAGACTGAGTGCGTCAGTTTCCCTTTCGTGTCCCTTCCCTGCCACTCCCAGTTACTGAACCGATCACGAAAGTTTTATCTCGCAATTAAAATTTCTTCCAGTTTCCTTTCAGCAATTTCATTACTACACACGACCTAGCTAGCTACGCCTTCAGTTACAATGGATTCCGTTTCACAAAACGAAGCTCTTATTGCTGCGGTTCAAAAAAGACAACCTCTGTATAATAATAATAATAATAATAATATATACATTTATATAGCGCCAGGACTAAAACATTAAAAGCTCTAGGCGCTGTACACAGTAAAAAATCATAAAAGCACATTCAAATAAACTTACACACACACAGACAAACTAGTTTTATACATCCATAGCAAGCTATAAAATTCAGTTTTTAAAAAGAAATGTTTTTAACCTGTTTTTAAATATGTTTAGAGAGGCAGAATTTCGAACCTCTTGTGGTAAAGAATTCCACACACAGGGACCAAAACAACTAAAAGCTCTATCTCCATAATTTAATGTTTTACACCTGGGAACAACCAGTTTGTTTCCTGTAGTAGATCTTAAAATTCTATCAGACTCATGTTTTTTCAAAAGTTCCGAAAGATAGGAGGGAGCTGAACCTTCAAGACATTTGTAAACCAAAACTGCAGCTTTAAATTTTATTCTATTTTCAACAGTAAGCCAGTGAAGTTGGTCAATAAGGCTTGAGGCAGATTCTCTTTTTGATTTTCTAAAAATCAGTCTAGCTGCATTATTCTGAATTATCTGAAGGCGTTTTATTTTGTTGCTCGGAATTCCAAAGAGCAGAGAGTTACAATAATCAAGCTTTGAAAACATAAGTGAAGTGATAAGTATTCGAGTTGCCTCTTGGGATATGAATGGACGAATAGAGCTGATATTTTTTAATTGAAACATTAATGATCGACATAATGAACTTATTTGATTTTCCATGCTCAGATCTGATTCTAAAATTGTGCCTGTTTTTAACTTTATTCACGTTCGCTACAGTGCTTTCACCAAGATTTAATTTTACATTTTTAATTGCAGTTATTTGTCTTTTCTTTCCAATAATCATAACTTCTGTTTTGTCTTCATTTAGCTTTAGTTTGTTTTGGTTCATCCATTCTTTTGTGTCCATAATACACTTTTCACTATCTTTTATAACATTGTCAACATGACCTAAAGTCGTACCAGGGTGATATAGTTGGACATCATCAGCATACTGATGGTAATAAAAACCATGATCTTTAAAAATATTAGACAGGGGCCCAATGTACATAATAAAGAGAGTGGGACCTAAAACTGGGCCTTGTGGAACACCATATGGCAGTATGTATTCTTTTGATTTTATGTTATCTGTTACAACAATTTGTTTTCGGTCACATAGATAGGACCTGAACCATTTCAGAGCTATACCAGAGATCCCATAGGTTGCTTCTAATCTGCAAAGAATAATTTCATGATCTATAGTGTCGAAGGCAGCTGATAGATCAAGAATGTTTAAACACGAAACCAACCCCTTGTCCAGTAATCCAAACAAATAATTAACAATCCTCAATAAAGCAGTTTCAGTGCTACAATTTGCATGATATGCTGACTAGAATGATTCACAGAGAGCGTTATTGTTTAGATGACCAAGTAGTTGTTTTAAAATTACTTTCTCTAAAATCTTTGATTAAGATTTAAGATTAAATACTGGTCTATAGTTTTTCAAGTTTTCAGAGTCAAGATTAACTTTCTTAAGCAAAGGTTTAACGAGTGCAACTTTATAGGTCTCCGGCACAGCACCTGTACATAAAGAAGTGTTAATAATTTTTGTGATGGATGGTAAAAGATCAGGTAGCAGCAGAACAAATTATGTCATTGATTTCATCACTGGTAACTTCACTGAAACAAGAAAGATTATTCCCAACAAATACAGAATTTTCACTAGTTATATCACAACTACTTAAATTGTCTCTAATTTTTTCTATTTTGTCCATGAAGAAGTCCCCAAATGCATTAGGCAGATGTTCCTTTTCTATTGAAGTTGGCAGGTTGATCCTTTTCTGTTTGCCCAACAAATCATTGGACAAATTGAAAAATTGTTTTGAATTTTGAATTTCACAAAACCTTGAGTTGTAATAGTCACATTTAGCTTTTCGAATGGTGTCATTCACAAGTTTCTTATGGTGAATGTATATTTCTTTGTCAATTTGTAACTTTGTTTTCTTCCATTTCCTTTCTGCTCGTCGCCTGGCCTGTTTTGCTGCTTTTGTTTCCAACGTGAACCATGGTGATGGTGTCCTGTCGGTCACAGTCCCTGATGTTTCCGGAGCATGACTGTTTAAGACGCTTTGGATTTTTTCTGTCAGAAATTCAGCATTGATGTCTTCTGAGTCAGCCAACGTTGTTCTCAAATCTAATTTGAAATTTTCTAAGTTAATTTTCTTCAAGTCTCTGCATTTTACATTCTTTTTCTTTGGCAAGGGTTTCTTGTAAGGAATGTCGAAATATAGAAAATGGTGGTCAGATATTAGTTTGTTGGTATTTACCACCGCTGATGCAAAAGTAAATTTGGACGAAGTAACAATCCAATCAAGAATATGGCCAAATTTGTGTGTGCTGGATTCAACATGTTGTGACATTTGATGTTCATGAAATAAACGTTTCATAAAATTTACATCAGCAGATGTTTTGGAGTCGTAATGCAAGTTAAAATCACCCATGAAGACAAGTTCCTGCTTTTCGATGTTGTTTAAAATCAAAATTTCTTCAAATTGTGTCAAAAAATCTGATGTTTTGAGATTGTTTTTCTTGTTAGGTGGTGGTCTATATAGCAGGACAAATTTTATTTTCTTGTGAGGTAATGACAAAGTCATAATCGCAGACTCAAATGAAGTAACAGTATCAGGATTCTCACCAAAGTTCAAGGCCGAAGAGAGAGTATTTTTGTAGACAATACCAATGCCACCTCCATTTTTGTTCTTTCTAGGAAATGATTTATAAGAATAACTCGGTGGAGTGAGTTTAGAAATTACATGCTCATGACCGTGTTCATGGATCCAGGTTTCTGTGATAATCATGATATCAATGTCATATTCACCAATGATGCCACACAAGTCTGTTGTCTTATTACATGCTGATGACTGTGCATTAGTATACCCAATACGAATGTTTTTTCCACAGGTTACATCTCTAAATTTGTTTCTTGTGTCAATTGGAATCAAGTTGTTTTTATTTATTCCACTTTGATGGAAGCCTTTAACTGTATTGTTTATTTTTCTCTCACTCAGTACAGATTTTATTCTTCTTCTGGTCCCACCTCTTGATCCCCTCTTTCTGTGTTTCTGTTTACAGATTTGTAGATTTTTCAGTAGTTGGAAAACCTGCTTGGGCAGTTTGTTGATGTTGTTGTTATTTCTACACTGGAGCAATTGTTCTCTTGTGTAAACAAAGCTGGTCATATTTACACTAGTGTGTTCACAATAGTCTGACTCTCTACTGTCAGTAACTGGGTCACTCGTGTTGTTATGCTGAGTGTTGGTGTTAAAATCAGCACAGTGAAGCCTAAAAATGGCCACAAGATAAGATAAAACATAGAATAAAATCACTTCATGTTGAAACATCTTGAAATAAATTAGATCCTCAGAATCACTGAAACAAGAGGAACTCTTTGGTGCAAACTTCAAAGTCTAATAAATATAAAATCCTTCTAAAAATTTGAAAAAACAGTGGAGCTGAAATCCTGCTGCCTGTGGCGCTGAACACAACTCAATCAATTATTTTGTATGACAAAAGTGATGACAATTATTCAAATCGAGTGTACATCACAAAAGATGATGATATTCACCGAATTCCTCTCTTCATTGAAATATACTGTGAGTCCAGTAACGTCTTGTATGGCGTCTTCTTTTCACCCAAAACAAAAACAATAGTTGCAAAGTTTCCATTGTTCTGAGGTTAAAAGACTGGTGTGTCCCGTCAGTTCTTACCTCCAGCCCAATGTTCACGAGCGGAGAGCAAGCTGAATCAAAAACGTGCAGCATTCGTTTTCCTGCCATTTTACGCCCATTCAGTTAAGGGTTGCGGCACGGAGATGAGTCTAAATCGGACCCACTCATTTCACACGTTTATGTCCCGTCTCATCCCGCGAGTTCAGGACTGTCATGTCTCATCCCGCGAGTTCAGGCATGTCCCGTCCCTTTCCGTCTCGTCTCCTGTCCCACGAGTTATGTCCCGTCCCGTCTCATCCTGCTCTGTCTCCGCGAGTTCTGTCCCGTCTCCTTCCGTCCCGCGAGGTGTCCCGTCCCTGTACCGTCTTGTCTTGTCTTGTCCCGTCTCTTCCGGTGTCTGTACCCTCCAGTCCCGTGGCATCTGTCCTGTCCTGTCGCGAACCGTCCCGTCAGTCCGGTCCTGTCCCTCTGGTCTTGCCCGTCCCGTACCTCCTGGTCCTGTCCCATCAAGTTCAGCCAGTCTCGTCCTGTTCCCCCCCCCCCCCCCCGTGGTTAGAGGGCAAGGGCATATGACAAGGGAAATAACCATAAGTTTGTAAGGAAATGTGGTTATTTGCCCATTCCTGCCCTTTACCTACCTTAAAATTCCGTCTTGACATTGATGCACTACCTCCCACAGAACAGTGTCTGAGAACCTGAAGATGATCATGAGTGTGGAAGCAGTGTTTTCAGGCATCTCCAACATCGTGAGTTTCACTACCATGTAGCTATGTTTACGCTCAGGCACGATGACCTACTCACCTATTTGTGCACGCATTTGATGCCACAATCACCAGGATGTCTATAAACTATAAGATAGAGTGGCTTTGTCTGGATGTAATGTGAATTGTTTTCTGGTGTGACCCAGTTATCATGCGTGATCTAGTCATGTGTGTGTACTTGTGCGCGTGCGTATTAGTACGAAAACCCATATTTTTTTTGCGAAACCGACGTGCCTCCCAAACGATCACCCAGACGAGACTCTAGACCGGGTCACAACTTCTAGAAAAACTCAGCGAGACCCGAGACCCACCTCCGATACGAGACGAGACGAGACTCACCTCCCCGACCCCCGAGACCCACCTCCGAGACGAGACGAGGCGAGGCGAGACGAGACGACGCGAGACGAGGCGAGACGAGACCCAACTCCCCGACCCCCGAGACCCACCTCCGAGACGAGACGAGACGAGACGAGACGAGGCGAGACGAGACCCACCTCCCCGACCCCCGAGACCCACCTCCCCGACCCCCGAGACCCACCTCCGAGACGAGACCAGGCGAGACGAGACCCACCTCCCCGACCCCCGAGACCCACCTCCGAGACGAGACGAGACGAGACGAGACGAGACCCACCTCCCCGACCCCCGAGACCCACCTCCGAGACGAGACGAGGCGAGACGAGACCCACCTCCCCGACCCCCGAGACCCACCTCCGAGACGAGACGAGGCGAGACGAGACCCACCTCCCCGACCCCCGAGACCCACCTCCGAGACGAGACGAGACGAGGCGAGACGAGACCCACCTCCCCGACCCCCGAGACCCACCTCCGAGACGAGACGAGACCCACCTCCCCGACCCCCGAGACCCACCTCCGAGACGAGACGAGACGAGACCCACCTCCCCGACCCCCGAGACCCACCTCCGAGACGAGACGAGGCGAGACCCACCTCCCCGACCCCCGAGACCCACCTCCGAGGCGAGGCGGGGCGAGAGAAATTGCGAGACGATAACCCGAGACGAGACCAACACCGAGACGACAACAAATTGCGAGACGATGACCCGAGACGAGACCAACACCGAGACGACAACAAATTGCGAGACGATGACCCGAGACGAGACCAACACCGAGACGACAACAAATTGCGAGACGATGACCCGAGACGAGACCAACACCGAGACGACAACAAATTGCGAGACGATGACCCGAGACGAGACCAACACCGAGACGACAACAAATTGCGAGACGATGACCCGAGACGAGACCAACACCGAGACGACAACAAATTGCGAGACGATGACCCGAGACGAGACCAACACCGAGAGACACTCTCCGTGGCGAACAAAACGCGCCTACGCAAATTTCACTCCATTGACAAAATGAAAACGAAACGGCACCGATACTGACGCATTCATTCCATCGCGGTGTCGGGTATATGGGTTTTCCAATTTAAATTTTTCTCCGTTTCTAAAATAATTTCTCTCATTCTCTCTCTCCCACACGTACAAAGACAGAAAAAGGAAATCAGTAGCGAGCATAACAAGAAACATGCTGATAAACCAGACCTATGTTCAGTGTTCCCTCTAAGCTGAGCATATGCACGCGCACATACGGTTTACAACCAGCACAGAAAGGAAAATGCGTGTACAAAACGTTAGTTACATATAGTAATGTAGTAACCGAGGGGTTAGAATTAGAAGGCGTCTGTCCCTTGTAAATCTACTCCCCTTGAATAAACTGGGGTGATTAGGATTTTAAGGGATGTAAAGTGCCAATGGCACTTAGACCCCTTCTAATTCTAACCTCCTCAATAATTACACAAAATATGTTTTAAACAATCCTGTAGACATTCTAACAACTAAGTACAGAGTAAAAATCGTAGCTAAATCCAAGTACAATTGCATTCTATGAAGTAAACTACTAAAAAAATTAGAGGGAACACAGCTCATGTTAGGCCTACATGTTTCTTGATTAGGATATGGATTTAAAAAAACGGGCAAATTTTAATTCAAGTAAATTTGGCATGGCAACTAAGTGCAAGCTAATTAGTCTTTCGTGTTTTTTCTCTGGCAGATGCAATAGTCCGTGTTCACTTGCTGGGTGAAACCGGGTCCATCGGTCATTATGGCGTTTCTCAGAACTCTCTGGCAGATGTAATAGTCTGTGTTCACTAGCTGGGTGAAACCGGGTCCATCGGTCATTATGGCGTTTCTCAGAACTCTCTGTGAAGGCAACGGATGGTTGGTGGACGCTTCATGTTGACTCTCCGCCCGCCCTATCAGTTTGCTGTATTAGTTTATCGTCTGGCTCCTTTCTAGCACATTATAGCGCTGTCATGTCGACGTGCTTTCTCCAAACGCCAAATCGGAACGCTGTAAAAACATAAACAGGTTATTGGCATGGAAAAAAAGTTTGACTTAGGCACAATATTTACAGATTTCGTGATATTAACAGAATAACACCTTTCATCTGCCTCTTTATTTTTGTTTTGTATTTGTAAAACTCTTTAATCCCATTTGGGAAATTTGCCTTTGTGCCATTGCAGCCCAGTTACAACTGGAGCAGGCACGTCGTCGCCACAGTGCAGCGCCGGTCGGCGATTCTTTTTTTTGGGGGGGGGGGGGTGAGGGAGGGGGAGAGAATGGTAGTGATGAATTTATTTAATTTTTCCCGGGCAGCGGCCTATTCGGCCTGCTCTTTACGATTCCAACTGCCAAGGTATCTTTAACGTGCGCAACGTGCACACGGGCCCTCCGAATTTTTTCGTCCTTATCCGAGAAGACTAGGTACTCGATCCTACCCCTCAATAGGATCAGGGACACGAAAATATGGGAAAAATCCCAAACTTCCAACATGCCTGCACCGGCCGGGTTTTGAACCCGGGACCCTTGGCATGAGAGGCGAGCACCTTGCCTCTAAACCACCTTGTCTTAAGATACATGTCATAAGAACAGTATTCTCGTGTGGCCGGTTTGTTAAACTAATTAGGAAACTGGAATAAAAAAAATTGGTGGTGGTGAGGGGTGTGGGGTGTGGGGGTGGGGGTGTATATCAGACAAATAGTTTTTGGTCAGCACCCATTGTGTGCGTGACTCAGCGGTTATAAATGAATGAATGTATCTTATAAAGATCTATAAATAAATGACAAAAAGTTAAATTACAGTAACAGATCAGTGCGTTCGTAAATAAGGAACAGCTAGGTAAATAAGTACCTAAATGAGTAAGTAAAACATCTGTCTGTCAGGACTATCCTAAGTATTGGAAAATATATTCTAACTAGCTGAGTACCCGTTCAATGAACAGTTGTTTTTTTGGGGGGGTAAAACTTAGGACGCCTTTGAACTAAGAAAGGCACTAATGCTGCATAGATAGCTAATAAGAGAGATGCAAACAACAAAGGACACCACTTCAGACCGAAAGAATAAGAACAAAAGCCGAGATGCGTAGGGTCATCCCCAAAACTCAGCGATAGGACAGTACACAGTGTGCAGTGGTGCGCACCGAAAATTTTCATGAAGTGATGATGTCATAAAAACCTACAGCATGTCAATGAGCCTAGTGAATATTGGGGAAACAATAAATTTCCAATAAAAAAACTACATCGATTTGAGACTTCTATTAAAAACGGTGCACCCTTACATCCATTCTGATGCACCATATAAAATTTGAAGTCTGAGTGTTGAGTGGTTCAGAAGCCTTTTGCAACGAAAAATCTCAAGTCCGCAAATATATATATAAGTAATGGCTGAGTTCCCGGCCCTGCCCGGGATAAATCGATTTATTAGTTTCAGTTCTGGGTGATTATTATGGACCTACTTCATTTTCGCGTGTTCCTTTAGCTTTATTTTATTTCTGTTTGTTTTTAGATACGTTTTACTGCTCTCCTTTTGCGCGTTCTGCGCGTCCCGCCAGCATCCGTCAAATGGCTACGATTTGCCCTTTCTTTTTCCCAGTCTAGGCACATTGAGAACACACAAAGTTTCATACTTGTGATAGTCTAACTCAATCTCATCGTTCAAACCAGTCCTAACCGGAAGTTGTTTTGTGAGTGTGATACAGATACCGGAACCAATCTCAATTACATTAATTTGCCGAAAAAATAGATCGAACGCCAATGTGTCGCAACCTAGAAACTAATACAAACGTTCTGCGAGTTAAATTTTTTGGGTATTTTTGGTGCCGGCGACACGACAGTCTATACTAAGCGCTGTATAAAATCTGAGGGCCACCGAATCAGCATTAAGAGAGGAGTAGCGAAAGGCGCGCTGCAATTGTCGTGGAGTTTCACTTTTATTAGTATAGATATATAGATTATCATATCAAATTATCCGTATTTAGACAGCAACAACCATAGAAACTATTTTCAGAGCACAAAGGTTATATCTTTGCAACTATAGACAAAACTTAGAGCTATTATACCACAGAAAAAAAATTAGAATGTCAGACAAAAATTACAAAGCAGCACCCCCCCCCCTCCCCCACAGACCAAAAAAAAAAATAACTTGCGGATTCCCATTATCTTCCTACCAAGAAAAATATGGGCAACATGCTATGAAACGTTGAAACTTGAACATGCTCAAATTAGTTGACTTTCATCCTACGGTAAACAGAGCCCGACGCACTAGTGACAATGAAACAATTCTGTCTCGTGAGTTCATTCACAGAAGTTCATTTCAAGTCTGTCAAAACCCACGCAAAAGCAGACTTGACCCAGTGCTCAACTGGCCTTATCCATCTGAGGCGCGGTAAACCCCCACCCCCCCTCTTTTGTTTTCAGAATTTCCTGCCACCATGACCATCTATAAATAAACTATTGATGTACTGTACATGAGAATTGAATGGACAAACATTCTAACTCTCGTCAATTATAAGACAAGGTGGTCTAGAGGCAAGGTGCTCGCCTCTCATGCTAAGGGTTTGAACCCGGCCGGTGCAGGCATGTTGGAAGTTTTGGATTTTTCTCATATTTTAGTGTCCCTGATCCTATTTGAGGGGGGGGGGGGTAGGATCGAGTGCCTAGTCTTCTCGGATAAGGAGGAAAAAATTCGGAGGGCCCGTGTGCACGTTGCGTTCCTTAAAGATACCTTGGCAGTTGGAAATCGAAAAGAGCAGGCCGAACAAGCCGATGCCCGGGCAAGATTCAAATAAAATTCATCCACCCCCCCCCCCCTCATCTCCCACCTCCACAAAAAAAACAACCAAGGAGAGTTAGACTATCACAAGTATGCACTGTGGCGACAACGTGCCTGCTTCAGTTGAAACTGGGCTGCAATGACACAAAGGCAAATTTCCCAAATGGGATTGAAGTAGTATACAAATACAAAATACAAATACAAAATACAAAATACAAATACAAAATACAAATACAAAATTCTGAGCCCTATAAGATCCGGCGTACATTATTCAATCCTGATCGGCCAACTAGTTGGATGGCGAGTTGACGACATTGAGTCGATAATGTTATAATCCCATTCACTTGTTATTATAGATGGTATTATAATATTGTGTTGGTATGTTTGTTCGACTGCATATTTCTAATAGTAATATTAACTTTAACTCTTAACTTCCAGACCATGCCAATTACTAAGAAACAACTGAATTAAATTCAACAATAGGGCCTGCAGGGCCACATTTTATTTACGTTAAGTTCACTAACAATTTCGACTAGAGATCTAATTATGTGGTAATGATAAATATCAGCAGCATCAATTTCATAATCAATAATACGTCATTACAAGTCTAGCTCTAGGTTTCCTATAAAATCATTTAACTTCTGTTCTCGCTAATTATCTAAATACTAATTATATATCTAAGATCTGGTCTGCTTACTGTATGGCAATCAATATACTAATATAGTCTCTGGAGACATAAGGTCATCTCAGATATTTAGATCCAAATTTATAGGTCTAGGTCTCGCCCGTCGAAGTGACGTCGGCACAGTTAAATATAGCTCTAGGATGGCCTGGCCACTCCCAGCCTCACCCAGACAATTCAATCACAGTTGTATATTTAATACATTAATACTAGTTGTAGCCCTGGATGACAGATTAACTTTGCATCTTGCATTCTCCGGCATTCACTCCTGGTATATTCATCAAGACTCTCCTACTGGATAAAGGTCATGCTCTACGCCTCATTCATTGCCGATGTCATCAACAGACAAATTACTCACGATTTGCCCTGGCGCTAGGCCAGGGAACATTGGACAACAGCATTGGATCTCAAATCAGGCATATGGATCGATCAATGAATAGATCAACATCTAGACATGTTGTACTTGTAAATATTAAGATTCACTAAAGTCGAATCATCCCTGACTCCTTCGCAGACGGAGGCCCTGCACGGAATGAAATAAGAAGTACTGCCCGCACGATTTGCACCGCATGGACTGTTACGCTAACCCCTAGCCCTTTAACGCTCAATGACGTAAGCGAAAATCTAATCCCCTCTTCAAAGTAAAACTGGGGCGCTAATCTTTCCTCTAAGCCTTAACGGCTTTTATTTAACTCTTTACTAGCTACCAATATACATGTTTACTTTTACTTTTCTTATTATTATCAATATACGAAGATTTCTATACTTGGTTGTTAACTTCCTCTATGCTAATTTGTTAAAAGTTAAAAATTGACATAGCAGACGACAATTCTTTAAGGCCACTAATAGATATTTTGGTTTTTCACAAAAGTTAATTTTACTCTGAGGCCAGTGTATTTAATCTTGATATCCCACTCTAGGTTGTATTAATTAAGTTATTTCCCCTTGACCACATTTGATTCTGACAGATTAGGTCTAAGGCAGACGGGTGATTCTCAGTTGCCCGACAGTGCACGTCGGCGGCAAAAACGTTTCGCAATCTGCCACAAAGTGCTGGCCACCGAACTGTTGCTCTTGCATTCGTTAAAATTAGTTTTTTTGGATTCATTTTAATTTTTCGCAAACAAAATTCGTCTTTTTGTGGTATGAACGGATCTATATTCAATCTCTTTCGCAAATATTTACAATCATTTTCCTATATAAATAGAAAACGCGATGTACATAAAAATGTGCAAGATTTGGAACAGCATGCAGTATTGTTTTTTGTTTTTTTGTGATTGTATTTTACTGCTTCATTTCCAATGACGTCACAGAGCTTGGGTTTGTGAGAAAGTTTATATTTTATTTCATCGGCGATCCAAGGCCCCTTCTGGGTGTATTTCCCCCCATAATGATTAACAGATGGACAGACAGAAGCTACTTCGCCCATGTTGAAAATAAAAAGGTTGGCAGACAAAACTGTTTTAAATCTCTGTGTGTGCGACGCATCTTAGGATTTTAGAGACAGCAACATTGTGCCTCACCTGGGACAACAGAGAATCGCTTGTCTGCACCTGGACTTAAAGACTGTATAAAGCCTACGTCTTTTATGAAAAACCAGGCGATCTCACATGATGTATAATTATTATGTTACACATTTCCACCAAAATACTACCGGGCACCTTTTGATTTTTGGGGCCGACATCTGCCCTACCTCAATTTCTCGACGGTTGTTCGTTTTTCAGATAATTTGATCCATTGTTTTAAGCGTCATCTAATCTGACCCAGTCACTTTTGTAGCGACCTACTGTTCATTCAATAAAACATTTATTTTTGTTAACCCAATGAGTAGACTTCATGCATCTCTGAAGAAGGCACAATGCCTGGGGGTCCATGAAAGAATTATTTTCTGACGCAGATCCGCAACGCATCCTGTCCTTTCTGAGAGAGGCTAAGATCTACGACTTGATTTAATAACTTTTATACACGTTTACGAAACTTTTTAAAAAGAATTTTACCAATGTGTTAAAATTACATGAATGTATTTAATTCTATGTTGAACTTAACAGTACTGATTACGAAACATAATATGATAAAGAAAATGTACCCAATGCTTTCTATGTGAGATATTTTCAAACGCGTGCCCTACATCGGCGCGACGCTCTGCGACCCTTTGTTACGAGGGGGTCAATTCAGTATGCGCAGCTCAGTGCGAAAACGGCCAAGACTTTGTTCTGTTCAAGCTATAAAAACACACAGCTAAACACAGCTATATACATGTATATTTTGGTAACTCGAAACTTTGGTCACCTAAGGCTCGGGAACCGCATCACACTCAGGCTTCAAACTTGGCACAACAGCATAATTATTATCAATGCGAAATTAACATGGGCTATAGTAGAAATTATGAAGTGTTCAGGCTTCTACGTTTCATTTTTCATTGTTTCGGCATCATTTAGATCTATTTCGAGTCATGGTTCGCCATTTTAAGATTTTATTGAAGCTACGCATGCGTATTATGTTTGTTTTGAAGTTGAAACTTAAAGAGAGAGAACGTGCAAATCAATTATCATAAAAGTGAACTTTGGAGGCTATGTTAGCCGACTCCTCCGTTAATATTTAGCCCACACGCTTCAAATTTTACACACGTCGACAGTAAACCCTTCCTACTCCAAGTTTTCAGAACAGGGACACGCTATTATGATCTATTGTAAGTACGCAGTTCCCTTCATCGTTCAATCGCTGAAGGATGCAAATTGTGGATTAACGAAAACATGAATCGCCCGTAAACTTTACCGAAAAGGGGTAAACAAACTCCAGTCCAGAGTAGGCGCGGAATCCGAGTCGATACTGATTCGGTCATTGTATTTTTTTGTCTGTGGAAGGAACTTTACTTTGTGTACTAGATCTAGATCATTATAAGTAATAAAGATATTTCTCCTGGGCAGGGACTCAGCTAGTTGCACAATACAAAAGGAAGTATATTTTGACTACCTATTTCCAGAAGGAAATACATATGACAAGGAATGGCAATCCAAAGACGGAAAGCACATGAGAAATATTCCTGCCAGTAAAGGTGATAGAATTATAATAGCGCATGCTGGAAGCAGAAATCAGGGGCTCATCCAAAACTCAGAGCTCGTTTATAATTCAATTCCAACGGATAATCGAGACTATCATGCAGAAATGAATGGAACAATTTTTAAAAACTGGTTGAAACATTCTCTTCTTCCTTCACTGGACAGACCATGTTTAGTTATGGACAACGCATCATACCACAACATCAAGTCAGACGATGATAAAACTCCAACATCCAGTAGCAAGAAAGACGATGTCAAGGCATGGCTGATGAAGGAAAATATTCCTTTCAGCTCAACTCAACTTAAACCAGAGTTGCTTTCTCTTGTGCGAAAAAATAAGAAGCCCATAATATTCGAGGTCGACAAGATTATCCATCAATTTGGACACACAAGCCTGCGATTGCCTCCTGACCATTCACATCTCAACCCCATTGAAGTCGTGTGGGCTAAAGTCAAAGGGAAGGTCGCTATCGAAAATACAACGTTCAAGATGTCAGACGTCAAAAATATTGCCTGCGCAGCTATTAAAGAAATTGACAGAGAATTTTTCACCAAATGCGAAGACCATGCAATACGTTTGGAAGAAGAATATTGGCAAAACGACGGACTTAATTTCATCCAACCAAATATTATCAATCCTTTGGAATCGTCGGATTCAGAGCTAGACAATTAATCAAACATACTATCTATACATACGGCACAACTTTATATTGACATGGCAAATCAACCTCGCTCCACCTGTTGAATCAATCCCATAAACAGTTGTATTACTATTAGGCTATGACCCTGGGTGGCTCATGGCCCCCCTGTTACACCTGTTTGCTACGCCACTGACAAACCAGCGCGATAATGCAGTCAAAATATTACAGTAAATATTCTTCAATCTGCTGTTATCTGGAAGAAAAAAGGCCGAAAAGATCAAAGGAATTCACCGCTTTGAGAAAACTATAAAAGCTGCAAATTTCATTTTTCGGATTCATAACGTCATTGAAATTCTAACACTGCATGCAAAATCTCCAATTTGAATGTCAAGTCTTTTTTGAGAAAAAGTTTTTCTGTGGACATGAATTTTGGAACGAACTATAGTCTTCAATACATCTGGAATGTCTTTATTTCTTAACAGCAATTATTCATTAACGTTTGGGTGTGAAACGACAAAAGCGAGAATCTACATTTCTATGACTGCGAGATCTGAGAATACCTCTCCTGTGTCTGGGGACAGAAATAATTATTATCACCATCATCATCAGTTACCCTGTCTGGAACAGACATTGACGATCACGGCTCTCCACTTGGATCTGTCATCAGCCAACCCCAAGAAGGAGTTGTGACGTTTATTTGTCGTCCATGAATGAAGACTTTCAGTGAAAGTTTTTCTCTGTCTGCCCTTGCCTTCGACAGAAATATATCGCGTCTAAATATAGAATGGAATATCCCTCGCGTGCCCTCGGCGACCTGCATAGATAATAGGGCGTCACCAGAGTTGCTTGGACGAAACCATCTGTAATGAGCTCTTGTCGGGGTGGGGGGGGGGGTGTCAGAGCTATCACTAATAGTTAGGACGAATGAATTTATTTAGTCCTTCCCACTTTCCCACAGAAAATATGCTGTAGCTTAAAAAGGCACAAGGGAACGAGTTCCGTACTTCCTGACCATCCAGTCGAGATATATCTTAAATCATCTTATCCTCAGCCCAGTCTTTATCCCTAACACTAATGGCGGGAGGACCACCAAATCCGGTTATCTTGAGCTGAATGATAGGTGCACGGAGAGAATTAAGGGTCGGGATCTGGTTGACAATAGCTCTGGGACGGGATAGTGTTCGTACCTTTCTTTTAAGTCTTAATCATTTTTAACCACTTTTCTCACTCTTGTTCCATTCCATCAAATGGCTTGAGTGTGTTTTCTGGAGATAATCGGATTCGGTAATTCTTTCCTAGTACTAGAAGTGTCCCTAATTCCACCACTCACCCTTTTCCTGTAGAAAACACACGTTTAGGGTTTGGGATAAAGACAGGTTTAGGTTGCTGACTGGATGGACGGGACGTGCACAATTCTCCCCCCCCCCCCCCCAAAAAGCTTACCTTTACGGGCGGTTCTATCCACGATCGAACCACTTAAAAGTCGCTGCCAAAACCTGCTAAACCTAATCCTTGCCCTAAACCTGCAGTTTTCACAGAAATTCATGGCACTGACAGGAATCCCATAAAGAATACTCAACAGAATGTCGTCAGGATGCAGGTTTGAAATAACACCTCCTTAAAAATAAGATCAATATTTTAATTAAAAAAGCATCCAAAATTTGTATCTGTGATCTGCCATATTTTGATGAGCTGTACACTGGTGCTTGTATTAAAAAAGCTAATATTATTATAAATGACCCCCAACATCCCCTGAACAAAGAATATATAAGATCTGTAAGAAGTTTAAGGCTGTTGTCAAAGAAAACTAAAACTGAGCGCTATTTTAAATCGTTTATTCCATCATCAACTAGGATGTTACAATAATGTCGTCATCTTGATCGTAATCTGTGCACTTGAATTGTGTCCTGCGTGTCAGGTCAATGTGTTTTAGTTAGGGAAGCATATTGTGTGCACTGTTAATTTTGTTTATTTATTAGTGTGTGTGTATATATATATGTGTGTGCGCGCGCTATATATCATACTTTTTGTTTCTGTAACTGTATTGTTATGTATTCAATGATCAAAACAAATTTCCTTCTACAAGGACGAATAAAATTTATCTTATCTTATCTTGATAATCATGCTGACGTGTTGGGCGATCGAACTGTGTCAGGTGAAAGGTGAAACTCTCCAAGCCAAGTGCGACTAGTAATCAGAAATCTCGTGGAGTTCAGACAAAAGTGGTAAGCGGTGGCGTGACGTGACTGCAGCTCATTTACGGCGGGACTCACGATATATGAGTAGAAAAGAAAAGAGGTTAAAAGTATCCATACAGCAAGGGTAAGAATGGCTGGATATCTACAAATCTACAAATATTATTAATAAAAATAATGTCAGAAGTAATTCATTTTGGTGCAGTTTTGGCCTTTTTTTTTTTTTTTCTCGACACTAAGGCCTAAATGACAGTTTCAAAAATTATAGAACGAATATTCTTAGGTGACTAATCCAGCCCAATCGCATTTGTATCGGCCGATTGTGTTGATTGTGAAGTTTCAGGTATTTTTAAGTAGAAAGTTGTAAAAATGTAGAATACAATGATCTTTATTTTGGCTGCCTGTAATATGCCCACCGCACCGGAAACGATACTAACACGCGTCCAATTCCATGCCAGCAGTTTCCATACCAGAAGTAGTGCTCTGATACGCATGAAATAATGCCGGGTACCTCATCTAGTTTATATTTTAAAAAATGCAGGGCGCTACATAAGAGGGTTTTTGAAATAATCGACAAAGGACAGCAAATATTTCCGAACGGGCCATGCTAGCATTCCAGACTCGGGATACCAGGACTGTTAAATTCGCCAAATTCCGTCCCTCGGCTTGAGCGCGTATCATCCATATGAAATAGTGCAACAAATTGCACCATACCCCTTCGTGACTGAATGAAAAAGACCCACAGGGCGCTGTGAGTAGTACTCGCCATGTTTATACGCGCGCAAGTTGTGGACATGATGAAAGATGGAATGGTCCATCTCGGCTAGTATCAAACACTCTTCTCTGCTCTTTCACACACAATTTAGGCACATAATCCCATACTATGGAGGTTGTTGGGCCTTAACCTTTTTCACAGGGAACTTAGCAGGTACTTAACCCACATAAACCATGAAACCTGTGTAGTAGAATGATGATTTCTGTTGCAAGTGTTAGCTGCAATCATGTAGAACACCATAGAAGTCAGATGTTTAAAAAAATCAAACTTGACAAATGTCCCATGCTCGATCCAGCGCTGTTGGGTCTAGTTTGAGCACAGCCACAAGATGTTTGCTCAGTAGTTACCTCAGCTAGATTTTTGTGATCTGTCATCTAAGCACGGGCTGGTCCACACAATGGCTGATGTGAGTTGGGATCTACAGTGGTTGCTAGATCATCTGAGCAGTTACTGCTGCTTTCTGAACATCCATCCTCATGATACTCTCTGTACATGTATAGAAAATGAGATAGGCGAGATGTCAAATATTCACTTTATTATCCCATAATGGGAAAACTTTTCGCAGCTCGTTAAAGAGCACATACTTGATACATATTTTAGGAAATATTTTTACATGAATATGTCATAACTCAATAACAAACATAACACACAAAGTGATATAACATGGAACCTTAATTTATGGCTTGAATAATTTGTTGGGGCGAATTGCAAATGGTGAAAACAATCTGTTACACCTTTCTCTGCTCTGATACACCAGCGTAAAATTAAGCGTAACGTAAATTCTATGTGTAAATACATACAAGGTTGTAACTATTCAGGTTTATCTTGCTATAACGGAAATGGAGGGTGAGTATGTAATCATGAAAGGCTCTTTCACCGCTCAGCCTTAAATTCGGAAGAATTTCCGAATGCGTTCCATAGTCCGAGTGAAAACAATACATAGCTATCCAGGCGGCTTTCCCTGATATGTCAATCTGACTACTGCCCAGACGAACATCGGCCTACGGCCTCGATGATACTAACTGACTAGACCCTCACGTCGTTACTTATCAATCTGACAATCGACTAATATAGCCTAGGTAAGTTGGGGTGGGAACAACCGAAAAAGCGCCGAGTTATGGAACGCATTCGGAAGTCCTCCCTTAAATTCTACAAAATACCATTTTAAGCACAGAATGACGAAAAGTTGTACGTGGGCATATTTTAAAAAGTCTTGAAGTTCACTACATCTTTAATACTTTCGTTGGTACTACAGCCACAGCCGAGTTGAACAGGAACAGCAACCTACAGAAATATACTAGACTGCGCACCCCCTTTGTTTCGCGGCACGCAAAATGAAACCAGTTGAGTGCGGTGGCCATTTTGCTAACAGGGCAAAACAAACAGCAGCCCCACAGTACAGGCGGCGAGTCGCAGAAAGGCTAGATGTAAGACGTTAGCTGGCAAGAAAAGAAAAATTCTATTTGAGAACCCTAAACTCACAACTAATTTTTAAAAACGCGAGCCCTCGGCCTCAGGAACGTATTAGCACATACATAATACAGTGAAAGAAAAGAAAGATGGGTTATTCAGAAAATTATACTTAAAAATATGATGGTTTTGATCTAGCAGTGCCAATATGCATATAACGATTTTTTTTGTTCTGCTGTCGACTTTCACTCATCCTCCGTATCGGCGCCCTGCTTTCCTCTGTTTTTCACCCATACTATCATGCGCCACATTCTATTATTGTGTTTTTCTTCACCCCTCTTTTTCATACCACTGTTGAAATCTTTAATTATGCGAGGCCACCAGACCACAATCCAGTTGGCCGAAGATATTGATTCGGCTCGGCCAATTCAACAAGTCTCCCCTATTTTGGGAGCAGTTCCGAATGCGTTACATATAATTTTTACCGCTATTGAGTAAAGCTCACTGTTACAAATTGTTCCAAACTCTATGACCAATTATCACATTAAATTCACAACAACATTTATAACATACTTGACCAAGAAAAATAGTACGATCACAAAAAAAGTCTGAAGTGACACAAAATTCCAAAAACAGCCGCCATTTTGAAACTGGATAGGGAGAGGTCACAGTAACAGAATTTACCAAAAGCGCAACTGGCGAAGGTTTGCCGAAACAAAACTTGGTTTGGTGTCCGCACATTTAAACTCATAACAATTAACACACGGATACACGTGATTATGTGCGGATATCTCTCCCTCTCTCCCTATGTCTCTCTCCCTCTCTCCCTCTCTCCCTATGTCTCTCTCCCTCTCTCCCTCTCTCCCTATGTCTCTCTCCCTCTCTCCCTATGTCTCTCTCCCTCTCTCCCTCTCTCCCTCTCTCCCTATGTCTCTCTTCCTCTCTCCCTCTCCCTATGTCTCTCTTCCTCTCTCCCTCTCCCTATGTCTCTCTTCCTCTCTCCCTCTCCCTATGTCTCTCTTCCTCTCTCCCTCTCCCTATGTCTCTCTTCCTCTCTCCCTCTCCCTATGTCTCTCTTCCTCTCTCCCTATGTCTCTCTCCCTCTCTCCCTATGTCTCTCTCCCTCTCTCCCTATGTCTCTCTCCCTCTCTCCCTATGTCTCTCTCCCTCTCTCCCCATGTCTCTCTCCCTCTCTCCCTATGTCTCTCTCCCTCTCTCCCTATGTCTCTCTCCCTCTCTCCCTCTGTCTCTCTCCCTCTCTCCCTCTGTCTCTCTCCTCTCTCCCTATGTCTCTCTCCCTCTCTCCCTCTCTCCCTATGTCTCTCTCTCTCTCCCTCTCTCCCTATGTCTCTCTCTCTCCCTCTCTCCCTATGTCTCTCTCTCTCCCTCTCTCCCTCTCTCCCTATGTCTCTCTCTCTCTCCCTCTCTCCCTCTCTCCCTATGTCTCTCTCTCTCCCTCTCTCTCTCTCCCTATGTCTCTCTCTCTCTCCCTCCCTATGTCTCTCTCTCTCTCTCTCTCCCTCTCTCCCTATGTCTCTCTCTCTCCCTCTCTCCCTATGTCTCTTTCTCTCTCTCTCTCTCCCTCTCTCCCTATGTCTCTCTCTCTCTCCCTCTCTCCCTAGGTCTCTCTCTCTCTCCCTATGTCTCTCTCTCTCTCTCCCTCTCTCCCTATGTCTCTCTCTCTCTCTCTCCCTCTCTCCCTATGTCTCTCTCTCTCTCTCTCCCTCTCTCCCTATGTCTCTCTCTCTCTCCCTCTCTCCCTATGTCTCTCTCTCTCTCTCTCCCTCTCCCTATGTCTCTCTCTCTCTCTCTCTCCCTCTCTCCCTATGTCTCTCTCTCTCTCTCTCTCCCTCTCTCCCTATGTCTCTCTCTCTCTCTCTCTCCCTCTCTCCCTATGTCTCTCTCTCTCTCTCCCTCTCTCCCTATGTCTCTCTCTCTCTCTCTCCCTCTCTCCCTATGTCTCTCTCTCTCTCCCTCTCTCCCTATGTCTCTCTCTCTCTCCCTCTCTCCCTATGTCTCTCTCTCTCTCTCCCTATGTCTCTCTCTCTCTCTCTCTCCCTCTCTCCCTATGTCTCTCTCTCTCTCTCTCTCCCTCTCTCCCTATGTCTCTGTAGCGTCCCACTAGTTGAACGATCGATATTTTCTCACCCCCCCGCTTGACGAGTCTCACTCGGCGACCTTCCTCCCCCCTCTCGCCAGCAAGGCCGGTATTTCTCTTTGATGTGGCTTGTTTGTTTCACTGTAGAAAATCTAGAAGGTCTGGAAGGAACTGCAGTATCCGAGATTACGCTAGGTCGACCCTGAGTGATGTAATTCTGTGACGTGTCTGTGTACGATTGGGTGGCTTGTATGTGTCCCGAACGATCTAGGTCTGTCTCGTGCCTACGGGGCGGTTAAGCCGCTTCCTGAACGCTGCTGGACAGAATATATATAAGGAGGGCCAGGCGAGTAGGAGTGGTGCAAATCGTGGGTGAAAATCGTAAGGTGCAAATCGTGGGTGAAAATCGTAAGGTGCAAATCGTGGGTGAAAATCGTAAGGTGCAAATCGTGGGTGAAAATCGTAAGGTGCAAATCGTGGGTGAAAATCGTAAGGTGCAAATCGTAGGTGTTCAAATCCAATCGTAGTCAGAAGTGTGTCTTCCCGGCTAGCTAGGTGTAAGTAACTTGTGGATATCAGCTTTTGTTTACAGTTATTAAACGTTAGTATTAATTGTTCATCGGATCCTGTTATTTATTTCTACAACAGTTCGAGACAGTTTCGTTTTTTAAGGGGTAGACCATCAGTTCATCTGACTCTCCCCATTATAACGTGCTGAAATTTGCATCAACTGTTACATATTGGGGGCTCGTCCGGGATTCGATCAGATCAGAACAGATTCAACTCAGACCATCGAAGCGTTTCTAAAGTACAGTAAATTGTGTAAAGATCATCGAGGATATCCACAACATGTCAGAGGCTATTGGAAGGCTTGGCCAGGAAGCAGACGCCTTGGAGCTCACTGGGAAGGAGAGACAGGAATACATCCGTGAAGGCCTAAGGGAGGAAAGAGAGAGGCAAGAGCGCATGGAGCAACTGAAGATAGATGCTCAAGAGAAGGAGGCTCAACGACAGCTGGAGATGGAGAGGATCCGCCATCAGCGTGGAGGCGAGTCGACGCAGGGGACCAGCGACCACGCCAGTTCCAAGAGACCCAAGCTACCTGCATTTCAGGATGGGAAGGACGACCTTGATAGCTGGCTACTTCGTTTTGAGAGGTTTGCCGAGACAGCGGACTGGCCCAGATCCACCTGGACGACATCACTGTCTGCCCTGCTGACTGGAAGAGCTCTGGAGTGCTTCTGTCGATTGCCGATCGATGAGGCCAAGGACTACGACAAGGTCAAGGAAGCTTTGCAGAAGAGGTATAACCTGTCAGAGGACGGTTACAGACTCATGTTCAGACAAGGTAAGCCTGAAGATGGAGAAGATGTCGGGATGTTTCTTACTCGGATCAAGACTTACCCAGAGAGGTGGATAAAGTTATCAAAGACGGAGAAGACCTGCGAAGGAGTGAGGGACCTGTTCGTAAGAGAGCAGTTTATGGATGTTTGCCCACCAGACCTTGCGACCCATGTGAGGGAGAGGAAGCCAAAGACGCTACAGGACGTCGCCGACTCGGCGGAGGCGTTCCTGGTAGCGAGGAACCGGACACTCAGCGGGAGCGCCAGACTGCAGAGCCGGCCAGTGCGACAGAGGCCCAACGGAGACAGAAGCCCACAGGTCTGCCATAGGTGCCAGAGGACGGGACATAAGGCGACGGAGTGTCGTACCAAGATAAACGACAAAGGTGAGTTGAAATGTTACCTTTGTGGAAAGCCAGGCCACGTTCGGAGAATGTGTCCAGCCCAGAAGGATACGGGGCGAGGCAAGCCGAGCAAGGCGGCGGCGGCCGTAGTTATAGCGGCGGGCGAGTCGTCGAGACAGGATGCGACGACGGCTGACACCAGCATCAACGTTCAAGCGGTAATGAAGGACGGGAAGCTCCAGTTAGCGGTGCCTGTTACGTGCGGAGGATGCAGTGACGGAAGGACCGTGGAGAAGCTGAAGTTACCAATGATGAAGGGCTTGATTGGAAATCGAGCAGTAGACGTCCTAAGAGATACCGGCTGTGAAGGTGTAGTGGTGCGGCGATCACTGGTGGACGACGGACAGCTCACCGGTGGGAAGAAACTTACCGCGAGGATCGATAACTCCTTGTTAGCAGCGGAGGAAGCCATTATCGACGTGAGAAGGCCTTACCTGGCGGGCAGAGTGACGGCACTGTGTCTCCCGGAGACCATCTGCGACCTAGTAGTCGGGAACGTGGACGGAGCGAAGGACCCGTACGACCCTGATACTGAGGTGATGGTAGGAGCGGTGACCACGAGGGCCCAGGAGAAGAGGAAGGACCAGTCTACGTCGCTGAAGGTGCCGAGGGGAGAACGGCACGCGGGAGTGGATAGGAAGGAACTCATCCGACTCCAGGAAGAAGACGAAGACCTCAAGAAGTTGGGGCAGAAGAAAATTCCGACCAACAGAGGCAACAAGTCCGTACACTTCGAGAGACACGGAGGTGTACTGTACCGGATTTATAGGGACATAAGACAGGCTACGATTACAAGACAAGTGGTACTGCCCGAGAAACTGAGGGAGTATGTACTGAGCGTTGCCCATGATTCTATCGTCGGAGGACATCTCGGCGTGAAGAAGACGAAGGACAGGGTGATGAGCAATTTTTACTGGCCTGGTATCGAAGGTGACGTCGCGAGATACTGCCGCTCATGTAACATCTGCCAGAGGACAGTGAACAAGGGAACGACTCCTAAGGTGCATTTGCAGAGTATGCCAGTGGTAGACATCCCATTTAGGAGAGTGGCTACTCGTTACCCTGAAGCGACCCCCTTGAAGAAGATTGACGCGGAGACAGTAGCAGAAGCCTTAGTAAATATCTACAGCCGTTTGGGTGTGCCCGAGGAGATCTTATCTGATCAAGGGACTCAATTCATGTCGGACGTCATGAAAGAAACGAACAGACTACTGGGGATTCGACAGTCGACCACCACAGTCTACCACCCTATGTGCAACGGGCTGGTGGAGCGATTTAACGGCACACTGAAGAAGACCTTGAGGCGACTGTGCGCGGAGCAACCGAAGCAGTGGCACCGATACATTAACCCGCTGCTCTTCGCGTATCGTGAAGTTCCCCAAGAATCGACAAAGTTCGCCCCATTCGAGTTGCTGTATGGAAGAACGGTGAGAGGACCAATATGGAACGCAACTGACGCTGGAACAACGTCAACAACTCGGCGACGTGGTGAAGGAGTATCAACGCATCTTCACCAATCTCCCCGGATGCTGCCAGTTAGGCGAACATCGCATCGACCTGACATCAGAGGTACCTGTTCGGCAACGACCATATCCGGTGCCCTATGCTATGCGCGACTCCTTGAAGGAGGAGCTCAGCACCATGGAAAGGTTGGGCATCATACGCAGGAGCTCATCAGCTTATGCTTCACCGGTTGTTGTCGTCAAGAAGAAGGATGGATCCAACCGAGTCTGCATCGACTACAGGAGGCTGAACAAGATCACTGTGTTCGACCCTCATCCGACAGCAGCCCCATCGGAAGTGTTCCAGAGTCTGTCGGGAGGAAGAATATTCTCTCGGATCGACTTGAGCAAGGGATACTGGCAAGTGCGAGTCCGGGAACAAGACATTCCCAAGACAGCGTTCGTCACTATGGGCGAACATTATGAATTCACCCGGATGCCCTTCGGGATGATGAACTCAGGAGCTACACTGAACAGGATCGTGAAGCCATTGGTCCAGGGACTGAACAATGTGACAGCGTATGTGGACGACCTGCTGATCCACACAGAGACATTCGACGAGCATGTGAAGGCTCTCAAGGAATTGCTGCAGAGGATGGACCAAGCTGGATTAACTGCAAGACCATCCAAGTGCCTGATTGGAACGTCTGAAGTGGACTTTGTTGGACACTCAGTGGGAAAGGGTATGATTGGTCTGTTAGAAGAAAATGTGTGTAAGGTGCGAGATGCACCCAGACCCACCACTAAAAAGGAAGTGAAAGCACTTTTAGGACTGGTGGGATATTACCAAGAATTTGTACCTAACTTTGCAACGATTGCAGCACCACTGTCTGATTTGCTTAGAAAGGGTCAGCCCAATGTAGTTCAGTGGGAAGAAGTGCAGGAGAAAGCGTACACTTCTCTGAAGAATGCTATTGTTTCCAAACCCGTGTTATGTTTGCCAGATTTTTCAAAAGAATTTGTCTTAGCAACTGATGCATCAGATCGCGGGTTGGGTGCTGCTCTTATGCAGGAATATGAGGGAAAGTTATATCCTGTGGCATATGCCAGTCGTAAGCTATTGCCTCGTGAGACGAAATATTCAGTCTCAGAGCGAGAATGCCTAGCCATCGTTTGGGCGGTAAAGAAGTTTACTTTGTATTTGTATGGTAAGGAGTTTGTGCTCCAGACTGACCATAGGTCATTAGAGTATTTGAATTCTGCCAGATTTGACAGCCCAAAGCTATTACGATGGAGTCTATTTTTACAGTCATATCGATTCAGGATTAGGTATGTCAAAGGCAAGGAAAATGTCGGCGCCGACTTCCTGAGTAGAGTGTTTTGAATAGTACAAGTTCAGTGAGATGTATTGTAACCCAGAGTTTTGCCTGTTAAATACGTTTCTGGGATGACTGTATTGTACTGTAATGGTATATTTGTTATGCGTATTGAATTATTGGCCGGCAGAGAGCCACTATGTCCTAGTCATGTTTTGATCTTGTATCATATTAACATTATTTGTTACCAATGGGACTTAATGTAATTGTTGAAGAAGGTAACCCAAATGGGAACTGCGAGCAAGCAGTGATTTTGTATGTTGCATTGATGTAATTTACGAGTGGTCTAAGCTTAGGCAGTATCGGTATTGGTTGCTTCGTTTGATCTGATATGATGAAGTTAGACCCTGATCAGTGGTCGATATGTGTTGGTATTTTTGCCATTGTATCTATGAGTTTATGCATTTATGCATTTGGTATTTAAGACAACCATCGTTGTGTACAGCGTTTACGTGCTATGGTTCGTGCACGAAGCATTTTGTGCTCGATGGCCATCGTTTCACCATTGTATGATTTTTAACAGTATCATTGACCATCGTTTCACCACAGTGGTGGTAGTGTATTGGTTATAATAGTAGGTCTACTGTTGACCATGGTTTTGTAATGGTACTGTAATGATATTGTAATGAGATTGTATTAGTGTTATAAAGATAATATGGTTATTGCATTGTACTTAGGATATTGGGAAGACACCTAGTACATTATTAGCAATGGCTATTGTAAGATTGGAGATGATAAGTATTCTATGATAGTGTAGACGCTTTATGATGTATGTTACGATTTGGGGTATGCCCTCGAGTGTTACGGGGATGGTTATTATGAATTACGTGTTCGACTGCATTTTAAACTATCGAGAGGTTTTTAACAATTACTCTGCCATACCATGCCACATACACTAATAACAATTTGAGTAAGTTTTATCAAGGACCTTGCAGGGCCATAAATTTATTACTTTAAATTCCTAACAATTTCGTCTATCTTTTACATATTAAAAAGACAACATCAGCAGCATCAAATGAGAATACTATAATACATAGCTAGAAGTCTCCTCTAGATTCTTAAGAGATTATATCGTACTAACTCATTCACAATTTAATTATTACGTATTTATCTTTCAGAAATATGGTCTGCCTACTATCTCACAAATAATAATCTTATGTCTCAGACGACAATGTTAACTCAGTTAATTGCTTATAAAGGATCAAACCGTCAAGACACACTGACGTAGTTAAGATAGATCTAGATCTGCTCTAGGATGGGCTGGCAATCCCCAGCCTCATCCAGACACATCAATTACAATTTACAAATGCGTATACCAGACACTCATTCTAGATCTAGTTGCAAGTAAAAAACATTGTAGTCTTGCATTCTTTTGTAGCACTTCTACTGGAAAATTAGGGTCAGATTCACGTTCATCGTCGAATCATTGTGTAGACACTTACGATTGGTTCCCTGATACGATATCAGGGAACTGGAGAAAATAGCTGTGGATAATATCCATTGTCTATCAAGGACATAGACATGTCTTTAACAATCTCATGATTCTCTCAGGCCGAATCTTAAGCCGACGCCCTCGCAGATGGAAACGTCTGCATGGAGTGAAGAAACCTAAAGATGGCTCCGCTTATATCTTCTGCAATCCCCAGCGAACTGCTCAAATTTGGTTGGTGCATCCATTTCGAGCTCAGCTCGCAGTCTATTAATAGTAACAGACAAAGTTAATCTAGGATGTCAAAAGCTTTCCTAAAGTCACTACACCCTCTACGTTTTATGTACGAATTTATTCACTCCTTACTCGCCCCGTCTTTCCTTGCTAAAGTACACCCAAACCACGGGGTCGAAAACTGCACCGTCACTGTTAACCTATCCATTCGTTCCATCTTGCCCCACCTTCTTTCCATCTCTAAGAAAAAGCGTTACAAAAACAAACTGTCCACGGGAATAGTTCAAGGACATTTGCACTGGCTAAAATCAATGATGCCATGACATAAACAAACCGTGACCCAGCACGGCAATTCTAGTCCTAACCCTGACATATCCCCCACCCCAGTGCAAATCCCAAGAAAAATTTACACGATAGGATCCAAGAAATCCCAAAGTTATTGTGGTAGGGGCTTAAGTAGTACTGTAGAAAGATGAGCCTTAAGCTTGAGAAGAAAAATGTAACCAAGAAGGTGCATATTGGATGGACAAAAAGCATACAACCATTGATGCCACGTTCTATAGAATCTAGTCTATCTAAACATTCTTACTGCACCCAATCAAAATTCTCAGGAACATCTATAATAACAATGAGTATATCACTGTATACTGCTGGATTAAAGTATAACTATTATGAAACAATGAAGCCTTACTGAAGGAATAGGCTCATAATTATCTAGTCAACACACATAATTGCTGCTTATATACACATTCACACACAATATATTGTTAATTAAAATACTGTGGTATCCAATGGCAGCAGTAGCTCTGGTAGCTTGGTTTGCCATGTCTCCATCTCATTGACCCGCTGACAAGGGCGTCAGGTTTGCCAGAAGTTCAGGTCACAGTCAGGAATGACGCTGGTGGAAAGAGGATATTCACAAAAAAAGGATTGTAAAACTGGTTCATAAAGTAATGAACAAGATAAATGTGACTCCATCCACCGTCTAGAATTGAGGGGGACAAGCACTATCCAACCCCAATAAAAGACACAACACTCTTTAATAGGAATTTAAATGAGACGTGACAAAATATCAGCTTGGGAATTGTCACCGCCAGGGATAGCACGGATAACAAACCGGTTTACATCTGCGTATATACTGGGCCAAAAAAATTGCGATAGTATTCGAGACTTAGTTCTGGCCTTTCCTTGGTGACCCGCCAAGGAAGTGTCATGCGCGAGACGAATAATGTCGCGACGAAAAGATCTCGGTACTACAAGCTGCATAATGGCCTCTCGCTTATTCCGAAAATTACGATATAATAAGTCATCTTTAATAAGAAACTTAGAGGTATCCGGTGCGGTAGGATCAACCTTAGCAAACAAATGTTTCAATGTGGGATCTGAATGTTGCTCATCATGAAATGCACTAGACGTTATGTTCACTTCAATAGTAGGATTACTCAATGGACTGTCTGCTCGTCGACTCGATTGTAGGCGTGTTGTCGCACAAGCAACACTCTCATCCTCAGTCCAAATTTCCAAGTTACCGATAGGAAACTTATTTACTTGAGGTACATTCCCTATGATTATATCAGCCACCGGATTAGGCAGTACACATGCCGTAACAATACCTGTGAGAAAAGGTGTATCAATATAAACTTCTGCAAGACGGAATCGCTCCACAGATCCGCCAAAAGTAATACAAGTTGCCTCTTTATCCAAAAATTGTGTTGGACGGACTAGTGACTGTCGAACGCCGATAGTCGTGCATCCGGAGTCACGTAGAACAGAAGCGCGAATAGCGTTCACGCGGCCCTGGTAAAATGTTAGTTCCCCCAGTTCATGTAGGGCGGACATGACTGGAATAGTCTTTGGTTGTCATGAAGATTCAGAATGACCGTCAGTCTCATAAGGTGTAGGTTTAACCGAGCAGGCATTTGCCGATTCCAATTTCACGTTACAAAATTTTTGTATGTGGCCTACCCTATTACACCTAAAACACATAGTACGATCAAGATCGTTTCCACGATAAGGAAGACTCTGCGGTCCATTATAATTATGATTATCATCAAAATGCACTCGTCGCGGCGGTCCCTGAGGCCGATTATATTGTTGGCCTGGATAGTTGCCACGATAATATGGGCGAGGCTCGTAAAAAGAATAACTCTGGTATCCTCGACGCGGGGATACATTACCTCGATTCGGAAAATCTCTCTGTTTAAAAAAAGGCGGCTCTGATTGAGAGCGCGGATTTGGGGCCTGACGACGAGTCGGCCTTGAACGATCGTGTCCGGTTGGCGCTCCTTTGCCTACGTTGGCATAACACGGTGCTATAGTTGAAGGCTTTGCCAAAGGACGATTTGGGTGGGCGGACGCGTAACGTTCCGCGCATGATGTGATTTCTTCAGAGGATGTCGGTGCCCTCTCTTTAAGGTGGGCAACTAAATCGGAATGACATGCCGTATAGATTTGGTCCTTCAAGACCAAATCATAAAGTTGAAGATAATTTCCGGTAGTTACGTTCGCGAGCTCGATCCAGCGATCTAAATAATGTTTCAGTCGATTCACATAAGTTGAAAAATTTTCAGATGGCTCAGGTTTACATGAGCGAAATCTTTGATGAAAGCCATCCTCGGTATGCTGGAATCGCTTAAGCAGTGCTGTTTTAAGCTTGTCATAATCGTTGGCATCCTCTACTTTGAGGCTATGAAATACTTCTAAAGCCTTACCTGTTAATAAATTAGACAGGCATGAACTGTACATCGCCTGCTGCCATCCGACGCATTTAGCGTGTAGCTCGAACCGATGTAAATATGTGTCGATCCGGTCGAGTTTTTCATTAAATGTCGGCAGTTTTGGTTTGGTAGCATAAGTATTGGTGGCAGTAGTGGGGGCCACAAGCGATTGTTGCTCTAACTTTTTCATTGCGAGTTCATGCTGTCTTTCCTTTTCTCTCTCTCTTTCTTTTTCTCTTTCTCTTTCTTCTTTTTCTCTTTCTCTTTCTTCTTTTTCTCTTTCTCTTGCTTCTTTTTCTCGTTCTCTTTCTCTTTCCTTTTCTCTCTCTACTTCTTTTTCTCTTTCTCTTTCTCTTGCTTCTTTTCGATCCTCACGATCTCGGTCTTGCTGTAATTGTCGTTCGCACCACGAGGCGCGTTCTTCTTCTGGTATACCCAGAGCTTTGGCAGAGTCAATGTATTTAAGAAACTCGGCCATGATATGTTAAACTCTGTAGGTAGTAAGTATTTACCTACTATTAAGGGATATCGCGGAATCAATTATATTATATGAACAGTTATTGACTGTTAATATTAATTCAGTGTGTTAAGTTAACACTGCTTCGCGAAAAAAACGTTATATCTCTCTGTGTAAATTATAGGCAGTATCACTTAAACTGCAAAAACTTTATCTCTCTCTCTCTCTCTGAATATGAATTCTAGTAAGGCAGTGCCGTCTATCCGTTGCTCCCACTGCAATAAAATATATATATCGCCTTTACTGCGATAATTTAATGTATTGAGTGATCACTCTCAAAATTTATGTCTCTCTCAACGCGACGAACCAGTGTCCTCTGTTATCACTGTGAAAAATGAATCGCTCTCTCAATGCGATGAATCAAAAATATATCTCTCTCTCAACACGACAAATTTGAAATAACTCTCTCTTCTCAAAACGCGGACACGCAGTGTCTTCTGTTACCACTGCAAAATTATTCTCTCTATCTTCACCGTGAAATTGTCACGTGAACAAAAATTTATTATATCTCTCTCTCTCATATGTCAATACCAGATTATAATTCAACGTGGTTTTAGCACGTGAAACACCTCAGGCATATATTGTAAACATATCAATGTTAGTATAGTAGTTTAAAGTTTATAAGGAAGCAAAAGAAATACAAAAAACAGGACGCTATACTGACAAGTAAAACGAACGATAACAGACCCTACAAGTCCTAACTTATGTTACAGAAAGTTTAAGAAAAAAAGACAGGAGAGACATCTTCCTAAAGAAAAGTGAGGAAGTAAAAGAAACGCCACAATCTATACGAATAATGGATCCCTAAAAGAACTATTCACAGTGAAGCAAATCCCCCCGAGTTATTATAAATAGCCACCAAGGCACTCCAATATCCTTCGTAATGGCAAAGAAGATATGCTAAACTATGACCCCAACCAACCTCCCGCTCTTAAACTAAACATATAGTAAATAGTAAAATAGCCTGGAACACACACAGAGCGGAAAGTACGTCGCCCTCCTCAAGACTGTTAGTTAGATGGATCACTTATCTTTCTTTTTGAGGAATTCAGATGGTAATTATCCTTAATCCATAGCTCCAAGGCCAAAACTGTATTTCTGTCTGAGGTAGATCTGTACGGTGAAAGGGTTCCCTCGCCGGTGTCCACGGGTCAATGGGATGTTGAGTTCACCATATGAAATTGAAATACAAAATATTAAATTAATACAAATTGCCTAAAATCTATAATAAAAGGACCTGAAAACATACTATTACAAGATACAATATCAAATAATGGAATCAAAATACAATAGGTTTTAAATAATTTATCTAAATGGCATGGCGTTACTAAAGTTCTTTAAGGGTCCCTCTCCAGTGTTACGATTTGGGGTATGCCCTCGAGTGTTACGGGGATGGTTATTATGAATTACGTGTTCGACTGCATTTTAAACTATCGAGAGGTTTTTAACAATTACTCTGCCATACCATGCCACATACACTAATAACAATTTGAGTAAGTTTTATCAAGGACCTTGCAGGGCCACAAATTTATTACTTTAAATTCCTAACAATTTCGTCTATCTTTTACATATTAAAAAGACAACATCAGCAGCATCAAATGAGAATACTATAATACATAGCTAGAAGTCTCCTCTAGATTCTTAAGAGATTATATCGTACTAACTCATTCACAATTTAATTATTACGTATTTATCTTTCAGAAATATGGTCTGCCTACTATCTCACAAATAATAATCTTATGTCTCAGACGACAATGTTAACTCAGTTAATTGCTTATAAAGGATCAAACCGTCAAGACACACTGACGTAGTTAAGATAGATCTAGATCTGCTCTAGGATGGGCTGGCAATCCCCAGCCTCATCCAGACACATCAATTACAATTTACAAATGCGTATACCAGACACTCATTCTAGATCTAGTTGCAAGTAAAAAACATTGTAGTCTTGCATTCTTTTGTAGCACTTCTACTGGAAAATTAGGGTCAGATTCACGTTCATCGTCGAATCATTGTGTAGACACTTACGATTGGTTCCCTGATACGATATCAGGGAACTGGAGAAAATAGCTGTGGATAATATCCATTGTCTATCAAGGACATAGACATGTCTTTAACAATCTCATGATTCTCTCAGGCCGAATCTTAAGCCGACGCCCTCGCAGATGGAAACGTCTGCATGGAGTGAAGAAACCTAAAGATGGCTCCGCTTATATCTTCTGCAATCCCCAGCGAACTGCTCAAATTTGGTTGGTGCATCCATTTCGAGCTCAGCTCGCAGTCTATTAATAGTAACAGACAAAGTTAATCTAGGATGTCAAAAGCTTTCCTAAAGTCACTACACCCTCTACGTTTTATGTACGAATTTATTCACTCCTTACTCGCCCCGTCTTTCCTTGCTAAAGTACACCCAAACCACGGGGTCGAAAACTGCACCGTCACTGTTAACCTATCCATTCGATCCATCTTGCCCCACCTTCTTTCCATCTCTAAGAAAAAGCGTTACAAAAACAAACTGTCCACGGGAATAGTTCAAGGACATTTGCACTGGCTAAAATCAATGATGCCATGACATAAACAAACCGTGACCCAGCACGGCAATTCTAGTCCTAACCCTGACAATGTAGATAGTTCAAGAATGTTCAACTTTAATTGGGGAGTTGTGTAGCGTCCCACTAGTTGAACGATCGATATTTTCTCACCCCCCCCCCCCCACCGCTTGGCGAGTCTCACTCGGCGACCTTCCTCCCCCCTCTCGCCAGCAAGGCCGGTATTTCTCTTTGATGTGGCTTGTTTGTTTCACTGTAGAAAATCTAGAAGGTCTGGAAGGAACTGCAGTATCCGAGATTACGCTAGGTCGACCTTGAGTGATGTAATTCTGTGACGTGTCTGTGTACGATTGGGTGGCTTGTATGTGTCCCGAACGATCTAGGTCTGTCTCGTGCCTATGGGGCGGTTAAGCCGCTTCCTGAACGTTCCTGGACAGAATATATATAAGGAGGGCCAGGCGAGTAGGAGTGGTGCAAATCGTGGGTGAAAATCGTAAGGTGCAAATCGTGGGTGAAAATCGTGAGGTGCAAATCGTGGGTGAAAATCGTAAGGTGCAAATCGTAGGTGTTCAAATCGAATCGTAGTCAGAAGTGTGTCTTCCCGGCTAGCTAGGTGTAAGTAACTTGTGGATATCAGCTTTTGTTTACAGTTATTAAACGTTAGTATTAATTGTTCATCTGATCCTGTTATTTATTTCTACAACAGTTCGAGACAGTTTCGTTTTTTAAGGGGTAGACCATCAGTTCATCTGACTCTCCCCATTATAACGTGCTGAAATTTGCATCAACTGTTACAGTCTCTCTCTCTCTCTCTCTCTCCCTCTCTCCCTATGTCTCTCTCTCTCTCTCTCCCTCTCTCCCTATGTCTCTCTCTCTCTCTCTCCCTCTCCCTATGTCTCTCTCTCTCTCTCCCTCTGTCTCTCTCTCTCTCTCTCTCCCTCTCTCCCTATGTCTCTCTCTCTCCCTCTCTCCCTATGTCTCTCTCTCTCCCTCTCTCCCTATGTCTCTCTCTCTCCCTCTCTCCCTATGTCTCTCTCTCTCTCTCTCCCTCTCTCCCTATGTCTCTCTCTCTCTCCCTATGTCTCTCTCTCTCTCCCTATGTCTCTCTCTCTCCCTATGTCTCTCTCTCTCTCTCCCTATGTCTCTCTCTCCCTATGTCTCTCTCTCTCCCTATGTCTCTCTCTCTCTCTCCCTATGTCTCTCTCTCTCTCTCCCTATGTCTCTCTCTCTCTCTCTCTCTCCCTATGTCTCTCTCTCTCTCTCTCCCTATGTCTCTCTCTCTATGTCTCTCTCTCTCTCTCTCTCTCTCTCTCTCTCTCTCTCTCTCCCTATGTCTCTCTCTCTCTCTCTCTCTCTCTCTCTCTCCCTCCCTCCCTCCCTGACTTTGGAATGAGTCCGTGCTTCTGGCTAAATTCCACACATTTTTCCTCCGTACTTAATAATGGTAATAATGTACGAAAATTTACGAAATTATCAATTTTTCTTTTCTTCGCCTCCGGAGGGTCAGTACAAGCCATAAATAAAACCACAAGCGGGTCCACACATAAGTAAATCCACAAGAAATAGCTTTTCAGGACATTCACACATTCACTCACTCAGCGCTCGATCACAACAATAAGAATAATAAGATAGTGCAGTCCATGCAATCTCCGCGCACCTGAAATCGGATTGTTTCGCAACTAAGCCGATTCATAATTTTTTAAAAACTATGCAAATTAACAAGGTCAGTAACTTCCAATAATTTAGGTCAATGCTACTGACTGAGTATTAGTAAATTATTACCGACACCCCGGTAACTCACCTGCTTGGCAAAATGGTCAAGGCGTCCGAGTTTGAAGCGAAAGGGCGTGGGTCCTAATCCGCCGATGGTGACATAGAATTATTTTCACATTTTCATTCATGCTTTCTCTTTGCATTATCATCATTCATGAATTAATACATGTACCATGTGTTGTCTTTCAGATGCTTTCAGTGCAGAGAGATGTAGATAGGAAGAGAGAGAGAGACACACATAATAGAGAAACTGGTGCATAGTAAATATAATTTGTTTCTTTTTTTTGCATTCTTTCTTTAGAAAAACCCCCACAAAATACCTAGCCCCCTTTTATTTTTCAAACCCCTCAGAATAAACCCTCTTTAGAATGTCTTTACTCGGGCTATGTGACGCATTCGGAACTCCTTCCCCTATTTTTCTAGAAACATCGTACGTTTTTTTTTTCTTTTTCAAAAGACAACAGTAATCCACCAAATTCACCGTCTTATAAAATCTTAACTTTTCGTCCTCTTCGGATGGCAAGGTTTATCTCCACTTTTTGGCTGAACTGAATTACACACCACACACTACTTCTACAGGCCTTCTCCATTGTGTGTCATAGTAGCAAGCGGATGTGGTGTGTAATTTGTTTCATTTGCGTATTGCTTTTAGAGATTTTTCTTTTCAGTGAAACAAACTGCATGCCCGAATCCGCTTAAAACTTTGACACACAATGGAGAGGATTAGTGAAAGTAGTGTGTAATGTGTAACTCGGTTTGGTCAGCCAAAAAGTGTAGATAGAACCTTGTCATTCTAAGGGTACGCCCTCATGTAGGATTATTTCTTTTTCTATCCTATGATTATTGTATTCCTGCATATTGAATAAAGACAAAGTGAGAAAAACACTCACCTGAGGTCAAGCATCGGCAGGTCGGGTAACTGAAGGGCTAGCATGCATTTACAGTTCTGCAAAATTCGTCTTGGAACTTTCATATTTCATGGCTGGAATAAGCAAAATCAGGGTTAAGTCTGAAATGAGCATTTAGAAGCATTGAGAAAGAAAGGGAACGTTGCCATAAAAACTTTTCGGCAAATATTTCCAATAATAGCAGTGGTGTCTCGTATGTAGCGCCTTTCTCCATAAAGTGGAACCAAGGCGCTTTACAATGAAGTAGTAATAGCTCTCCGTTTCTGCACTTACAAATTTCCTTTAATGCTGCACATAACATATAAGTCATTGATTTTGTTAGAGTATTAAACCTGCAGGGTTGTACTAAACTCGGAGCTTGTATAAGTTTAATAGACATTCCATTTGAGTCATACAATAGGAATATTACAAGAATGCAACTCTAGGAGCGTCCATGAGCGGAGGTCGCGGGGGTAGGGGGTGGGGGAGGTTAGTCCTCTAGATGGACGTTTTTATAGTAAATGCGCAGCACGGCGATTAACACATGCCATTTCCTGTCGTGTCGCAGTCGTGTTTTAGTTTTAGTTTCATGTCCCCGTTGACACTCTACTGAGCCTGTGCCTCCCATGTGTGCACATCGCCATTCACACAGCTACAATCTACAACTACATCTGGGCTACATGTTTTTTTTTAATGCGACGATGCAACTACAACGCGACAGGAGGACTTCCAAATGCGTTCCATAACTCGACAAGTGCATAGGCATTGTCAGATTGATATGTAACGACGTGAGGGTCTAGTCAGTTTGTATCATCGAGGCCGTAGGCCGATGTTCGTCTGGGCAGTAGTCAGATTGACATATCAGGGAAAGCCGCCGAGGTAACTATAAATGTACTGTTTTCACTCGGGCTATGGAACGCATTCGGAAGTCCTTCCATTCCTAAGAATTCATGTCCTAACTAAATCTAGATCTAGTCTATTTCTAGCATAATTTCACAAGTTTGTCACACTATTTTACTGCGTCAATAGCTTTTCTTTCATCCTAAAGCCACTTTATTCTCGGCAGCTCTGGACGTCTCTTGGAGTTATCTGGGAAATCATCTCATAGTCACTGATCTCACAAACTACACAAACTACCCCCCCCCCCTCCCCACATACACACACAAAAAAAATGCACAGAAACTGAACAATTACTGAACGAAGACCAGCAAAATACACGCGTGAGCTTACCTTGTTGAGAAGAGCTTTATTCTCGGCAGCATCAAACTTTGACGAAGTTCAAATACTTTTTTATCAGCAATGAAAATCTTCCCTATCTTGTCTCAGTGAAGTAACCATGTGGATTGACTGGACTGGGAACTTGTTTGCACTTGCACGAGTCTTGCCCTCGTCTGCTCGCCGTCCACGCGAGTTCCGTGAGTTAACTTGGTAAACTTTTCGCCGTCGACACCAAAACAAACAAACAACAATAAGCGAGGCCCATTCCACGTGACATGTGTTACAACTGCAGATTAGTTTTTCACCTTGCTACCTTCCTAAAAGAATCATTAAATGAGATATTTATCATTTAAACCCTTTTGACAATATAAAAAAAAAAAAAATCACTTTACACGGTTTTTATCTTTATTTTAAAAAAAAACTTGAAGATTAGATCTGTGTCAAACTTGGTGCTTAACTTGACGTGACGTTGTTACATTCACAAAAAGTGGTTTTTCCAGTTTAAGTTACATTTTCTGGAATTTCGGTGAAAGTTGTCTAAGAATTTCACCTAATTGTTTACATGATACGTATAAATGACTGCTATGAATGTAGCAGATTCTGTGTCCCATAGTTCTTATATTTTTAGATACCATAAGCAAAAAAAGTGCAGTGAGGTGTGTCACTTTTTTTTTTTTTGTGTGTGACGTGTGTTACATCTTCACTTTTCAAGTGCTTTTTCAGGAGTAAGATTACGTTTTTGATTCAAGCTTGAATGTTTTAACAATTGACAGTGATAAATTATGTTTGTTTTGTAATTGTTTATGATCTGTCTCAAATATTAATTGTTACCAAAAAAATATTAATATGTAAGGTGAGACGTGCGTTACACACCACTAATGACGTCTGTTGGATTCTTTCTAGACAAAACCTAAGTCAGTAATGGAATTTTCTTGTTATTTATACATTGTTAAAATGTCAATGCTATACAAGGAGGCACAAAAAATGGTTCACATCAGTTATTTGTTATTAAACAGAAAACTCCAAAATTTTGAATATTTTTGCTTCTCAGTATGTAAGATTGTTTTCAGAAAACGTGATAAAATTATGAAATCTAGTCTGTTTTCTTCCTCAGATGACACTTTTGTCAGTAAACCATTTTAGAGGTTAAATCAAGGCTTTTATATTTCATATTTCAAATTTTAGATTTTCTCATACTGGTTGACATTTCGTGGAATGGGCCAAGACAAATTTTTTTGAGCGTTCTGTCGTTAATTAACTTTTTTCCCGCCAGGTCGGGAAGTTTATCCTTTTCCAACTCATTGTTACTTTTAGCACTTGCGCGCATTAATCGATTTCGATCAGCCAACTAATTGGTTAGTGACGTCACGACATTGAGTTTCAGTGATAAAAAAGCAGTTGGCTGGTGGGTGGATATCCTACTGAAACTATGACGAGGCGCACACTAGCCGATTGTGAGGGCCGACTAATTGGGTGGAGATGTCACGACCCTGACTTTCAATGAGACCCAAGTAGTTAGCTAGTGCGCTGGCCTCACTGTGTCGTTACGCCACACAATCCAACCAGTCGGGGGATCAAACTAAGCGTTATAGAAAGCGTATACGGTTGAAAAGGGGGAGGGAGGTATGTCGCTAATGTGGTTTCTAGCAAACGACTGCAATTCAAGAGGAAAACACACACTCGGCGAACACACTAAACTCTCGTACTGGAATTAATTAACAACTCAAATGAATTAGTTTTGTCAGACCTGTAGGGCCACAATAATGTATTGAGTTAGCTGCATAAGACAACATATATAAATGAAATGACCGTCAGGGTAATTGCAAAATGAGAATACAATTTTAGAATGGACTAAAAAGGTCCTAGTACTGGATCAAATATAACTAATGACTTATAGGATATTTAATACAAATTATAGTCTTCGCTGTCTCAGCACACGCCACATCAATTGCAATGGCTCAAGCCATATATTCTAATACTGGCACTGCCTGGCTGTGACTCTAGGAGCAGACTCTCATACTGCTGGTAACATCTGAATTCTGACATACAATTACAATGCATACCATTTTTCCCTGGCCATCAAGAACCAGGGACTATCAACAAAGGCGTTGCATGGTGGACAAAGTCCGGGTAGCTATTAGCTGGAGCTCGTCATTTCTAGGCTCCTCATATAGATGGTCTTCTCTATTGCGTCTCTGTTCCGATCTGGCTCGAACACGCCGACCACTTCGCAAAAGGAAACTTTTCTGCATGTGATAATGGACATAGGTATGGGCTGACTTTTATAATGTCTAGCCACCTGCAACTACCGTCCAAATCCCTAGATTTCATTGGTGCGGTCATGCGAGCTCATCTCGCAGTATTAATTTATTCTATTGTGTAAGTCGGTTACGGCCTTGCACTAAGACAGACAAGGTCGTCTTCTAAATAGGTTAATAACAATTAAATCCAAAATCTTATTAACTTGACTCAGCACAATTCGTGCTTTCACGAACCACTGACTGTCAACAGTCAATTACAACCACCTCACACCCTCTAACAATGCTATTAAATCACGAACTGGAGGTGGTCTGCCATCCCTGGTTTACTTACACATATTCCTTTTTAACCATCTACAGTTTTTATGTCAAAAAAACATTACTCAAAACATGTTGCTCACGAGAACAGCTCAAGGACACTTCACTATGACTAGATTAAAAAAACTGAATTCAACCCGTGGCCTAGCACGGCATTTATACACTTAACTTGCTCTTGACAATGTATGGTTTGGGGGAAGGGTGGTGAGGTAGTAAAAAAAAACCCACCCATATTCAGCATATGTAGTGTGTTGATGAATGTCTTCTATATTAATTTTTAGACCCGGCCGCGTGATTTTCTTCCGCATGAGCTTTAGCAAATTCAGGAGCGGGGCACCAACTCACCCCCAAACACAGGTCATCGGCTAAGGGATTTCTCGTCCTATCGAACACTGCCATGGGTGCTGCAATCTCTGGACTGTGCCTGATATGACTCTAAACGTCATAGAAAGTCCCTGGGATGTGTTGGGGCTGTCCTGTGTTTGGGGGTGTGTTGCTACCCCGCTCCTGAATTTGCTAAAGCTCGTACTGAAAAAAAAATCACGCAGCCCGGCCCGCAATAGCCGATTTCGATGGGTGGATTCGTTGGATAGTGACGTCACGGCCAACAGTTTCAATGAGAAGTTTCGCACTAGTTAATTAATTCTTTTCCCCCCTTGAAACTCAATGCTATGACGTCACAAATCAATTAGTTGGGTTGGCCCATAAAAATCGGCTAATGTGCGTGGGGCCTGAAGGCGACATTACGAATTGATGGCCAGTCACCTTCATACAGTACCGTACTGGCATGTGAAGGGTTAAGCTTGCTTGAGAACGCCACCACTCGCCACTGAGTTGCACTGAGTGCTCGAGGAAGCGACAACAGCAACAAGACGACAAGAATTTTACAAAAACAATGAAACTTGAATCAAAGTGAGAGGGGGGGGGGCATCTATAAAGTATGTAGGCTTGATTTTGACAACGTTTGCTCCTACTTACTATCTTGTCCTTGCTTTGGCGCCTACCATAAATTAAAAATGCAGAAAACAGACCAGAAAAGACAACGGACGACAACAGAACGGAACAACAATCAAGAAGGAACTACAATTAAGAACAGGGGGCCAACAGCATTGCGCTGAGGCCCCCGAGAAACAAAGGATCTCATTGACAACGGTTGTCTCTCTCCTTCCCCCTCTTCCTTGTTTGCTTTTCAGAGTCTTGGCCGAGACACCGTATTATATATGTCGAGGCGGTTCAATTCGCCAAGTTCCGCGTTGACATTCCCGCGTACCATCCAGGTCAACAATGCAACAAATCGCACCACCCCCCTTCACAATTGAACGAAAAAGACTAGTACCACAGAGCTCTGTGAGAAGCACTCTTCTTGTTTCTACGCGCACAAGTTGTGGACATATAGTGAAAGAAGGAATGGTCCGCCTCCGTATTCTCTGTCTCAGCTCTTGGTTTCAAATCAGATAGACGTAAAACTGCTGACTGGGGCACTTTTCAAATACGCTAATGAATTTTAAAAGTTTTTTGTTGTTTTTTGAAATTTTCCAGCAAATTAATGTCTCTGACCAAATAGTCGAATAGTTTCCTTCAAAATCATTATGCCACATAAAACTCAAGTAGCAAAGGCTTTGTTATCGATATTCACCATTCGGATACTCGTGCGGCTGTTGGGAGTCAGGGACGGGGGGGGGGGGGGGCAGAAGCCAAGCATATAAAAAGCGTACAATCGGTGGGGTGGGGAATGAGGGAGAGGGTCAAAAATCGCCAAAACAAAATCGCCACCTCAGTTTTTGTTTGTTCCAACTCCACTTTCTGCACAAGTGAGACATTCCACGTTTAACGTTTTGCGGTTTTAGCTATTATGATAAAGGGTTAGAATAAATTGGGACTGTGAAACAGCTGTCAAGGTGTCTATTATTGGTCATACCTCTTCACCAGACTAAAATAAGATCTCTAGTTTTTCAAAAAAAAAAATAAACAAGATAGAAAAAACTATAAAACTAATGTCGTGAAATGGGTCATACCTGCTTTATGGAAGACCCCTTGGTGATAGTACTCGTAAGCATGTTGGGTTGTGAGCACAATGTCCTAAAAAAAAAACCAAAAACTGGAGAGTTGTTGATATTGTTTTCTTTTATTTACTTTTCGGTTGTTTTGCTGGGGGCCTTGGGGTTAATTTCTGGTTCTGTATGACAAGGTTCTCACTAATTGTCTCATCTCTCGTTCTTCTCTCGTACTTATGTGAGCATCATGAATTCGTTGACGGTGTCGATTCTATCATAAAGTGATCGGTGGGGGAGAACGGGAGACCAGCCTCCGCCCTTCCCACTTCCAACATTTTTTTTCAAGCCCATTATTAATATATTTGTTTGTTTGTTTCATATTATTTTATAAAATTGATTTAGGGGATCAAAGTCCGATTACAAAGCCGGGAATAGAGAAAATATTGAGTTGTGTCCCATCGCTCACATATGATTAGCGATGTAAAAATCAATAATACTACGATCCGATGAGGACAACCGAAGTTGAATGTCCGGACGGCGGCATCAAAATGTCAAGCGGAAAAAAAAGTCCAGTGAAAAGAATTCAATTTGTATTCGTTTTTTTTTTAAAAATTTAAATTAAAATATAAGATGTTAACTCGTCTTGAGGAAATTAATTCTACACATTTTGAATGCCTTGTTTAGGCTGTTGCCTTTAGGGGAAAAAAAGAGAGAAGAAACAAAATGGACCGGCGGGGGGGGGGGGGGGGGGAATGAAATACTCCGGTCACTTCTTTTTTTTGTTTAAAGACTTGATAAGATATGGGGGGGGGGTGGGGGGGGAATGAAATACTCCGGTCACTTCTTTTTTTTGTTTAAAGACTTGATAAGATATGGGGGGAGGGGTGGGGGGGGGGGGAATGAAATACTCCGGCCACTCCTTTTTTTTGTTTAAAGACTTGATAAGATATGGGGGGTGGGGGGGGAAATGAAATACTCCGGTCACTTCTTTTTTTTGTTTAAAGACTTGATAAGATATGGGGGGGGGGGTGGGGGGGAAATGAAATACTCCGGCCACTTCTTTTTTTTGTTTAAAGACTTGATAAGATATGGGGGGGGGGGTGGTTGGGGGAATGAAATACTCCGGTCACTTCTTTTTTTTGTTTAAAGACTTGATAAGATATGGGGGGGGGGTGGGGGGGGAATGAAATACTCCGGTCACTTCTTTTTTTTGTTTAAAGACTTGATAAGATATGGGGGGAGGGGTGGGGGGGGGGGAATGAAATACTCCGGCCACTCCTTTTTTTTGTTTAAAGACTTGATAAGATATGGGGGGTGGGGGGGGAAATGAAATACTCCGGTCACTTCTTTTTTTTGTTTAAAGACTTGATAAGATATGGGGGGGGGGGTGGGGGGGAAATGAAATACTCCGGCCACTTCTTTTTTTTGTTTAAAGACTTGATAAGATATGGGGGGGGGGGTGGTTGGGGGAATGAAATACTCCGGTCACTTCTTTTTTTTGTTTAAAGACTTGATAAGATATGGGGGGTGGGGGGGGGGGGAAATGAAATACTCCGGTCACTTCTTTTTTTTGTTTAAAGACTTGATAAGATATGGGGGGGGGGGGAGGAATGAAATACTCCGGTCACTTCTTTTTTTTGTTTAAAGACTTGATAAGATATGGGGGTGGGGGTGGGGGGGGGGGAAATGAAATACTCCGGTCACTTCTTTTTTTTGTTTAAAGACTTGATAAGATATGGGGGGGTGGGGGGGGAAATGAAATACTCCGGTCACTTCTTTTTTTTGTTTAAAGACTTGATAAGATATGGGGGGTGGGGGGGGGAAATGAAATACTCCGGTCACTTCTTTTTTTTGTTTAAAGACTTGATAAGATATGGGGGGGGGGGGGTGGTTGGGGGAATGAAATGCTCCGGTCACTTCTTTTTTTTGTTTAAAGACTTGATAAGATATGGGGGGAGGGGTGGGGGGGGGGGATGAAATACTCCGGCCACTCCTTTTTTTTGTTTAAAGACTTGATAAGATATGGGGGGGGGGGGAATGAAATACTCCGGCCACTCCTTTTTTTTGTTTAAAGACTTGATAAGATATGGGGTGGGGGGGGGGGAATGAAATACTCCGGCCACTCCTTTTTTTTGTTGAAAGACTTGATAAGATATGGGGTGGGGGGGGGGGGAATGAAATACTCCGGCCACTCCTTTTTTTTGTTTAAAGACTTGATAAGATATGTGGTTGGGGGGGGGGGAATGAAATACTAGGGCCACTAATTTTTTTTGTTTAAAGACTTGATAAGATATGGGGTGGGGGGGGGGGAAATGAAATACTCCGGCCACTTCTTTTTTTTGTTTAAAGACTTGATAAGATATGTGGTTGGGGGGGGGGGGAATGAAATACTAGGGCCACTAATTTTTTTTGTTTAAAGACTTGATAAGATATGGGGTGGGGGGGGGGGGAATGAAATACTCCGGTCACTTCTTTTTTTTGTTTAAAGACTTGATAAGATATGGGGGGTGGGGGTGGGGGGAATGAAATACTCCGGTCACTTCTTTTTTTTGTTTAAAGACTTGATAAGATATGGGGTGGGGGGGGGGGAATGAAATACTCCGGTCACTTCTTTTTTTTGTTTAAAGACTTGATAAGATATGGGGTGGGGGGGGGGAATGAAATACTCCGGTCACTTCTTTTTTTTGTTTAAAGACTTGATAAGATATGGGGGGTGGGGGGGGGGAAATGAAATACTCCGGTCACTTCTTTTTTTTGTTTAAAGACTTGATAAGATATGGGGGGTGGGGGGGGGGAAATGAAATACTCCGGTCACTTCTTTTTTTTGTTTAAAGACTTGATAAGATATGGGGGGTGGGGGGGGAAATGAAATACTCCGGTCACTTCTTTTTTTTGTTTAAAGACTTGATAAGATATGGGGGGGGGGTGGGGGGGGGAAATGAAATACTCCGGCCACTTCTTTTTTTTGTTTAAAGACTTGATAAGATATGGGGGGGGGGTGGGGGGGGGAAATGAAATACTCCGGTCACTTCTTTTTTTTGTTTAAAGACTTGATAAGATATGGGGGGGGGGGGTGGGGGGGGGAAATGAAATACTCCGGCCACTTCTTTTTTTTGTTTAAAGACTTGATAAGATATGGGGGGTGGGGGGGGGAAATGAAATACTCCGGCCACTTCTTTTTTTTGTTTAAAGACTTGATAAGATATGGGGGGTGGGGGGGGGAAATGAAATACTCCGGTCACTTCTTTTTTTTGTTTAAAGACTTGATAAGATATGGGGGGGGGGGGGGAATGAAATACTCCGGTCACTTCTTTTTTTTGTTTAAAGACTTGATAAGATATGGGGGGGGGGGGTGGTTGGGGAAATGAAATACTCCGGTCACTTCTTTTTTTTGTTTAAAGACTTGATAAGATATGGGGTGGGGGGGGAGGAATGAAATACTCCGGTCACTTCTTTTTTTTGTTTAAAGACTTGATAAGATATGGGGGGGGGGGGGGGATGAAATAATCCGGCCACTTCTTTTTTTTGTTTAAAGACTTGATAAGATATGGGGGGGGGGGGGAAATGAAATACTCCGGTCACTTCTTTTTTTTGTTTAAAGACTTGATAAGATATGGGGGGGGGGGGGGGAAATGAAATACTCCGGCCACTTCTTTTTTTGTTTAAAGACTTGATAAGATATGGGGGGGGTGGGGGGGGGGAGTGGGGGGTTGATGTCACAGTAACTTGACTTGGCCTATTGTGAATCACAGTGGACTGGCCACTGAATCCAGCAATTTTCTTTTCGATTTAACAATAGGGCTATTTCTGTTTAGCGCTAGTTTGTTAACAAAGAAAAAGAGGAAAAAACTCCTGTTTTTTTTTCAGTTTACTGCTATTTTCGGTTTAACCGTTTTACACTGTATTTGAATATTCATTAAGGTAACAAATTTCAGACTCGTTCTTCTCAATTTGATTATTTTGGACATAAAATATTTTGGTTGTCAACAGTCGATATAAGAATTGAACAAATATTAGAGGTAATGTACATAAAATGGCATAGTATACCAATAAAAGAATATTCAGAAACAGCCAGTGGAGGTAAAAATCCATATACAATCATTCAATAAACACCAAGTGAGAAATAATGTTAAAATGATGAACCGTTAAAGGGAAAGATAGCTGGTACAATACATCAGAATGGCATAATGTTACCTTGCATATACAAGGCACCAAAAGGCCATTTAAAAGACAAATAATCGATTTGAAAACATATATAAACGTGTAATGTACATTATATTATACCAATCCGACATAAAATTAGTTACATCTATCTATCTATCTGTCCGTCTGTCCGTCTGTCCGTCTGTCCATCTGTCTATCTGTTTGTCTGTCTGTCTATCCATCTGTCTGTCTAGTTTACTTTTATCTATTTCACCAGACATTCACACCTGACCTCAAAGTACCAAGCAGTTCTTTCCTATGGTTGTCTTCAGTCTATCTTAGTCTCAATCTGTCTGTCTTTTCTTTCTTTACTTCTTTCAGCCCGCGTCCCTGCTCGTGTTTCACACAGTGTTTGATCAGATTAATGGAAGAAAACAGTTGAGGACAGGATTTTCTGATCGCCAAATTAGAGAAAGAGGGCAATAAATATGTACGCTAGCGGTCTGCAGTTTTTTTAAGACACTGGTCGACTCATGTTCTGAGCATCTTTCCCAGTTCGGAACCATAGAATGGGCTAGGGCTTCAAGTGCCATCATAATTATGGAATCTGACATGACCGATAAATCAATATGTCAAGAACCAGATCTAAGAATTGTTGAAATACTTGTATAATAACGAAACAGCAACGACAACGACAACGACAACGACAAAGACACTAACAACTGGCACACAATAAAAAAACAAAGAAACAAACAAAAACTCTCACCTGCCACCACTACAAACACCAACAATAACAACAACAACAACTAACAACTGCCACAACTCTCCACCCACCCCCACTCCTCCCTAAAAAGAAAAAAAAACACAAGAGCCACTGCATCTAAAAAAAACTAAGAACTAACAAATGGCCACAACTAAAAGAGAATAAAGAAAGAAATAATCAGTTACCTAAATTTAAAAAAAAAAAAGAAGAAATTAACAAACTGCCAGAACTAAAAAAAAAAAAATAGGGTAAATAAACCAACAGCTGCCTAAATTAACAAATAAAAAGGAAACTAACAAACTGCCACAATTTACAAAAAAAAAACACAAAAAAACTCACGCTTTGTTAAAACTTGTAAACATGAATGAGGTCCTAAGTAGACCTCAGCATGGAGGTCTCCGCGAGGCTTTACAACTACACAATGTTTTGTTCTATTATGCTATTTTCTGTTATCATTCACTTTTCTGTAGATCTGCAACTGGCGTTGTTTTGTTCTTGCCAGTTTAGAATTTTGCAAAGTACAATGTTTTCTTCTTTTATTTTGTCACATTGTATTATTGTACTGAGCGCTATTGAGATCCCATAGCTTTTCTGTGTATTTTAGCCTGCTGTATTTATTTATTTATTTATTTATTATCTCTTTATTTATTTCTTATTTGATTATTCAGTTTTCATTTATCTTTTTATTTGTTATCTCTTTATTTGTTTATTATTTGATTATTTATTTTTCATTTCTTTCTTTCTTTACTATCTCTTTATTTATCTATTATTGATTATATATTTTTCATTTAGGTATTTATCTATTTATTTATTCATTTATTTATTTATTATTTGATTTTATTTTTTCATTTTTTAAATTTATTATTATTTATTTCTCATTCGTTTATTTATTTATTTATTTATTATTTGTCCTCAGTTTTATATCCCTTTTATTTATTTATTTATAATTGATTGATTTGATTTTTATTTTCTAATCTGTTATTTAGTCACTTATCATTTATTGTTTTATATTCATTCATATATGAATTTATTTATGTATGTATGTTATTTATTTATTTGTCTATTATTATTTATTCATTCATATATTTATTTATCTGTTATTATTTACTTAGACTATAATATATCTATTTATGTATCTATTTATTTACTTATTCCCCATAGTAAAAAAGAACTAAAGTTTAAAGGGTAAATCTTAAGTTACACGTACGTTGATTTTGTTTTATAGTAGAACAAAGTAGAACAACAGCACTAATAACATAAACAGTTAATTTCAAGATCTGAAATCATTATCACCATAAATATGGCAAATCCATTTCGCTCATGCCATAGTGTTTACATTATCTATATACGTTAAGACAGTATTTCATTAGATAAGAATGTCTGTCTGTTGCCTCACGTGGTAAACATGCGCATAATTAGACTGGCTTTCGCGTGGGCTACAGTCGAACTCGCCAGGGCTTTTAAGGTTAGAGGTTATGTCAAAGGTATGTCAAGGGTGAAGCTGGGTCAGCTCGAACATGTTAGAGATTTTCGCCCCCGTCTCGTGGCTCTAACCTCGACCCAGGGGCGGATTTATGGATTTTGGGTTAAGCCACAGAAATAAGGAAACAGTTAAACGTTTTTTCTTTCATCCTTTCTTTTTCTTTCATTAGTACTCTTTCGTTTTCCGATTGCTTACAAACGTGAGTACCAATCTCATGAACGGGAAAGCTCGGATCTATGAGGTATGTACAGAATTCTGCACCCAGTATGGTTTATTGTTTTTGATATCTGCAATGGAACCAAAGATAATAGATACTATAAGATAAGACAGCAAGCTCATATTTTAGTGTGCAGAGATTTGGCACCGCGCCCAAGCTGCGAATGTGCGGAAGTCATGAACAATGTATTTATTGAATTTTGTTCACTGGTCAGAGATCGCTGTAGGCCTTGATTGAAGTCACTTATTTTGGAATTACAATTTCAATCGTTATAGGAAAACTCTGACTATTTTTTTTTTCAGTCGCGGTAGCACTGTAACAAATCCTCATTTATCATTATATCAGCATTCTTTTCATGAAATGCGCCATGGGCCCGCCCCAGATCAGTCCGTAAACTGTGCACACAATTTTTTCAGAAGCGCTAAGAAGAAAGCGTCTCATCTTCTTGCATCCAATAACTTTTGAAGATTTCTTATAAACTTGATTTTCTTTTTTTTTTTTCAAAGTCGTAAAATTCTGTCCTAATTACTCCATAGAGCTATATTTTTTTTTTTCAGATAAGTGGTGCTTAGTGGAGAATCGGATTTTTACTTACTTTTAAGTTACGAAAGAAATTCTCGATTAACCTCTGTCGCGAATGTGGTTTCTAGCAAACGACTGCAATCCAAGAGGAAAACACACACTCGACGAACACACTAACTTTCCTACTGTAATTAATTAACAACTCAAATGAATTAGTTTTGTCAGACCTGTAGGGCCACAATAATGTATTGAGTTAGCTGCATAAGACAACATATATAAATGAAATGACCGTCAGGGTAACTGCAAAATGAGAATACAATTTTAGAATGGACTAAAGGTCCTGGTACTGGATCAAATATAACTAATGACTTATAGGATATTTAATACAAATTATAGTCTTTGCTGTCTCAGCACACGCCAGCTCCATTGCAATGGCTCCTGTCATATATTCTAATACTGGCACTGCCTGGCTGTGACTCTGGGAGCAGACTCTCATACTGCTGGTAACATCTGAATTCTGACATACAATTACAATGCATACCATTTTTCCCTGGCCATCAAGAACCAGGGACTATCAACAATAGCGTTGCATGGTGGACAAAGTCCGGGTAGCTATTAGCTGGAGCTCGTCATTTCTAGGCTCCTCATATAGATGGTCTGCTCTATTGCGTCTCTGTTCCGATCTGGCTCGAACACGCCGACCACTTCGCAAAAGGAAACTTTTCTGCATGTGATAATGGACATAGGTATGGGCTGACTTTTATAATGTCTAGCCACCTGCAACTACCGTCCAAATCCCTAGATTTCATTGGTGCGGTCATGCGAGCTCATCTCGCAGTATTAATTTATTCTATTGTGTAAGTCGGTTACGGCCTTGCACTAAGACAGACAAGGTCGTCTTCTAAATAGGTTAATAACAATTAAATCCAAAATCTTATTAACTTGACTCAGCACAATTCGTGCTTTCACGAACCACTGAATGTCAACAGTCAATTACAACCACCTCACACCCTCTAACAATGCTATTAAATCACGAACTGGAGCTGCTCTGCCATCCCTGGTTTACCTACACATATTCCTTTTTAACCATCTACAGTTTTTATGTCAAAAAAACATTACTCAAAACATGTTGCTCACGAGAACAGCTCAAGGACACTTCACTAGGTAGTTTTTAAAAAAAAACTGAGTTCAACCCGTGGCCTAGCACGGCAACCCGTGGCCTAGCACGGCATTTTACACTTAACCTGCTCTTGACAACCTCAGAATATTTTCTGTTCTGTCTAATTTCTTTTCAGGACAATTTGTCCACAAACCGGCTCAGTATATACCTAGCTTCTTCCATTACTTTTCATCTCCGTAAGCTTCGTCATTGTACGTTCAGCCTTTATTTCATAAAGAGAAATCATAGCCCCGAAGTTTACCAAATTATATTACTAGATTTATTTATAATTTATTTATTTTTATTCATTTATTCTTTTATTTATTTTGTTTCTTTCTTTCTTCCTTTGCTGATTTTTGAACTATTTAATTTAATTTATTTACTTATTTGATTATTTGTTTAATTAGTTTCTTTCATTTTATTGTTCTTTCTCTCTTTTTGTTGTCACGCGACTTGACCGACATAAATGATTCACCAAGTCCCTAAGTCTGTTGTAGGTATCAGGACGGTACGCCACCCATATTTCGTATACTTCGATTGGGCCTAATTATGAGAAAGAAGAGACCATTCTCTTTTCTCTCACTATTCTCCTCCCTCTCTTTATTTCTTGATTCACCCGTCCCACCCATCGCCTACGCCCCTGACACCATGACTTTCCGCGTACCAGGCACCCCACACAAAAAGCAGTGGGACAGATGGCGGGCACACGCGAGAAACATGACACATGACACTGTCTTCCCTAAGTACAGTACTAGAGCCCACCCATGTCCCCCCCCCCCCCTCCCGCTTCCACAGTTCCCAACTCTGTCTTCTCCCTTGTTCAAACATGTCCAGTGATGGTCAGGAGATATTGTACCTTGCATGGTTCTCCGGGGTCTGGAGTGGTGCTTTGGCATAATACTGAGAGCTACGGAGTTGTGAAGGCACTATTAGAGAGAGAGAGAGAGAGAAAAAGAAAGGAGAAAGAGAGAGAGAGAGAGGGAGAGAGAGAGAGAGAGAGAGAGAGAGAGAGAGAACGGTGGCTGTAATAATTATGTTTATATATCTGTCGGTCTGTTTGTTAGTCAGGCTGCCTGTCTATCTATCTAAGATAAAGCTACATCAAGCCGGAACAGTGGTCCAGTGATTAGAGAGCTTACCCCGGATGCGAGAATCTCAGGTTCGAATCCCGTTGGGAGCTGAGTGGAGGGTGGGGCGGGGGAGGGGGAGCGTCCAACCTAATTCAATCTCTCGCAGTATATTTAAAACACTCAACGATTGCCCGACGAGAGCTCTGGCCTTTCTCTCTGTTGGAGCCTCAGAATGCTGATCAGCAGCTTACAATCCGAACACACACGCACACACACACAGAGCCATTAACAGAACAGAAGGAAAAAAAAACAACCATTGATTCACTCAGGACTCCATTAATCGCGACCATCTGACTAGGTCAAACTCCAATAGACTTTGCCTGTTCAGGGAGGTCTCATTGTTATTTTTTGTCCAGTCGGCCTGAGAGGGATGAAAAAAAAATGACCATTGAGTGTGGGCAAACCAAAGGGGAGAAAAATAATGAGTGGCCGTTGTAGGCGGACGGACGGGTGCAGCAAACAGAACGTATTGTTCACCTTGTGTTTATGCAGATGGTGTTTCCGAAGGAGATGGGGGAAAAAAACCCCGGTGCAGTCTTTGTTAGACGGCTGGAAAATCCCAGTGGCTATTTTTAGACATGAAAAAACAGATGGTAATTAAAATGAACAACCATTGAAAAATAAAAAAATTGGAAATAAATAAATTCGATAAGTAATGTGGCATAAATGTGATAAGTTACATAAATGTGATGTAGTAAAAAAAAAGTAGTATAAACAGAGTAAGCTATAATTAGACATGAGGAAACAGAAGACAGTTAAAATGAAGAACGATGCTTTATACAAAACTTTAAAATAAATAAATGTGATAAGTCATGTTGCATAAATGTGATAAGTTGTATAAATGTGATAGAGTAAAAAAGTAGAGTAAGCCATTTTTAGATATGAGAAATCAGATGGTAGTTAAAATGAACAACTGTGCTCGATAAAAAAAAAATGAAATTAAATAAATAAATAATATGAAAAGTTATTACTTATAAAATGTGATCAGTAACGTGCTTCATATGTGATTCTGATTTAAATTGCAGTGCTCGTCACAAACGACGGAACTGAACGGGTAAATAGATAGACACACACACAAAACAAAAGGTATCTTAATGTAGGCCTTTTCAAACTGGCCTTTAACCCAATGAGCCCCAGACCCTTTACCACTCCATGCCTAAAGGAAAAAAAAAACCTCTGATATTATACTTTTTGTCTGTACTTTTACCGTCAAAGGATCATTCACAAATCACGAGCCAAAATGATTGGGGGTGCCCCAGCCCCCCCCCCTCCGCCCCCGCCACGAGCCATAGTGATTGGGGGTGCCACAGCCCCCCCCCGTTCCCCCACCGTCCAAAATGATTGGGGTGCCCCCAGCCCCCCCCCGTTCCCCCCACCGTCCAAAGTGATTGGGGGTGCCACAGCCCCCCCCCGTTCCCCCCACCGTCCAAAGTGATTGGGGTGCCCCCAGCCCCCCCGCCCCCGCCACGATCCAAAGTGATTGGGGGTGCCCCCAGCCCCCCCCCCCGCCCCCGCCACGATCCAAAGTGATTGGGGGTGCCCCAGCCCCCCCCCCCGCCCCCGCGACGATCCAAAGTGATTGGGGGTGCCCCCAGCCCACAAATTTCTTACATGGAGTTTGAGTTTGGGTTTAGAGAATGCGCGTGGACACGATAACAGTTACTATGTGCTAGGCAGAAGCAAGACGATAGATAGAATGATCATAACAGAATGATAGGACAGACGACTTGACAACAACAACAACAACAACAATAAAAACAACGACAACAATAACAATAATAATACCAGTTAACAAGAGCATAAGCATTTGACAACAACCATAATGAAAATAATTAACAGCCACTTTAACCCTTCTCCTACCATAAGACAGCAAAATTGCATGTTTTGTTCACTCCTTGTTCACTTCTTTGAAGTTCTAAACCAAGGATAGACTCAGGTATTAATAATTTGTGTGATGAAGACTGGCAGTTCGAACACCCTGGGTAGGACACAGTAACTCCTTCCTGACACCGACAGGGTTAATGACGGTAACAACAAAAACAATTAGAACAGCGATAACAAATTAATAACAAAGATAATGACATTTAACGAAAAACAATTATACAGAACAACAATAACATCAAAAGTTCAACTCGTATCATAAGAAATAAAAAAGATGAAAAAAGAAATCTCATTTTGTATTTTGTATTTTGTACACTTCTTTAATCCCATTTGGGTTATTTACCTTTGTGTCATTGCAGCCCAGTTACAACTGGAGCAGACACATCGTCGGCACAGTGCAGCGCTGGTAGGCGGGGTTCTTTTTTTTGGGGGGGGGGGGGGGGCTGGAAGGGGAGGCAATGGTGGGGATGAATTTTATTTTATTTACATTTGCCCGGGCAGCGGCCTTGTACGGCCTGCTCTTTTCGATTTCCAACGGCCAAGGTATCTTTAACGTGCCCAACAACGTGCACACGGGCCTTCCGAGTATTTCGTCCTTATCCGAGAAGACTAGTTGCTCGATCCTACCTCCCATAGGATCAGGGACAGGAAAATCCCAAAATTCCAACATGCCTGCATCGACCGGGATTTGAACCTGGTACCTTCGGCATGAGAGGCGAGCACCTTGCCTCTAGACACCTTTTGCAGACACGGGGACGCGCTATGCCGTCAGACAGACTGGCACCAAGCGTTCTTTACCTCTGGTGCAGATTGGCATAATAATATATACATGGGTGTGGTGTAGGTGGTCAGCTTTTGGGGGGGGGGGGGTCGCCGAGGTCTAATTTCATGGTCAGGTCATACTTATTTAAATGCCATGCCGTGAGAGATTGAAGAGGTCATGCGTCCGTGTTAAGCCTGTCTTATGTGTGTCGTATAACAATGTCGTAAGTCTTAGTATCTGAGATATTTCACAGTGGGAAAGGGCAACAGCGAAAACGTGCTGTGACGGGGCGAAGAGGGTGCACACTGTCATGACTCTTACATTCATATTTTGTGTGATTATTATGAAAACATTATGAAACTTGATAATAAATTATTAGATGAAACATCGTCGAAATGATACAAAAATACGAAATAAATATTTAAGTCTTTAACTCTGACATCGAGGACCCCTCCCTTTCCTTCCTCCATTCCTTGTTTTTTGTCCTTGCCCCCCCCCCCTTTTGTGTTTGTTTATTGGGGTATTTTTGGCCCCTCTTCGTCTTCCAGCCCCTCTCAGTATCTCCTGCACTCGTTTAATCATCATCCTCTTAATGTTATTGTATATGCGGATAGGTTTCCGTGTTCGGATATTCTGAACAAAACTGTCTTGAATACCAGTGGAACAAATCTTTCAGACACTTTTCGTACCAGAATGAATTTCATGTGAAGGCATCCTAAACCCGGCTGTCTGTGGGAAGTGCATAAAACTATAAATCAACAGTACACAATTATCGTAAACACTGTTTTCATAATGTATGGAAATGGCAAAGATCTTAAGGTTAATACTATTTTAACATCTTTGGGAAATGGAAATGTCAGAGGAAACGTTTCCGTACAAATAAAAACATTCTTCCCATTTCACTACTTGCAGGGTTTTGACGTTTCCTTCGCTGCTTCCGTTTCCGTACACATGAAAATCCAGCTTTACTTTTAACAGAAGTGGAGGGAAAGGCGCGCAACAATGTCGCATATATATTTCAGTAACTTGCACACTTTGGCATGACGAACTGACCATACTATACACTCTTCAGGCCTTAAATTTGGCAGGAAGGTGGCAATTGAGATAAGGAAGATGATGGCTATAAGTAAAAGTTGTTTACTTCAAGCATGTATTTTAAAAAAATAACAGTGTTTATTGCTATGTAACATCTGTATTTTTGCATGTTTGTTTCCTAATATAAAATAGTATCGTGCATGTCAAAAAAAGTAACCGTATCAAGCATTCAGTTTGGTGCGTAGTGTTCTGGTGGGCATGAGTTCTGAAGCAAGACTGTAGTTTATTACTTTTGTCATAATTATGACAGAGAGAGAGGGGGGGGGCACATGATTATTTATTCCGAGCAATGCCCGGTAGGTCATCTAGTTAGGAAATATTCAGAAAATAGAACAAAAGGCAGTGGGTGACATGTTTCTAATCATTGGCATTTCACACAATCAAATTCCCAACAACTGGGTTTAAGTCATGTATCAAGCAAGCTTAGGATGGTGTCCCACTGAGTCATGTCTAGTTTGATCAGTGGCGAAAACTTTCTCTTTCTGCCAAATAACTCAAGACAATTTTGACGAGCCTGATCTAATGACACAGACCTGTTTTGATCTCAATGTGCCTACCGGCGTAATGTTGCCCAGTTTTCTACAAGAACACGAAATTCCTTCTTTCTTCACGAGTGATTCTATATGACTGTGTATTGAGAAAGGTACAGCTATGTCACCCCCAACCAGTGAACAGGCTATGCAACGGCAGACACGAAGTAATGATTAAGCGCTGCTCTTGGCATTTTCTAGTTTTTTTTTATTTTTTTTTAATTTTCCTGTTCTTGTTTCTAATCTTTTTTTTTTTGTTTTTGTATCTGTATTTTGTTTACCTGTTTGATGACATGGGACGTAGTGGTAGGGAACAGTTTCCTTTTTTTTTTTTTTTTTAAATTTTGCCCAGGCCGGGGCCTCATTAGGCCTGCTCTTCTGCGACTTCCAAGTGCCGAGGTATCTTTAACTTGCGCTACATGCATACTGGCCATCCTATTTTTTCCGTCCCTATCCGAGAAGACTAGGTGCTCGATCCTACCTACCACAGGATCAAGGATAGGAAATTCCTCCCAAATTTCCAACATGCTTGCACCTACCGGGAATGGAACCCGGTACCTTCAGCATGCGGGGCGAACATCTTGTCCCTAAACCAGCGTGCCCCAACGTAAGAAATGATTAATTGATTTGAGGTCTTTATTTTAGGAGGTTCGCTGCCCTTGGCATTTACACCTCACTTTACTTGTTTTATTATTTCTTGTTCTGGCGGGGGGGGGGGGGGAGATGATATGGATAAATTTTAATCTATTAATTTCAATTTTGCCCGGGCAGCGGTCTTTCGGCCTGCTCTTTACGATTTCCAACTGCCAAGGTATCTTTAACGTGCGCAACGTGCACACGGGCCCTCCGAATTTTTTCGTCCTTATCCGAGAAGACTAGGTACTCGATCCTACCCCCCAATAGGACCAGGGACTTGAAAATATGAGAAAAATCCAATTTCCAAAAACTACTCGATCCTACCCCCCAATAGGACCAGGGACTTGAAAATATGAGAAAAATCCACTTTCCAACATGCCTGCACTGCCCGGGTTTAGAACCCGGGACCCTTGGCATGAGAGGCGAGCACCTTGCCTATAGACCACCTTGTCCCCGTAAAAAATGATTACACTGAGACCAGATTATTTATAAATGGGGTGCCCCTAGCCCACAAATCTGCACGCTGGTGGGATTCGCTTTGTACAAGAGAGGAGAACCTGTCCAAGAAGAGGAAGTAACAGAACATTCCTTTCCATGATACACGTATGTCTGACCTTGATATAACATAACAACAATTTAACTACATGGATAAAAAAAAAAATTGCAGTGGAATCCAATGGATAACAGAGTATGCCTTCTAGATCTCGATGTCCAAACTCTACTTATTCCTACCGTGCACTAGACTTATGCTTCCTTATTTTGCCTAAATAAAGCTTGGACATGCTCGACGACAAACCCAGCATTTTTAGACCACAGACAAACCCATAATGATCAATTCCCAAAACTGCTAGTAATAAGAACAATAGACTATCTACATAATTTATGATGACCAAATTTGTTATTTCCTGAGATTCTCGAAAATGTTCATTAATTCTTGTAACACAGATAACACACATAAAGGGCCTTTTCCCTTTGGATTATAATTGTGAAATTTTAATTGCTCAAGTTCTGGAATTCAAACGACTGTAAGACTCCCCCCCCCCCCCCCTCCCCAAACCTCCACACACACACACACACAAAAACGTAAAAGGTGCAAAGGCCCAATGTGGTCATTATCGTGCCACTACGCCGGTACACCCACACTCCACAACCCAAACACACATTATATTATACACTGACTTGCCATTCAGGTGTGAAATCTTACCGTTACTTCATCTGTCGTACACGCACCTACCTGTGATGACCTCTGACCCATCAACAGTTTACCGTTGGCGTAACCAGGCGGCCACCTCGACCTGCAGTGTTGTCAGGTATAATCTGGGTCACTGATCTGCCACCTGAGTGTGACCAGTGGTCAGTGGTCAAGTCTACAGAGCATTAACTAACCAGGGCTTACGTCATTGTTTCGGCATGCCATAAGATCTCTCGGTCATTTCAGGTCGTGCTTGAGAGGGTTCACGTCGGGTCAGTATCAAACTGAGTGACCCCACAGATCAGGGGTTGAGCTCTCTGACGCCAGTCATACAGCACAAAACAGTTTATAGTAGACAAGCAGAATAGCTTAGTCTAGCCTCGGGCGCTCAGATGTAGGATGGTTTTAGGTCTGTTTTTTGTTTAGGAGGCTCGCTGCATTTACATCTTACTTTCTTGTTTTTACTCATCTTCTTGATGATTTGGTGTGTTTTTGTGGTAAGAATGAATTTTTCTTTTTTTAAATTTTGCTCGGGCAGCGACCTTTGTTAGGCCTGCTCTTCCCGATTTCCAACTGCCAAGGCATCTTTAGCGTGCGCAATGTGCACATGGGCCCTCTGAGTTTTTCGTCCTTAGCTGAGAAGACCAGGTGCTCGATCCTACCTACCATAGGATCCGGGGCAGGAATTTTACCCCAAAATTCCAAAATGTATGCGCCGACCGGGAATCGAACCCGGTACCTTCGGCGGCAAGAGAGGTGAATGCCTGGCTTCTAGACCAACGTGTCCACTATATCATTGGGCACCTAGATTCTGATGCAGAGTACATCAGCTGTGCTTGGCATTATTTTACAATACAAACTGTGATAATTTAGAGAGTTTGAACAAATGGGCGATAGGGAAAGACCAGGACAATATGGGCTTTTTGAGAGCATCGGAGCGGAGGAATGAGTGGCGAACAACGATCGTCGATATCTGTTCCAGATCCGGCACTTGAAGAGAAAGATAATTTAATGCTGCACCGGGCAGTGCCACCCACTGATGTAGTATTATAATACATCTATTGCTCTGCCAAAGTACCAAATTGGGGCTGTTGTTAGTAGACAGTAGTAATTTACACAGTAAGCTCCACAGACTAGTAAATTAACCAGACTGGAAACACGAGCTTCGGGCTGTGTCGTTTTTTACGGAATTTCCCAAGCGGCGACTGTATAACCAACGTGGCCGCCGCTCGGGAAATTCCGATTCTAGTTCTATCTGCAGTAGAAATTTCTTTTTATTTGTTAAGATTGGTTGTACATGTATTAATTTCTTGGTGCGGAACCAAACTTCCGAGTTCAGTAGGCGCGTCAAAATGATATCATTCAAAATTGTAGCTATGCTGAAGCGTCGGTCGCTACCTTAAATCTAAAATGTCTGATGGTTCATGACCTTTCGCTGTTTTGTGACGTCACACAATGAGATCATCCAGTCTGGGTATTTCATTAGTCTGTGGTAAGCTCTAGATGAGCAGTGAACACAACGTAATATTTCTCTATTCGGCTTTGTAATTAGACAACCGTCGATTAGCAACAGCCCAAAAGAATGACACTGAAACTTTTTTTCTTTTTTCTTCCACAAAACATCAAGGCATGTAAAACTATGAAAAGCGGTGTAGAAATATAAGGCTCAACTTCAAAAGTTTTCCCCGCTGAGCATAATCTCTCTATATATATTTTGGTAACTCGAAACTTTGGTCACCTAAGGCTCAGGAACCGCATCACACTCAGGCTTCAAACCTTGCACACCAGCATATTATCAATGCGAAATTAACATGGGCTATATTAGAACTCATGAAATTTTCAGGCTTCTACGTTTCATTTTTCATTGTTTCGGCATCATTTCGATCTATTTCGAGTCATCATGGTTCGCCATGTGACGCATTTGCACTCTACATCACCATTTACTCATCATTGCCGGCCGAAAGTCAACTTATCACATCTGTGTATTCATTCTGCAAGAATTGTGGTGTAACAAAACGATCTATGAGTCTTTACAACAAATCTAGGTGCCGTTATGAAGGCGACCTAGATCTAGATATACAGTTACAAGGAAATTTTGCAAGATTTATCTTGCCGGGGTTGGCTAGTCTTACTATAATGGAGCTAGAGGGTAAACCTGCAAGCAGCTAAAACTTCACGACTCCGCCATCAAAAATTATGAAACATGGCGTACTGCATCAATTGTTAACGAAGATTTACGGGGACACATTCATTTTAAATAAAAAAGAGTCTTTACTGTTATTTATATTAAATTCTTTTGAGCCGCAAAAACAGCGCATTTTCATTGGACAGAACCAACAGTGTGACCGGAAATTACATAATTCATCTCTCTTTTCACACTGATGGTCGAAAATCAACGCAGCACATCTGTGTATTTCTACGTGAAACAGTGGTGTAACAAGTAAGTTCTATTAGTCATTGCATAGACTACAAATGTCGTTTTAATGTAGCCTAGATCGAGGTATACCGTTGGGCTTGGTACACGGGCAATTAGCAAGATTTATCTTGCACGGGTCGGCTAGTACAATAATATGTACACACAAATTCGTCCATCGTAAAAATTTTTTGTTATTTTTTAAAATGAATTTAGTTGAAAAACGCCATAGTTTTTTGTGTCTCGGAGTTCTTGTCTTAGTTTGAGTTTTGGGCCTGAATTTACAGACATTACGTCAAGGCAACAATGGCAGATTTTGCTAGGAAAAAGCGAGACTGTAGCAGAATGTAAGAAAACGAGAGGACAGGAGGAGTCAGTTTTACAGTTCGCTCTTATTCATGTAGAAGACAAGTCGGCCTGTGTTTCCATGCATCTGATCTGAAATGAAACTGGTCACTGTCTGTCTGTCTGTCTCTCTGTGTGTCTGTCTCTCTCTCTGTCTTTCTCTCTCTCTTTCTCTTTCTTTCTGCCGTTCTCTCTGTCTCTATCTCTCTCTGTGTCTCTCTTTTTCTCTCTCTCTGTCTCTCCCCCTCTCTTTTTCGCTCTCTCTCTCTCTCTCTGTCTCTGTCCCTCCCTCTCTCTCTCTTTCTCTTTTTCTCTTTCTCTCTGTCTCTCCCCCTCTCTTTTTCGCTCTCTCTCTCTCTCTCTCTGTCTCTGTCCCTCCCTCTCTCTCTCTTTCTCTTTTTCTCTTTCTCTCTGTCTCTCCCCCTCTCTTTTTCGCTCTCTCTCTCTCTCTCTGTCTCTGTCCCTCCCTCTCTCTCTCTTTCTCTTTTTCTCTTTCTCTCTGTCTCTCCCCCTCTCTTTTTCGCTCTCTCTCTCTCTCTCTCTGTCTCTGTCCCTCCCTCTCTCTCTCTTTCTCTTTTTCTCTTTCTCTGTCTCTCCCCCTCTCTTTTTCGCTCTCTCTCTCTCTCTCTGTCTCTGTCCCTCCCTCTCTCTCTCTTTCTCTTTTTCTCTCTCTCTTGCCATTTTCTCAAATTTTGAAACGATTGTAGAGACTCAGGGTCGGGGTGGGGGATGGGTGTGTGGGGTGGAGGAGGTGAAACAACTGAAACAAGTCTTTGAAGACGTCGACAAGCAGCTAGCAGTTTCACTAGCAGAGACCAGCCTCTCTACATACGCATTATACAAATCTCAACACACGTCCTGAGCCCCAAGACCACACCTCTGCATGTCGCACACACACATACATGCACACTATATAACGCACTAAGACCACATTAAAAAAAAAAAAAGAATTCAGGTGACATGCATACGAAATGACATCTATATGAATAAAAGCGAGTGCAGTGAGTGTGTGTCTGGGTGTGTGTGTGTTTGTGTGTTCCCAAAAAATGCTGAGCACTAACTAGGCACTACAGGAAGAAGGAAGAAAGAGAAATGATCAAGATGGGATTAGAACCCACGACCTCTGCTACGGCACCCGTTGCCTTGCCAAGAAGAAAGCAGATCGCTTAACCGTTCGACCACTCGGTCTCTCCCCCCAAAAAAGAGACCATCGAAACCGAACTATCTCGCGGTGTTTCTTGCTGAATTGAGTATTCGTTCGCTGGGACCCAACCCACCGGCATCACCCTCCCCTCCCTATTCTTTCTGTTCACCCGCCTGCCATTGGACAATACAAGCATCTATGTCAACGAATACAAGGTGTATTCTCTACATTTTTATATGGAATCAGCTGGCCACTGGACCATAAGTAGGAAAACCTTGGAGAGTGGGGAGAGGAGCACTTATGAGGATACGCGGTGTGCTAGGATTCTGGTTCCTTTCATAGAATCATCAAATAAAAAAATAAAAAATATGCTCTGTACTTCTATCTAGGTGATAACTTAGTCCGTCTGACAGTTTCTTTCGGTCGCCATACAATGAAAATTAAAGCAATGATAAAACGGCTCGCAAACGCAAAATATTTATTCGTCTCCTGTAAAATTTTCCCGTAAAATGGCCTCACGTATATATACCTACAAACATAGTCACGCACACTGTTTCATTGACATACTCTTAGAAATATAAATGGGCACCCACGCAATCCCTCACCACTCTCCCACACCCCCCCCCCCCCACTGGCCCCCACACACATTTTATGCACTCCTCCAGTCATGTTACCAGCACAAAACCAATTTGTCCAGCTACCAAATCCCTTCCTCCCTCACCAGAAGATGGTCTACACAAACCCTAACTGGCCAACTTGAAATCTGACCCTCCAAACTTGGGTACGCGACCCTCCGAGGTCATCCAATCACCACTGGGCAGCTTTGTCCGCACAAATTGTGCTAATTGCTTCTGGCCACAAACAGTAGAAACGGCACAGACACGGATATCTGACCTTTTGGCCGTCCATTGATGATTTGTTGTGTCATTTTGGACGGCTTTTCCCCAACCTGATTGCCACAGCACTATTTCTATCTCCTATGTCCTGTAATTTTTCCAAACCGCTAAGCGGAACTTCTGATGCTCTGAACAAAAATATTTAAAAAACAATCCTATTTTATGAATTAAAATGAGGGCAACATTTCGATGTGCGTGCAACACTCTGATGTAAGCGACACCAATACAACGACTGCGCAGCCACGCACCCGCACAGCTTAGAGGGAACATGTCTGGCTCCGCGCAACTGAAACTCTCTGATCTCCGTCATTTGTCAAAAATATCACAGTAAATTTCTGAGACAGTAACAAATTCCTGCAAATTGGGCATTTCTGATGCCAACATAGAACGATATCTACAACATAATTACTGTAAGTTTACTGAAAAACACAGTTAGTATTGGCCAACACAGGTCAAATTGACTTTTTAACTTAAATCTATACAATGAAATATTATGCTCTATCTTTCTTACTGGATTGTGATTTTGTACGCACTCACGCATACACGCACACACACACACACATACACACACACACATGCACTCACGCACACATACACACGCGAAGATTTTTGGACGGCCAAAGTTCTCCTGTTGGCGGCCATTGTCAGACTGCCCTCTCCTGTCCCCAACCCGACGGAAGATGATCTGGTGAAGGAATACACAGAGACACTAACCCCGTCCCTCAAAAGCCTTTGTCCCCGACGTGTGAAGGTTTCTTAAGGTCTCAGGCTTGAGGACACACAGCAAGGTTAAGGCCGTGGGGCAGGACACTTTCCTGCTGACGTCACGAAAAGCGGTGGAAAACCCTTTTTAAAGTCCCCATAGTTATCTTACAAATTTTTTCTTACATTAATTTTCAACAGTTACGAAAGAAAAGGCATAGCGGTTTATCTTTTCCCATAAAACACATAATGTTTATATAATCCTATAAATCTATGCATTATTTGAACAAAAGTTAATAAACAGTAAGGAAAACCAGAAAAACAAACGTGCAGCGTAAAAATAACAACTGTACTGATTTCTTTGTTTTTGGCATTAATAAGCGAAGTGATCCACGCTGTGCACATTATTTTCTTGGATCTCAAAGAGTTAACTCATTGCGTGAGAACTGGACAGGTCAGGAATTTATTGACAACCAAGTTTGTCCTGTAAGTCGATGTTCTTCTCGTTACAACACTGACGGGTATCGAAGGTGTTAGACACAAATACCCCAATGCCCAAATTTCTCAGAAAAGGCCCGGTGCCTCTTTCTACTTCATGATTGTGTAAAAATACACTACCATGGGTCACAATAGAAAGATAAAATAATAATAGTAGTAATAGTAGTAGTGGTGGTAGTAATAATAATATAGCTAAAATACTAAATTAATAAAAAAAAAAAAAATAAATAAATAAATAGAAAGTGAATAATAGTACAGGGAATGTTAGGAAAAAACAGAATCTACATGTATAATCTTAGACCAAATCTGTCATGGTCTGGCCCTAGTCCCTGCCCCCATCTGCCCCCGCCTGGACAGACCTGCGAGTTCTTGAGAGGTCAAGCTGACCGCCCGTAAATCCGTATCTCTCTCGCACCATTTACTGTCAGATGCTTAAACCAGGAGGTTAGCATGGATGATTTCCCTCGTGCCGTTCTGGCGCGTGACTGGTCCAAGCTGCAGAGGTTAAAACGATACCATGGCAACCCAGCGCCTTTACGACGAAGAAGAGGAATGGACAACCTCTTTTTTCACCAGCTGCTGTCCATTCTTGGTTTCATAGAAATCGTTTAAAATGAAGATGCCACAAAAAAAAATAAAAAAATTATCCATACTTTAATTTATTTATGTATCCAATTCTTCTCTGCTCCATCCCTTTATCCGTTCATCCATCCAAGAATCCATCCACCACTGCATCCATTTCTATTTCCATTTTCCTGTATAAAACCGTGGCAACAACTCAAAAAAGAACAGAATTCCTGCCTTAGAAAAGCTCTTCTTGTGTGGAGGTCAAGTCAAATCTGCGATGTTCCGGCGACGAGACAAAAAGTCCCCGCCTTTTGATTTTATGTCACGGGCGGTGACGCCGTCAAATTTTACACTCATTGTCTGTTTGGCGGTGAAAGTCTCAGTGAATTCACCGAAGTTTAACGACCGTGGTGTTGGGTCCAGTCACTGAATGTTTGACTGTAGGACGGGATTGGTGGTGGATCAGCTGAGATTGGAAATACTCGTATGTCTTTGTCTAAGGATGATAATCTTTACCGCCATCTGCTTGTACATGATTGTATTTTCCTTTGATTTGAGGTCTTTATTTTAGGAGGTTCGCTGCCCTTGGCATTTACACCTCACTTTACTTGTTTTATTATTTCTTGTTCTGGCGGGGGGGGGGGGGGGGGGAGATGATATGGATAAATTTTAATCTATTAATTTCAATTTTGCTCGGGCAGCGGCCTTTCGGCCTGCTCATTACGATTTCCAACTGCCAAGGTATCTTTAACGTGCGCAACGTGCACACGGGCCCTCCGAATTTTTTCGTCCTTATCCGAGAAGATTGCAGATTACATGTTGTATTTTCCTTTGCATGACATCTGTTTAATGTATGTCACTGGTTTATAGCCATTATCATTTCAGTTTGTTCTTGGAAATTTTTATGTGGTTGGAAAAGGATGGAATAAGTGAGAGAACGGGGCGGGGGGGGGGAGGGGGCTGGGGGGAGAGATAGGGGAGAAAGAAAAGGAAGGGGGGGAGGGAGAGGAAGAAAGTGTCAACGGAAGGGAAGACATGATGGGAGAAGTACATTGGCATACAGACAAGCAAACTGCGGGAGTGAGAGAAAGTAGAGTGCCTTGGTAAACAGACAGACAATTTTTTTTTTCTTTGCTGCACAGAACTTTTTCTTTTTGTCATATTGTGACTTTGTTTCAAGCCTTGCTGGAACTCTACAGATTTTCTGTGGTTTTGATAATATTTCGTCAATTTACTAGCCTATAGAATTTAACAAGATCATAGTTTTACAAGGTTGCAAAATACATAAAATACACAGGCCGGATGTCCCAAAAGTCTGGATCTACTGACATTTTGCTTTATGCGAAAATTGAATTTTTTTCTTCATATTTCAGATTCAAGATGGCTTCGAAACCTCGCATGTTCTCAATATGTATCGCGAAGTCCTGGGCTGTCAGAATGAATGACCATCCAGGCTTTTTGGGACACTCAGTATTATATATAACTAGATGACGTACCGGGCAATGCCCGGAATAAACAATCATGTGCTCTCTCTCTCTCTCTCTCTCTTGCAATAAAAGTAGTAATCTGCAGTCCTGCTTCAGAACTCATGCGCGCCAGGACACTGCGCACCAAGCTTGATATGGTTACTTTTTATGACATGCACGGTACTATAACAGAATGGAGCCGAGATGGATGTAAAACGAAACAAACATGCAAAAATACAGATGTTACATAGCAATAAACATTGTTGTTTTTAAAAAATACATGCTTGGAGTAAACAACTTTTAATTATAGCCATCATCTTCCTTATCTCAATTGCCACCTTCCTGCCAAATTTAAGGCCTGAAGAGTGTATAGTTTGGTCAGTTAGTCATGCCAAAGGTTGCAAGATAATACATTTGCAACACATTCACGAACAAAACAATATTTTAAAAAAGACGAAATTACTAATCCTAACACTTCAAGATCAGCCTGTGTCACTCACAGACCCTCTTTAATCTCTCATTATTGCATTAAGGTCAGGAAGCCGAGCTGCAGCAATATCGTGCACACATCGGATGCCGATTAACGAGACTAATTTTACATCGGCCAAACCCCTTCATCTCTCTCACCTCTTTCTTTCACTTCCTCTTCACTTCAACTCTTTTCTTTCAATATGGGAGCGTCTCAGTCCACGGGATGTCCCGGGCTGCTCAATCGACGAGAGTAACCCGATTACACTGCAATGTAGAATCGATCAAACTAAAATATGGAGTGGGTGTTGAATATTGCAATCATCATACTATAATCGAGCTAAAACTTCGTGACAATAGGATAAAAAATGATTAATTAGTCTTTGGATACTGACTCCATTTTTGAGGATGAATTACATGGACGCATCCATTTGGGAAAAATTTTCAGCCTCTCAGATTTTTATTTGCAGTTTTTTGTTGTTGTTGTTGTTGTTGTTGTTGTTGTTTGGGCCTCAAAGAGGAGATGAAAGTGTGAACGGAAATTCATCTACGTGCTTCATTAATCTTAGAACTGAAAGTAATGATGATGATGATGATTGTCATCCACAAGATGACTACCATCATCAACATTATAACCGTCATCATCATCACCTGCTCCAATGACAGTGGAACTGACCGTGTTATCAATGTTATCATCCAGCACCACGCTGTCCCTATATTCTTCATCATCATCTATTTCGCTCTCATTAGGAACGATCACATTTTTGCCCTCTTTCTATCATCGCTGACTTTCATGCAGGCATCGCTGAAATCACCCCGGCTTTTGGAATCTCTTTATCGTTTAAATATTTTTCCTTATTAGTAAAGACAACGTCTGTTCTTGTCATCGATTCCGTCATCGTCATTATTAACATGAGTTTTCTGTGCTCTCAACGAAGTTTATGTAGGCTAATCGATGAAATACTACAAAAACCACAGAAAATATGATTATAAAACAAGACTTGAAGCAAAGTTAATGTGGCAATTAAAAAGAAAAAGTTGTATGTGTCAAAGCCTAGCAATTTTAGTGTATCGTTTCAATATTATTTCCCAACACAGGTTTTGCTACATGCGACTTTTTCTTTTTGCCACGTTCTTGACCTATGTAGTCGATGATATCGGGGATCAAGATATGGTATCGTAGCCAAGCAAGAATTTTATCACGATATCGATATTACCTCCAGCCCGTTTATTACACACAGTCACTGGGGGTTAAAAAGGTCCCGCGACCGACAGGTCAGAGGTGACAGGGGACTTGAAGCCCATGGGATCAGTGGGCATTGAGGGGAGGGAACCTCTTGATAGCCCCTTGTGGTGAAAGAATAACTCCTCTTGTCCTTGAGAGAAGACTGGTATTTTAAAGGATTAAGGAGTGACAGATGGCCAAATCAAGGGACAAATCTGTCCTCCTGACCCACTTATATATATAGAAGGGGAGGGGGCGAGGAGATTCTTTTCTTTTGAGGGTGGGGGGGGGGATGTATATGTTTACATATAATAATTGTTTTTTTTTCATTTTCTTTTTTTTAAAAAGGGGGGGGGGGGAGACAATTTATGATGAATAAAGACAGGTAGGAAATAGGACAGCTAGGTAAATACTAAAAATACAGGCAGACTCATAGTCAGACAGACAGACAAATAAACTGGCACACAGATAAATAAGTGACTACATCCTGTACCAAGAGCTGCACTCACCGCGTCAAACTGCTAATCAATGATAATTATATCACGACCTCAGTCATTGTTTGTCCTATCTCCATTTTCTGAAAAACTGGAGATCATTAAATTGCTGTGCAGAAGAGGTATAACAAATGCACACTTGGTCACCTGTTTAAAATGCGTTGTGGCACTTAATATCATAAAAACCACAGAAAAACTGTGGGGTCGCAGCAGGGCTACAATTATCAAGCTGTTTCAGTTCCGTAGCTCTTTAGCATAATACCAAAGCCGCAAACGTTTGAAGTGGAATTTCTCGGGCGTGCAGAAAGTGGAGCTGGAACAAACAAGAACTAAGGTCTCGATATTAAAATTTATCCATATCACCCCCCCCCCTCCCCCCGCCAGAATTTATTATTCATTATTAAATATATATTGTTATTAATAAATATTCAAATATTATTTGAGTTGTGTGTTGTGTGAACTGCTGTGAGTTGTGAACTGTTGTGAGTTGTGAACTGCGCCTAACAGGCTGCGTTACAATTTGCTCTGAGATAGAGAGAGATAGAGAGAGAGAGTGAGCGAGACAGGGAGAGAGAAAGAAGCAGTGCAGTGTGTTGAGCACTTCGCAGGCAGCTCCATTCTGCTCTGTGGTTGACATGTTGTTTCTGTAAAGCGCATAGAGCATTTTAAATGGATATGCGCTATATAAATACTATACATTATTATTATTATTATTGTGTCATATAATAATAAAATCCATCGCTTTCCATAAAAGTTGTAGTTTTAAATCCTCATCTTTGCCTTGTGCTCTGGAGCCTACATTGTGTGACATAGGCCTTCACAGGCTTTTTGAATCTGACTAACTGTATTCTTTATTTCTTCATTATTGTCTCTTTCAATGTCTACAATTTTGGCTTATACTCTAATCCGGAGCAAATTAACCTTTCCCGTACCTTCTGGGTCTAATGGACTATGCAGCAATTAATAGCTTTTTAATTATCTTAGATCTGGGATTTTTTTTTTCTTCTTGAATTTCAAGGTGTTCATTCCTCTATGATGTCATTGCCCATCTTCAAACAGTTGTAAAATTTTAAGATATACACATGCATACACACACACACCAACGCACATGCATTTTTACTAGTCCTACCTGTAGGTCCTGGGATCTCAAAGATAATTATCATTCTTTAAAAAAAAAAAGAAAGGATTTTATTGTGGGATTTTACTGTTATGCCATCAGTCATACGTCCTGGGGTCTCAGATACATCATATTCTTAAAACAATATTTAAAAAAAAACCCACGAAAAATCAGTGTTTCTATCAATATCTACCCCCCCCCCACCCCCCCCCCACCACCCCCACCCCTATCTCCGTTGTTTTCCCGGTTCAATTTTGGCTGTTACTCTCATTCTAAGCGAATTAAAAAAAAAAAATTGTTTAAGGTCACAGGAAGATTTGGCATAAAGTTAAAATGTGCCCCCCCCCTCCCCCAAAAACAACAACAACAACAACAACAACAACAACAACCAATAACAACAACAAGAACAATAGCAACAACAACAACAACAACAACAACAACATTTACAGCTCTATTTGGCAAAGCCTCAAGTTAGAAAATTTAGTACGCTAGAAGAGAAAAGGTTGTCAGAGGTGTGTAGTCTAATTACAAAGCCAAAAAAAGAGAAAATGCTCAGTTGTGTTCATTGCTCACCAATGGCTTATAATGTAAAATTCCACGCGGGGCGACAGCCCTGGAAGAAGACAATATACTAAATTCTACGTCTGAACTTTTGTCTGTGATTTCTACCATCCTACACCCAGAGAAAATATGAGGCGAATTAAAGTTGTAATGCCTAGTTAGTGCTCAGAAAAGGAAAGTGGGAGTGAAAGAAGGAAGAAAGAGAAATGATCAAGATGGGATTAGAACCCGCGACATCTGCTACGGCACCCGTTGCCTTGCCAAGAAGACAACAGAACACTTAATCGTTTGGTCACTCCGACTCTCCAAAAAAAAAAAAAAGAGACGATCACAGCCGAACTATCTCGGTGTCTCTTACTGATTTGAGTATTCGTTCGCTGGGAGCTCTGAGCACTACTAGGCACTAAAACTTTAATTCGCCTCTTATTTTCTCTGATTTATTATCTTAGTGTTCTGCTTCCCCTCAAGGTTCTGCTTACTTCCATCCTACACCCGGGTCAGAATGATAGTGGTGCTGGGCGCTATCTGTTCTCTACTATCTCGACTCAGTAGCTGCACCATACATTTCTCAGATTTCATGCCCTTTAGCTCAGCATGTCTGGACGGAGTATTGGTCAGCGAACTGACCACTGGGAGCGGGCAGGGAGGCATGTGGGAGGTGGGGGGGGGGTAGGCAGAGGCTCAGGCTTTCTGAGGTCAATTCGTCCTGCCTGTGTTTTCCTTTTGGTGGTCGCTGAGACCTGGGGAGGGCTGGGTGGGGAGGCCTGGAGATCGGTCACACTGACCCAGTGCCATCAGAAAAGGTTGACCTCACGGGAGAAGGGTGTGGATGGCTGGTCCGGGTGTGAAACCATTGCCCTGGAGGTCCGTTGGGTTGGGTGTGTCAAGAGGGGTGAGGGGGGAGGTAAACAGATCAGCGGAATGCTCAAAGAATAAAGAAGAAGAGATCAGGTAGATGGCTTGAAGATAAAAGGGACAATGTGAACAATGAAGACTGCAAAGGCTGACACAAAGGTTGATCCAAATCACTGAAAAGGCCAAGAAACATCCGGAAACACTAATTTTTAATTGATGTAATACAATCGCAGGTGTTTCTGCCCGTTTTCTGATGTTTCGTACACTCTTTGCAGAGACATCCTAGACTAGGGTTAAACTAGGATATCTCTGGTTCTTTATACTGGTGAATTGAATGTGAGTTGAATGTGAACTCTTAAAGCTTGCATTTGAGGGAAATGTTATTTATTATTATTTATACTAATCAAACACAGAGTCGTCAATAGGTAGAGATAAAGCCGAACGGTGAGTTAAGAAAAAAAAATTATTTAATGGAAAAGTTGTGATGCCAGGGATTAAAAAGAAAGTGACAGTATTTATTTGTAACACATTTTCAAATGTCGATAAGTCAGTTTGAGTTAATCCTTTTCTTTTTTCTCCATCTACAACTTCTTCTTCTTTTAAGTTCTTCTTTCTCTTCTTCTTTCTTCTTCCTCTTTTTCCTAATTTTTGTTCTTTTTCCTCCGTCTTCGTCTCCTTCTTCTTCTGCATCTTCTTCCTTTTTCACTCTTCTTCTTTTTTTTCCCTTCTTTTTTCCTACTTTTTTCTTTCTCCATTTTTCTTCTTCTTTTTTCTTTCTTTCTTTCTCTCTTCCTCTTTTTTTGTCTCACTCTCCTTTTTCTTCTATTATTTTCTCCCTTCTTCTTTTCACTTTGTGGTTATTGTTTTGTTGTTGTTATTGTTATTATTATTATTATTACTATATTATGCATTCTTATGACTAATTTGAATCAGCTTTATGAGCGTCAAACATTTTGTGATGCGATATCTTCTATGCACAAAAGTTGAGTCATTTAAATAGAAGGCATAGGACAGCAAGAGATGCTATACATGGAAGAACAGCCTTAAATACAAAGCAGATGTGATGTTTTAAACTTCGTAATTTTTATGATTAAGTTCTGACTTTTATTTTCCATTTTCAAAAGACATTCAGGGCATGTTCACAATGATCCACGCATGGTATGGAGTTAAGAAATCTTCATAATGAAACTTGAGACACCAAATAAAATAATTTGTTCTTTGACCAGACAGGTGGAAGAAAATAGCGCGCGGTCAACAGCAAGCCCAGGATATGACGTCTTGGTCACAAAGAAACGACATAAACTCAGGAATGCACGGAGACTCCAGGAAGGGGTGGACGGAGGGACGGAAAGCGGCAACAAAAGATAGAAAGATAGTGAAGATTTACGAGAACGGCAGCTGGCAGGAGCTACAGATCCAATGATGTGGTGACCGCTGGTCTTTCATGTCCCGGGTCGGTCCGTACAGGAAGGTGAAGGCCGTTTATTGCAGAGAAGGGTTGTCCTGAGACTTGCAAACGCGCGGGGTTACGGGCAAGGGAGATGCTTCATTTCGCCGGAACCAATGTAAAAACTGGATTTGTTTTTGCAAGAGGAGACAGAAGGACAATATCTACAATACACAAATCGTTTGGGAAAAATAAAACGAGAGAAGAAAGAAATGATATCTATGATACACAGGTCCTAAAGAGAATCGAGACGTCCTCGTCTAGGGCTAAACTAGGATATATCTGGTTCTTTATAATGGTGAATTGAATGTCAGTTGTATGTGAACTCTTAGAGATTGCTTTTGTGGGAAATGTTATTCTGTATTATTTATACTGATCAAACACAGAGTTGTGAATACGTTGCGATAAAGTCGAACAATAAGAAAAAAGATCGAGAAAGAGAATCGAGAGAGTGAGAGAGAGAGAGAGAGAGAGAGAGAGAGAGAGAGAGAGAGAGAGAGAGAGAGAGAGAGAGAGAGAGAGAGAGAGAGAGAGAGAGAGAGAGAGAGGAGAGAAAGAAAGAGAGAGAGAAGGTGGGAGAAAAGAAAACAACTTTCACCTACAGTAGACAAGATCAGTGGTTAAGAAAAGAACGGAGGGAAAGAAAGAGAAAACGAAAGAAAGAAAGAAAAAAGGAAGGAAGGAGGAAAGAAAGAAAGAAAAAAAGAAAGGAAGACAAACGGACAGAAAGAAAGATAGAATAAGAGGAACGTTTTAACAGTACCATCAAAATTGAATTTAAACAAAAACCCACTCACAGTGCACTTACTATATCATAATAATATACCCAACGCACCAGACTGGCAAAATGACACGACGCCGAGACTCAGATTATGAATCGCTTTGAAATGTCCAGGGCTATAATAACAGACAATGAGAGTTATGTGGTCTCAGTGAATGAAGATTGCACTGTCTCCATGTTGGCTGCAATGAACATTTGACCCAAGGCCATACTGCCGACGTTTGTTTTGATTTATAGCAGAAGCACTAAGCAATATGAATCATAATAAAGATTCTGATCTATAATAACAGACAAGGGAGTTATAGATATATGGTCTTGTTGAATGAAGGTTGAGAGAGAGAGAGAGAGAGAGAGAGAGAGAGAGAGAGAGAGAGAGAGAGAGAGAGAGAAAGAGAGAGAGAGGGTGGTCTGCATATTGGCCACAAGGAAGATCTGATCCAAGGCCATATGCACTGGAGGTCTTTGTTTTCGGACAACAAAATGTATTATTCATTATTAAAAATATATTATTATTAATAAATATTCAAATATTATTTGAGTTGTGAACTGTTGTGAGTTGTGAACTGCGCCTAACAGGCTGCGTTACAATTTGCTTTGAGATAGAGAGAGAGAGAGAGAGAGTGAGAGAGACATGGAGAGAGAAAGAAGCAGTGTAATGTGTTAAGCGCTTCGCAGGCAGCTCCATTCTGCTCTGTGGTTGACATGTTGCTTCTGTAAAGCGCATAGAGCATTTTAAAATGGATATGCGCTATATAAATGCCATCCATTATCCTAAAGCGTGTTACCTTATCTCGTGAATCCCACAAACTCTGTCTCGGTAGGGAAGTGGTGTAGCCTTTATACCATAAATTTGTGCCAGGTATTGGCTGCCAAGTTGACTAATGTACGCCACAATACTCCCCCTCTAGTTATGGAATAACGTAATCTTGCAGGAGTCGTTTGGGAAAGCGGACTTGTCGTCCTCGCTGTGTGACGTTTTGCTGCTGTCGAATGTTTTTGTCGGTACATATTGTACTTGATGCTGGTTGTTGTGGGTGGCCACTAGCGTGCGTGAAACGTTTGGTTTCCGCTAGGGGTTGCTGTCGCTCTGTGTAAGCGGCTTTGAGTCGGTCAATGGAAACGAACTCAGCGCGTTCATTTCGAGAAAGTTTATAACATTTCTTATTTCTCGATAGTACGAGAAACGGACCGTCGTAGGTGGGTTGAAGAGGTTTTCTTACAGCGTCGTGCCTTACGTAGACATGTGTTGCTTGCGGCAGGCTGTAGTCAATATGACTGTTGCGCTGTTGTACTCTAGTGGGGGTGGCAGTGATGCGATTCATGTGTTGTCGCAGTCTGCTAACATATGATGTTGGGTCTTCAACTGGTTCTGGAGATGTCTGAACGAAATCTCCGGGGACTCTCAGTGTAGAACCATAAACCAACTCCGCTGCAGAACATTGTAGGTCTTCCTTTAGGGTGGTTCGGATTCCAAGTAGGACGAGTGGGAGAGTTTCGGTCCATTTGTCAGTTTCATGGCACTTGAGTGCTCCTTTGAGGTGACGCTGAAACCGTTCGATAATGCCATTTGAAATGGGGTGATAGCTGGAGGTACGAAGTCTATGAGTGCCAAGAATTTTCATCAGACTGTACCAGAGGTTCGATTCGAATTGCCGTCCTTGATCAGTTGTGATCGTATGTGGTACTCCGAAGCGCGATACCCATCCCTGCACAAAGGCTTTGGCTACCGTCTCTGCAGTGATGTTCGTGATTGGAATAGCCTCTGGCCATCTTGTGAATCTGTCTATGCAGGTAAGGAGGTAAGTACTCGAGTCCGAAGTGGGTAGGGGTCCCACCAGGTCGATATGTACCCGACTAAAGCGAACGTCTGGATTCTCAAAAGGTTGAAAAGTAGCTTTGTTGTGTCTATGCGTCTTATTTTTCTGGCACTGGGGACAAGCTCTTGTCCATGTTCGTATATTTGTGTTGACCGAAGGCCAAACGTAGCGTGATGTAACGAGTTTCTGCGTTGCACGTATGCCAGGGTGCGACAAGGAATGTAGTGCCTGGAATACTTGACGGCGGTACTCTTCTGGAACGAATGGTCTTGTAGTTCCTGTCGAAATGTCACAGTAGATTGATGTTCCATCTGGCATGATGACAGACTTCAGTTTCAAGGCAGTCTCTGTGTGTGCATCTTTAAAAACTTGCAGTTCGGGGTCCGTGTCTTGTGCTTTCGCCATGTCTGGCAAATTAACAGACGAGCCGATGGAAAGCGATGAAACAAAAGTGCGTGAAAGCGTGTCTGCCACGGTGTTTTCTGATCCCCTGATATAACGAATGTCCGTACAGAATTCGCTAATGAAGGAGAGGTGTCGGGTTTGACGTGGTGATTTTGAAGTATCTTTTTTCTTGATGGCAAACGTGAGAGGGCGATGATCTGTGAGAACATAGAACCTCCGACCTTCTATGAAGTAAAGGAAATGTTTGATAGCCAGGTAGATGGCAAGAAGTTCTCTGTCAAATGCGCTGTATCTGGTTTCGGCTGGTTTCAGCTTCCTGGAAAAGAAAGCCAGTGGTTTCCATTTTCCGTCGATGAACTGCTGTAGCACCGCACCTACTGCCGATTCTGATGCGTCCGTGACGATGTTTGTTGGTGCATCTATCTGCGGGTGAATCAACAGGGTGGCGTCAGCAAGCTCTTCTTTCACTTTAGCGAAAGCCTCGAGGGCTGTGGTATCCATGGACAGCGTCTTTTCTTTCTGGTCCAACTTGTCGTTCAGGGGTTTCAGGATGTGAGCCATGTGAGGAACGAAACGATGATAGTAATTTACCATCCCTAGGAACCGTTTTAGTTCCGTCTGACTTGTTGGGAGTTTCATGTCCTTGATGGCTTTGACCTTTTCTTCTGTTGGTCGGATACCTTCTCTAGAAACGTGATGTCCCAGGAAAATTAGTTCTGCTTGTCCGAACTGACATTTGTTGACATTGATGATCAAGTTGAAACTTTCTAACTTTGTAAAAAGTAGCTCCAATTGTTTAAGGTGTTCTACTTCGTCCTTGCTCGCAACTAGGATGTCGTCAATATAGCTGAAGACAAACGGTAGGTCCCTTGTGACCTTATTTATGAAACGTTGGAAACTTTGAGCTGCATTTCGTAAACCAAATGGCATTTTTAGAAATTCGAACAGTCCAAATGGGGTTGTTATTGCTGTTTTTGAGATGTCTTCTTCTTCCACTGGTATCTGATGATACGCACGTTGTAAATCAATCTTAGAGAAAATTGTCTTTCCTTCTAGATTTCTAGTAAAGTCCTGTATATGTGGTATTGGGTAACTGTCCGGGACTGTGATTGCATTTAATTGTCTGTAGTCACCAGTGGGTCTCCAATCGGTGGAACCCTTCTTCTTGACCATGTGTAGTGGGGAAGCCCAACTACTAGAAGAAGGTCTAATGATACCCATTTGTAACATGTGATCAAACTCGTTCTTAGCTGCTTTGAACTTTTCTGGAGCTAATCTACGTGGGCGAGCGCTGACAGGTGGACCTACTGTCTGAATCCTATGTGTCACAGAATGATTTGAAAGTTCAAATGATTTGTTATTCACCAGTGATGGGTGCTGTTGTATTAGCTTTTGATACTTATCTTGGGAAGCTTTGCAGAAAAATGAGAGCTGGAGAGATGAACCCATGACCGAAGAACCAGTGGTGGAAAGTTTGGTAGTTCCATCGATTAACTTCTGACGTGTGACATCAACCAATAGATTATAATGTGTCAAGAAATCGGCTCCCAAAATTGGATGTTTTGTGTCTGCGATGGTGAAGATCCAAGAAAAATTCCGGCGAAGGCCTAACGTCAGGGTTAGCGATTTTTCGCCGAAAGTTGCAATGGTTGAATGGTTTGCCGCCTGTAGTGTCCTGACTTGTTGTAAACGTTTTTCTAGGTGCGTTGGGGGGATTACGCTTACTTCAGCTCCGGTGTCCACAAGAAATTTTCGATTTGTGTTCTGGTCGAATACGAATAATAGGCGGCTCTTCTGAATTTGGCCTGCGTTACTGGCCGCTAGTAACTGGCCTGGTCTTTTAACGGCTCCATGAACTCACATGGGCCTTGGCACTTGTTGGCCTGTTGTCCGAATTTGTAGTGGTAGTAGCAGAGCCCATTCTTGTAGGGTTGTTTGTCTCTGTCCGCGTTGGTGGCGCGATTGTGACTACCAGATCTCTCCCTACTCCTGCAATCTGATTGAGCACGGACGTGTTTCTGGTATTTGATCAGTTCATCTACCTTAGTAGAAAGTTTAGCTACCGCATTGGAAAGTTGTCTCATATCTCGCTCCAGTTTCTGGATAGAAACGTAGTTTTCGGAAGTGGTAGAAGCAGATGTCTCCGATACGCTGTTGATCGATGTGCCAGGAGAAACCTCCATCATTTTATCAGCCAGACTGGCCTGTGTTTCGAGTGATACCGTCGCTCCCGTGGAAGCTAGGATGAGCCTAATGGACTGCGGCATCCGCTGCAGAAACAGCTCTCTCACTAAGGCTTGATCTATCTGCCCGACTGTTGTGCCAAGTAGTCGTTGCATTTCCCGCAACAGCTGTGTCGGTTTCCTGTCTCCTAGCTCTATTGTAGTGAGCAGTGTTTGCAGCCTTTTCTGCTCTGACACGGTTGTTCTATCGAGCAACTTTTCCTTCAATTTGGCGTACGGGTGGTCTTGCGGAGAGTTTATGATCACGTCCCTGACTTCTATTGCTATTTCTTGCGGCAACGCGGCTACTACGTAGTCATATTTCGTTTGTTCCTTGGAAATGTTTCTCGTCGAAAATTGACTCTCCACTTGTGCAAACCATACCTGCGGGTCCTGTGTCCAGTAGGGTGGTAATTTGACGGACACTGCTGTAATTTGAGGAAAAATATTAGCCTCTGTGTCAACCGACGCACTTTGTCCCGCTTGAGTTTCGTCCTGCAACATGGCCGCCGTGTGTACGTGAGTACGTGATCACGTCGGGGTCACCAATTAAAGCGTGTTACCTTATCTCGTGAATCCCACAAACTCTGTCTCGGTAGGGAAGTGGTGTAGCCTTTATACCATAAATTTGTGCCAGGTATTGGCTGCCAAGTTGACTAATGTACGCCACAATCCATTATTATGATTATTATCTCTCCCTTGGCATTTGCAACTCTCTTTTTCTTGTTGTTTTTGTTGTATTTGAATTTGTTTACTTGCTTGGTCCCATTTGGGGGACGAGGGTGGTGGGGAATAGTGTTTTTAAATTTTGCCCTGTTAGGCCTGCTCTTCTCGACTTTCAACTGCCAATGTATCTTGAACGTGCGCGTCTTGCACAAGGGCCATCCGAGTTTTTCGTCTTAATCCGGGAAGACCGAGTGCTCGATCCTACCTGCCATAGGATCAGGAACAGGAAATGCTCCCCAATTTCCAACATGCCTGCGCCGATCGGGAACCGAACCTGGTACATTTGGCATGACAGTTGAACACACTGCCTCTAGACCAGGGGTCACCAAACTACGGCCCGCGACGACAGTTCATTCGGGCCGCCATGGTACTTGATTTTGTTTGATAAAACCAGGGATATCTAGTGCTCTAGAGTTTTTCTCCTGGCCTGCCAATATTGAACAGATTGCTTATGCGGCCCGCGCTTGTAAGTCTGTCAGTTATCCGGCCTTCTGTGAAAAAAGTTTGGTGTCCCCTGCTCTAGACCAAGGTGGCCCCACGTGATCTAGGGCCATAATTATAAGCGATGATTTGTTTTTTGTACTAGCAGATGTACCCAGCTTTGCCCGGGAGAACTCTGTTTATCAGTTTCAGTTCTTGGTGATGATGACGAATCTGTTTCATCTTGTCTCGTTCCTTAAGGTTTATTTAGTCGTCGCTTTTGTTTGTTTCTATGTTTGTTTTTATGTAGCCCTTTTTTGCACTGGCATTGGGACTTACTGCCCTGCGCACCCTGTCAGCGAAGAGTGTCGTGAAAAAGAAGAGAGTGAGAAAGAGAGAGAGAGAGAGAGAGAGAGAAAATGAGAGAATAATCAGGCGGAAAAAGCGTCGTAACGGGTTTTGAGGGGAAAAGGCCAGAAAGGTTGGCATGTTTGTGTACTAAGGTGGAGGGACAGCCAGGAACAAAGGCAGAGTGAAATTTTCTTTTCTTCTCTTTCTTTTTGTTTTGAATGTTCTAAAGAAGAAACTGCAGGGCCAGAGATTGAAGGAAGCGAACAAAATGGAGCCTGAAAAACGGAACAAGGCGAACAAGACAAAACCTTAACAAAGAAAGAGCGAAGAAAGACGGAAAGATGGAAGGAAAGAAAGAAAAGAGAGACAGAAAGAAAGAGTGAAAGAAAGCAAGGAACGAAGACAGAAAGACAGAAAGAAAGAGAGAAAGTGAGAAAGAAGGAAAGAAAGAAAGAAGGAAAGAAAGAAAGAAAGAAAAAGAGAGAAAGAAAGAAAGAGAAAGATAGAAAGAAAGAACGACAGGAAGAAAGAAAAGTGAGAAAGAAAGTGAGACAGAAAGCTGGGTGCGGACTGAGCTTCAGTCACCGCAGTCCTGATAGGAGAAAATACTGTTTACAGTTTTTTTTATGACGGGCGGATCAGAGCATCATTAAATATGTCTGCAGTGCCTTGTCCAGTCAGGGAAATCTGAGATAAAGGGCCAACAGGGAGGAGAGAAGAGAGAAAGACAGCAACGGACCGAGAGATTGAGGAGGAGAGGGCCAGGGGGTGGATGAGGAACAAAAATACACAGCGAACTCAAAGCGCCCGCACTGCTGGTCATTAATTCTAGCACAATCTCACAACCCACACCCATTGGTCATAAACTTGACCTCAACGGGTATGGCATTCTGTTGTTGCTGGCAAACTAACGAATCAGCCACCAGAAATGATAAAGAAAGCTGTAGGCCTATATTTTTGTTTTTTTTTCGAGTCTCAAACATTGGCTGAGTGGAGAATATATAACACTAAATCCCTCTTTAGGAATGTGGTGTATTTGAGACCCCAGGAAATACAGTCGAGGGTTTGACAATAAAATCCTATTTAGAACGACAATAAAATCCTCTTTTTTAAATGTATGGTGCATGTGCGACCCCACAACGTACGGATAGGAATAGTAAAAGTGAAAATGCACGCACATGCATATTTTAAAGTTCTAAAACTGTGGGTAGATGGGCAAATAGGGCAATGATGTCACTGAAGAATACCTGGAATTCCTATCACCATTCCCAGAAATAAGATAATTATAAACTTTTTAAAAATTGCTTCTAGGTCCATTAGACTCCATTAGAGGTGCGACGAGGGTTAAGTGTAAAGAAAGTTTTGCCTGTAAAACGAGACTCCTTTTTTTTTTGTTTTCATTCTGGGAAATCAGTCAGAACTTCATAAGTCAGAGAGGAAGTCAGAATTTCAATCGTTACCTCCATTAGGTGGACAGCTCAAGTCAAAAAGGACTTAAGATAGTTTGACTTTCTAAATGTGTAATTAGATGGATTCAAAGAAAGGAGAGAAAAGAGGAACTAATAACGAGGATGGCAAAAAACAAACAAACAAACAAAGGAAAAAAAGCAGTGACTATTTAGTGCCTTTTGCCAAAGTACTCACGGGCTTTTCGTTAACAGAATGGTAACACAGGATGTGTTACTGTGGCTATTTCGTCGAGGAAAAGGTATTGTAGCTATTTAGTCAAACCTAATCCGATCCCTAACCCTATCCCTTATCCAGCAACTTAAAAAAAAAATAAAATAAAAACAAAAACAAAAAAATCCATAGTGTATACAAAACCTAATTTGACTAGATCTTTGTGGCTATTGAAAAAAAAAAAAGAGCAAAAATTGTAATTCAATTTAACTTCACAATTTCGACGAATCTCAGAAGGTTCCAAAAAAGTGAAAAGTGCCCATAACAAAACAGTTTTCAAGATCCCTTTTAATTGTTTTTGAGAAAACTGTGTTCTAGAATTGAAAGAACTTAGATTCAAAGAGTAGGCTAGAAAAATAATGCCCGAAATGAGTAATTTATTTTTTGGGTTTGGTGGTGAGTTAGACCTTAATTCCTTTTAAAGTCTGGATGGTCTTACATCCACTCAAATGATTAGCGTGGTTTCCACCAAAAGTGGAGTTGCGCCATTCTTTTTTTTCATGGGCACAAATTGTCACCTTGGAGCAAGACCAGGCCATCCCTCATTTGCTATGTTTTGAGAAAATGACCGCTGAATTCTTCGCTACTGAAGGTTTTAATAACTTATATCAAATGCAACGATTTTGTGTTAAAAATATCCACCAAACAAGAACAGGAAAGCAACAGAAAGTTTTAGCAAGACTGAGTCACTGACTATTTATAGAACCAATCATTTGGAAAATAGCGAAATAATGAGGGGACCTGTTGGTCTAGAGGCAAAGTGTTCCCCTCTCATGCCAAAGGTCCCGGGTTCGATCCCAGAGCGGTGAAGACATGTTGGATTTTTAATTATTTTTTTTTGGGGGGGGGGATTACTGTCCCTGATCCTATGGTACCTGGTCTTCTCGGATAAGGACGAAAACTCAGAGGGCACGTGTGCACGTTGCGCACGTTAAAGATACCTTGGCAGTTGAAGTCGAGAAGAGCAGGCCCACCAATGCCGCTGCCTGGGCAAAATTCTAGAAAACGAATCTCTACCACAAAAACACACAGAAGCAAGAAGAAGAAAGGTGAGGTGCGAATGCCAAGAGCAGCCCGAACCTCCTGAAATACAGACCTAAAACACAAATAGCAATAATGTGGGATGGGCCACTCTTGCTTTACGGTGACCAAATGACCGTGTCTGTGAGTGAATGTCCAGTTCCCGGTTGGATGCAGCTCTGGACTTCGTTAGTTTGTTCCACCTGCCGGGCTCATCTGACCCCAGACCCTGGACCGAAATTCTGTCTACGACCTACTTTCCCTGGCCTCGTCCTCGTGCCGGGTCACGCTGACCACTGCGCTTGGTGCCTGGACGGACTGAGAGTGAGAGGCGAAATGAGGTCAGATTTCCCTGGGCCAGGGAAGCAACTGAGGTCGACACTGCTGCCCCAGAGGCGTTTGCGAGAATGGGCGAAACGGATTCACTGGGAATGTGAGTCGTACAATAGTACAATAATCATTGTCATCTATACAAATCATGCACCAGTCTACTTTCCTTAATCTTATACCTACGTAATCAAAATGAGACAAGAATTATTTGCAACTAGATGAGCTACCGGGCATTGCCCAGAATAAACAATCATGTGATCCCCCCCCCCCCCCACTCTCTCTAGTATAGTAAAAGTAATAAACTACAGTCTTGCTTCAGGCATTGCCCGGAATAAACAATCATGTGCTCTCCCCCGCCCCCCCCCCTCTCTCTCGCTCTCATATAATAAAAGTAATAAACTACAGTCTTTCTTCAGAACTCGTGCGCACCAGAACACTACGCACCAAACTGAACGCTTGATACTACTGTTTTTATGACATGCACGGTACTATATAATATTACGAAACAAACATGCGAAAATACAGATGTTACATAGCAATAAACATTGTTATTTTTTTTAAAATACATGCTTGAAGTCAACAACTTTTAATTATAGCCATCATCTTCCTTATCTCAATTGCCACTTTCCTGCCAAATTTAAGGTCTGAAGAGTGTACAGTTTGGTCAGTTAGTCATGCCAAAGGTTGCAAGTTACTGAAATATATAATAGATGTTAGCTCTCTCTCTCTCTCTCTCTCTCTCTCTCTCTCTCTCTCTCTCTCTCTCTCATACACACACACACACACACATACACACACACACACAAACCAAGGGCAAATAAAAACATAAGGCACTCAGACAGAATTAAGGTTGCTTTTCCCTTCCTTCCATCCTTCTTTAGTATCTCCTTTTCTATAGCATTGTCTTTCTCTTGAACAGATAAATGACATTCATGCTGTCTAAAGGGTATGTAGAAGCCATGCCTACTCTGAATATCTGCTTGTTTCAGATTTACTTACTACTAGTTCTAGACTGAGGATAGACAACAGAATGGAATCAGCCTAGTATCGCTAGTGACCAGTTTCTTAAATTTCTTCCGAGGTCAGGGCCGACTTAACATCATTGTTGGCCCCTGGGCCAAGCAATAGGTTGCCGCGGGAGTTTCTTCCATGTTTCAAAAACCGATGTAAATCTGTCTGCACGGGGCCCCCTAAGCCCTTGGGGTCCTTTGGCAACTGCACCAGTAGCATTGAATGCCTGATTTTGTGTGAATACTGGAATAGTCAGTTCCTGCTCCCTGATTGTGATCTATGGATGAAACTACAGATCTGATCTTGCATAACGCTGATGTCATGTACATCATGGGCCCATGGAAGTGGGTAGTATGGAAGGTTGCGAGGGGGGAGTTGGTGAATTGCGTGTGAGGATGGGTTGAAATGGGAAGAGGAGGGAATGAGACAAGAAGAGAATGAGAGAAGGGTACAAGAAGGAGAGGAGAAGATAGACTGAAATGAGATGGGGATGACAGGACAAAAGATTGGTTCTATTTCGGTTGTGGATGTAGCACTGTTGGCGCTGATAATGATGGTGATGATGATGGCAATGAAGTAGCAGCCCAGCCAGCAGTCATTTGGAAATCCCGAGGATAGGACTGACGTGAAGTTTGCTCACATGAATGACATCGTTCCTACGTGGGTTCGCTGGTTACGACGTCTCGCCTACGTCGGTTTGAAATAAGGAATCACCCCATATGATGATCCTACCAATCCTATTGAAATCTACGTCGGATTGACATCGGGTTACTGGCTCGGAGAATGTTCGTGACGCATGGCTGATTAAAAACTTTACACTGAAAGAAATATGTAACGAGAAATAATAACAAAAGCATATTTATTGAGATAGCAGCTGAACCTTAACAATTCAATGGATTAAAGACCACATGGAATCAGGGAACGAAGCCTAATTACAAAGGCCAAATATAGAAAATGTTGTATTCACTGTTCAGCAATAGCTTACTATGAAAGACCAGCTGGAATAAGGGAACGAAGTCTAATTACAAAGGCCAAACATAGAAAATGTTAACTTGTATTCACTCTGTTCAGCAATGGTTCACCATGTAAAATACTGCGCTCCCGTACCCAACAGCCACGTAAAAGAAAGGCTGGCGTCGGTCTGCTGTGTACAACATTTTTATCTTCTATATTGACAATCAGTCTTTTATCTGCAATTTTTATCTCTACAGTGCCCGCACATACAGTGATCCAAAAACTCCTCAGCATGAAAGGCTAAACTACATGTAATGAAACAGTCAAATAAATGCAAAAATATAGATACTGGTTTTATATATAGATATATATATAAACATATTTTGCTGTAAATTAGAACGTGCATAAAATATAGAACATTTGGAGATTAGAGGGGGTACCTTCTTTTCCTCCTACTCCCAACGGTCCTGCCCTTTTCCCTCCCCGGTCAACCCATCTCTCTCCCCCAGCAGGAGCCACTGACCAACACACACACACATGCTCACACACACACACACTCACACCCATATATACACCCACACTCACACACACGCAGGCACTTAAACTGAGCAAATTCCCTCTTCAAGAGATGACCAATATTGGCCGTGCTGCCCTCCTTGACCCCGAGGTGACCCTGAACTCCCGTTTGCAGAGTAAATATACAGTAGTCTTAAGTCTTCACCCTCCTCACATTTCCTCTTGAACACGAGAGGGTGTGATGGAAGAATGAGACTTCTTTAAACATTTCGCCTTTTAGTTCGTCCATATTCAACACCTGCAAGAATTTCTCTCAAAAAGTCTTGTGAAACTGCTTTCTACTCAGCCTCACCATCTCATGCCATTCCGGACTGCACGTCCCATCTTAAGCCATTCTCTTAGATATCTTTGAGGTTTAAGAAAGAAAGAGAGGGAGGAGGTGGGGGAGGAAGGGGAGAGGTAGAGAGAAAGAGAGGGTGAGTGAGTGAATAAGAGACAGAGAAGAGGCAGGGGGAGAGGCAGACACGGAGAGAACGAGAGAATGAATGACGGAGAGAAGGAGAGTGAGAGACGGGCGGGGAGGGGCATAGAGGGAGAGATACAGAAAGTGACTAGGTGAATGAGAGAGAGAGAGAGAAAGAGGGAGAGAGAGAGAGAAAGGGGGAGAGAGAGAGAGAGAAAGAAAGAGAGAGAGAGAGAGAGGGGGGGGGGGGAGAGAGAGAGGGAGAGAGAAAACAGATGAAAACTAAGACTGTGTACGCACATCACGGTTTGTTCAGTGAACTTGCACAATATTTCCTTGAACATTGTGTCACAGTGCAGTTCTTGTTAATTGAAAATGGAAGGTAATAATCACATGAAGTTGAAGCCTTCACGATTTCCGAGTTAAGGTCGACAACATCCCAGGACAGTAATATTAAGAAATGTATATTATCTGAGAGCGTTCTGTTACGAACATTAATACTAACAGGGGAACAAGGAACGGCGTGCTGTAGTGTCTTAAAAAAGAAGAAAACAAGATTTAATTAATAACAAGTAGATTACCCCAGTATATTCAGGGGCTTACAACAATATGCAGTCCTGGACACATTGATTCGCGTTCTTTCGTACACCGTGATCATTTCAGCACCGGTGTGTGCCATTCAATCGTCGAAAAATCGCTTTTGGGCTATATAATGGATCGGTAGTGCTTAGTGGAGAATCAAGTTCTTAAAAAAGTTGCAAAGGAAATTCATAGCTTCTCAATGCCTTGTTTTCTGTCTAATTACATACTTTCCAGAACAATTTATTTTTAAAAAATAACAAAACAAACCCAAAAACTGGCTTTGTAAAAACTTAGTCTATTCCATTAATGTTCATCTCCGAAAAACGTTCTAATTATACATTCCCTTGGTTTTGTTTAATATAAAAAAGTGAGAACACAGCCACCGGTTGTCATGTTATAACATTAGAATTAAACAAATGAAGCCCAGACATAAATTATTTATTATCGTTGTCCTCCTCACTCTGCCTCTCCCCCCCCCCCTCTCTCTCTCTTTCTCTCCGCCATTCGCTCTCTCTTTCACTGTTTTTCTCCTCTCGCCACCTTGATGTTAGTTTGTTCCAAGACTTTCTTACTATGTTAAGGAGTTAGAATAGCGTAAGCTGTGGATAAACAGTGAACACGACTAAGTATTTCCTCCTTTCGGCTTACTAATCAGACTTTGGTCCCCTGACAACAGTCGGCCATTATGATAAGGAGTTCAGAATGAATCGGAACAGTGAAACAGCTTAATAAGTGCCATAAACCAGTTTAACCCTCTAAGTGCCCAGATGAAAATTGTCAATCCCAGAACTTATGAAATGATAATTATGCTGTACTGATTTTAAATAGTCAGATTTGTGTAAAAATATATATATGTAATTGGGAAAATTATTTGATGATAAAATTGGAAGAATAAGTGTATCAAAGATGGAGCAATTTGGCTTCTGGTGACCTATTTCAAATATTGTACACTGGGCTCTAAAGGGTTAAACAAGTGTCAGAGTGCGTTTGTTATACCTCTTCTGCGTACTAAAAGATCTCGTTTTTTCAGAAAATGGAGATAGAATAAACAAGAATTCAGATAATAATAATAACAATAATAATGGAGATAATTTACACAGCGCCTAATTCAAACAAGTTCGCTCTAGGCGCTTTACAGAAAGTCTTGCTCTCTCGATTTGCACCTCTCTCTCTCTCTTTCTTTCTTTCTCCCTTTCTCTCTCACTCTCTTTCTACCTCTCTCTATCTCAGAGTAAATTGTAACGCAGCCTGTTAGGCGCAGTTCACAATTCACAACAGTTCACAACTCACAACTCAAATAATAATATTATTTTGAATATATATTAATATATATTTAATAATGAGTAATAAATTTTTATTGGTAGTAGGGGGTGATGGGGATAAATTTTAATCTATTGATTTTAATTTTATCCGGGCAGCGGCCTGTTCGGCCTGCTCTTTCCGATTCCCAACTATTAAGGTATCTTTGACGTGCTCAACGTGCACACGGGCCCTCCGAATTGTTTCGTCCTTATTCGTGAAGTCTAGGTACTGGATCCTACCCTCCAATAGGATCAGGGACACGAAAATGTGAGAAAAATCCCAAACTTCCAACATGCCTGCACCGGCCGGGTTTTGAACCCGGTACCCTTGGCATGATAGGTGAGCACCTTGCCTCTAGACCACCTTGTACCCAGATAAGATGCCGTACTTGTCCTAAAATCAGTTACAATCTGTTTTGCTTTCTTTACGTTCCGCACAAGAAAATGATCATGGCACCACTGTACAAATCTGGCTGTTTCTGCAATATAAGCGTCTTCATCGACTGAGTTCGTGTTAAGGCCTTGGATGCTGGTGTCATCTGCAAATCTTATTATATGATATGAATATTGGCAAACTCACTTCTGCATTGACTAGTATAAATGTTGAAGAGGACCGGGGATAAAACACAGCCTTAAGGTCGAACCAGTCTGTATCCTTGTCTCACTTTCTGGAAATCCCGATCTGTATCTTGGAAACGTACTCGGAGGACAAAGTAGAAGAAGGTTGGGAAAGATTTCCAGACTCCCCACCTCCACTCTGCATCCGTATTGATTGATTCAACCTAGAAATCTGGGCTGACCTGACCTGATCCGATTTTGGTCAAGCCTTGGTATCCTTCCCATGGGAATAACCAATGGCCACTCAGTAATTGGCGAAGCTAATTAAGCTGCACACGGCCTCTGCTATTGCTTGTCCCACTGCATAGATTTGCATGGGCATCCGATTGTCCGCGCTGGGAGTGAACCAGTACTTTCAATGAGTAATAGGAAGACGTCGTAACTATGCAAAGGATTTATGCGGATGAGGAGTGAAAGAACGAACAGCAATGGAAACGCAACAGAGAGAGAGAGAGAGAGAGACAGACAGACAGACAGACAGACAGACAGATAGACAGAAGATGATTGCAGAAAGGAAAAAAACAGAGATCCAGGGGAAAAAAAGTAAAGACTGAAAGTAAAGAACAAAAGACTAGCAAAGAATGAAAGAAAGAATGACTGGTGGGGGAAAAAACAGGAGGGGGGGGGGCGGAAGAACCGGGAGATTGTAGAATGGAAAGAAAAAAATGGCAAAAAGAAAGCAGAGAAAGAACGAAAGAATGAAAAAATAAAAGAAAGAGAGAAAGAGCTGTCTGAGAGGAAAGATTTTGTTGTGTGATGGAAACAATTCAAATGACACAGAAAACTCATCGATTCGCCAACCAACCAACCAGCCAACTGACTGATTGAGTAATATGACTAATACACTGGACTGACTGCGTGATTGACTCGAAATTTCAAGCCCAGAAAGATTTTATAATGGAAGTAAGGTCTCCTTATCATGAAAGGCTTTTTAACCGCTGAGCCTTGAATTCTACAAATACCAAATTACACATAGGAAGACGTAAAGATGTACGTGGGCATATTTCCAAAGATCTTGGACTTCGTTATATTTTTAATACCGGTACTTTCGTTGATTCTGAGCCATAACTGAGCTGAACAGAAGAAAATGTTCAGACATTTTGAGTCAGAAAAAACGACGCATTTTCTTCGAGTAGAATTAACAAGTATGACAGGAAATTTCGTTCTGCGCCTCAGTTAACACATTGGTGATCGAAATTCAACTTTAAAAATCACTTCTGTGTATTCCTAAAGTCAGCGGGGCCAAGGAGTATTCATAATCCACCCGCTGAGTTTCGAACTGATCGACCTTCGTCTTTAAGTGCTGTGAGCTCTGACTGGACAGGTCAAAGGTCACACACTTCAATGGCCATCCAGAATTGCTCGTGTGAGTCACAATGCCAGAAGACTCCCTGCCCAGTGATATCTCTGGTCCTGCTCACTTGAAAGGTTCCATTACTGAGGGCTTAAATGATTTGATAGAGAAAGACGTGGAGGGAGTGGCGGCATCTAGATATGTGGCTTCTTTATGATGGTCTTCACCAGGAATCTCTAAAGTTCAAACAGCTTTGGTGCCCTCTTCTACAAGATCACTATCATAAATTTACAGGAATTGACATTGTCATGATTATCACAATCATTATCATCCCCATTGCCACCACCATTACAATATGCCAACTATATATAAGTATCATGATCTTTTTCATTACCATCAACAGCACCACCTTCTACAACACCTGTCAGTACAATAGCAACAACAACCACTACCGCTGCTCCTGTAGCTATAGCCTCAATTAACATGACAACAACAGCAATAAAAGCAACAACAACAACAACAACAACAACGACTACAACTACTACTACTACTTCTACTATTACTACCACCACAACTACAACTACAACTGCAATTACTAACACCATTACTACTATTCCTGGATAACACCCACAGTCAAAGCAGCAGCATCAGCGTACACCTGTGCCTCATCCCCGTGCTGTTGTCAAAATCGTACTTGTTCTCTCTCATACAAATATGTCATCCAGAATCCAGTTTCACTTCATTATTTCAGCTTCTTCAATCCGACATCAACCCGATCTTAACCCTTTATTGCCCAGTGCCCAATATTTGACAACTCACCTGATTTCCCACATCTTTTGTTCTTGGAGAATGTCAAATTAATTTATCAACATTTTGTTTTTTTGTCGCAAATATTTGTACTTTGGAAATGAGGGGATTAGATTTAGAAGGGATCTGAGTGTCATTTGACTATTTTGGGGAAAACAGAAAAAAACAACAACAAAACACCAACATCATTTCAGTATAAACCAATTAAATTTGATAAACGTTTGCAATATCGACACCAACTCTTCGAGTAATTCATTAAAATACTAAATTATATTGGTTTGTACTGAAATGATGTGTTTTTTGGTTGTTGTTGTTGTTGTTGTTGCTTTCTCAAAACAGTCAGATCGCACTCAGATCCCTTTTGATTCTAACCCGTTCAATTATTTGGCTATTTTATGACAATTTTTGCGTATTTCAGAAGTCTTGGGCAAGGCGGTTCGAGCCTGGGTAAACGCGGGTTAATCAGTGGCGGATCTACTGTGAAACTAATGAAGCTTAAGCTTCAGGGCCACTAATCTGGGAGGGGCCGTGAAGAAACTTTTTTTTTTGTTAGTGAATTTTGGACAATGCCCTATTGTTGCTGGTTGCGAAGGGTGCCCCACAACAGTTCAGTCTTTGGGGTCCCAAATATGTAAGTCCGCCACTGTGGTTAATAGTTAATACACTGACATTTGTAGGGAGCCGTACGAGCGCCCTGCCTGCCGAATCTTCTATTATTAAGAAAAGTGCACCGAGACAATTCTCTGTGAGTGGAGTTCTAAACAACCTCTGACTTTGGCAGGTCAAGGCCGAGAAGGGGGAAAAGGAAGCTAACTATGGCATTTGCCAGAAATTAACGCCGCGGGATATGACCTTTGCGTGGTCGCAAAGTTCCTGGAGAGATATAATGAGCTAGCGAAGAGGCCGGAATGCACATAGTGCACGGGCAGATGAATCTACCGGCCAGTATATGGAGAACAGTAGGGGGGCATAAATGGAACAAGATTCTACATTGAAGATAGGGTACTCTATGACTTTACCTGAAAGTTCCTTTATGATTTTTCGTGAAAGTTCCTTTTGAAGCAGCTTTTGAGCTCCCATCCATCTCCTGGGCAACTGAGAAAGCCAAAGTATCTATCTATCTATCTATCTATCTATCTATCTATCTATCTATCTATCTATCTATCTATCTATCTATCTATCTATCTATCTATCTATCTATCTATCTGTCTATCTATCTATATCTATCTATCTATCTCTCTATCTATCTATCTATCTATCTATCACTCTATCTATCTATCTATCTATCTATCTATCTATCTATCTATCTATCTATCTATCTATCTATCTATCTATCTATCTATCTATCTGTCTATCTATCTATTTATCTGTCTGTATATCCATTTTCTGTATGTCGGCTGCCTGTCTGCCTCTGTATGCATGTATATCTGTTGGCGTGTACTGTCTGTCGTTGTCAGGTCTCTTTATTATCACAGATAGATAGATAGATAGATAGATAGATAGATAGATAGTTAGATAGATAGATAGATAGATAGATAGATAGATAGATAGATAGATAGATAGATAGATAGATGGATGGATGGATGGATGGATGGAGAGATAGATAGATAGATAGATAGATAGATAGATAGATAGATAGATAGATAGATAGATAGATAGATAGATAGATAGATAGATAGAACAGAGGAAAAGAGCATGTCATTTACTGGAGATATCGAAGATGGAGAAATGACAGCCATAGTGCTAGATCCTTCTCAAGACAGAATATAATCATCGGTATCTCACCTGTAACAGAACAGCCCCAAAGAGGCGGACGGAAAAAGGTGGGGGTGACATCCAACTTATGACATTAACAGACTTGGAAGGAGGGAAAAGGGATTAAGAAAATGAACCCTCAAGACACAGGCACAAAGAAAATCCCCATTCTGTCATTCCCGATCCCACAACTCCTCATTAACCATCAGAGACTGTGGACAAGGTCAAGGACTGAGCAAGTCAAGGCTAGGTGCGAACACAAAATGTATTTTTACAAGTCTCAGACAGACTGATGATAGGGAGAAAGGGAAGAGCGAGAGAAGGCAAATGTAGGGAACATACCGGGACAAGCTGATCTAGCGATAAGCCGACATGATGCTCAAATCCAGATGCCAACTCTGCTGATTTAGAAGGAGAACTTCTCATGAATAAAAGAAAAAAAATGAACGCCGGGTATAATAACAAAAATTAAAATTTATCCTAAAATATACCATCTTGTCATGTTCAAAACTGTCAAACAACGACAACAACAACAGCATCAACAAAAACAACCACAAACACACACACATAGAGATGTAATCAGCATCGACGTTAATAGAGCAAAAAAAAGAGGCAACAGAAAAGGGGGTCATTTTACACCATCTGTAAAGAACAAAAGTATAAATATATAAAATAGAACAAAACAAACATGCACTGTACCTTACGATAAAACTGTCCATCTCAGTTCGCTGTATCCACATTTAATCATTTTATTTATTTGTTTATTTATGTATTTATTTGTTAATATTTTTTTGCTTGTGTAAAGTCCACCTTTCTAGACGTGGACAGTCTTTGTCAAAACCATCGAAAAGTTCCGTTTTCTATTAGAATAAGACTGCGCACGGATCAACAGAATAAGATGGCAGTTATGTTATTACTCGGGTAGAGCTGAAATGTTAAAGGATTCTTTATTTTGTGGCCATTTTCGTCACATTCCACTATTTGTATTAAATATTTGAATTTTAACATTTCGTCGAGCATCTCGGGTACTGGCATAATTATCGATAATCTTAGCGGTTTTGAGCTACGTCTATCTGTTCATTGCTCATAGTGAAACCTGCATTCTCACGAACCTTAATAGTTTTGAAATTATAAGTAGAAACGTTTTTGTCACATGTTTGTCTGTATGTAAGAAATCTCACTTTTACCAAAACTTTGAAAGCTCTCCTCTGAATTGGGAAAATTGTTGATAAGCTGATACGTTAAATGGACGATGTTTTGTTTGATTTCGCCCTCATTTATTTTTTATTCTCTTGATTTTGTTTAGAATGTATTCCTTGCACCCGACAATTCATGAATATCGATGAGCTGAAGCTTTAAATGATAATTATATTTTGTAGAGTGGGGCGCAAACAGACAGTGGTATTTATCAGTTAGAAGTCACATACTGAAAAACTGAAAATGATTCGAGACTCCAAACTTCTATAATAATAAAATACACGGGTACCTTTTAGACCAGCGTTTCTCAACCTTTGTTTGTCCCACGCCCCACATCAATTTCCAAAAAGAAAAGACAAAAGTGCTCCCCCCAGCCCCACCATGATCAGAAGACAAGACATATGTACAAAAAGATTTGAAAACGTTTGATGTTTCAATCCGGGCTAAACATGGAAATCACCAACACGACATTAACAAATAATAGTTTATCTCTACAGTTAATTTAGAATACATAAGAAGTTAAGATTTCTATGAAAAATCCCTACGCCCAATTCTGAAGTCCTAAGCCCCACCAAGATGTTTGCCACGCCCCACCTTGAGAAACTGTGTTCTAGACGGAGATCAGGAAGAGTTGGCAAGAGCCCTAGTGAAGTTATCGCTCCAGTATGCAGCAGTCTGCACTGTGAGATATGACTTCTGTCCAGGCAAATTTAGTTCCTTTGTAATTAAATACCGCGTGCCCAAGTCATTCATATAATCTTACCCCCTCCCCTCCCCCTCCCTCCTCCGGTCCAGGTCAGTTCGCCATTTTTTTTTGTCTCCGGACGGGATCCGAACCCGTGTCCTGATCCACCGCCCCTCCAAATCTTCTTGTATTCTGTCTCCCACCCGCTGTGTCGGTCACACCTTTAGAGAAGGGGTAGAGGCGAGAAGGAGGAAGGGAGGGGGATTAGGGGTAGGATGTACTGAAGCAATGGGCAAAGGTTGACCATGAATGGGGGAATCCTGTGCACTTGTATTGTCCAGGCTTGTCGAGGGCACAGATTTGACGGTGGGGGTCACAATGGAGGTTTTATTGGTCAGCATGGCACCCGTCTAACAGTGACTCAGTATGGGGGAGTGGGCGGGGGGGGGGGGAGGGGGGGAAGAATAGGGTGTGGGGGTGTGGTGGTAGGAGAGGACGGGAAATGGTCTAGGATTACAGCACTGGAAATATGAACGAGAGAGAGAGAGAGAGAGTGAGCGAGAGAGAGAATGAGAAAGAAAGAGGGAGAGAGAAGAAATTAATAAAAGAGAGAGGGGGAAGAGAAGAAATGAATAAGAGAGAAAAGGAGAGAGAGGGAGAGAAAAGAGAGAGAGAGAGAGAGAGAGAGAGAGAGATGGGATGAGAAAAAGAGAGGGAAAGAGGAGAGAAACTGATAAAGAGAGAGAGTGAGAGGAAGATGGGAGAGAGGGAGAGAGAGGGACAAAAAAGGTGGGGGGGGGGGATGAGAAGTTTCAAAAGTGCGTGAGCATGATGGAAAGAGAAACAAAAAGATGGGATAACAGTAACTACTAGACCTATTGACTCAGTTAATCCATAGCATAGTCCATTGTCACAGTATTTCTGATTAAAAGTAGACAAGTACCTTGGGTCCGAGCATCATTGTTGGAGACCTATAAATATGACTTAATTATTTGGCCTGTTGTACCTGTATCTTAAATATTACCAGCTCACCTTAATGTTATTCAAAGAACTTCCTGGTTGTCCATTACTTGTGTACCCAATTGTACCTGTTCTCCTAATGCTCTGAGCGACAGTGATAATAATCTTACTGTGGGTTGACAGGTATTGACTGGAGGTCTTCACATTTGATCTTTCTTTTAACTTGTGTGTCATAATCATTTAGTATGAGAACACTTCCGATAAGCCAGTTGCATTTACATGTAATGACATTGATATAGATTATCATTATGTATAGCTAGCCGTATCATTTTGAAAGCTGGTGTTAGGGGACCGTAGTTTGATCAGATCATAAAACCGAATAGAGAGGGCGAGGAAGATGAAAATGAGGCAATGTTATTGTTCTTGCAGATGATGATGATGAAGACGATGGTGATGATGATGATGATGATGATGATGGTGATGATGATGGTGATGATTATGATGATGATGATGATGATGATGGTGATGATTATGATGATGATGATGATGGTGATGATGATGAAGACGATGGTGATGATGATGATGGTGATGATGATGGTGATGATGATGGTGATGATTATGATGATGATGATGATGATGATGGTGATGATTATGATGATGATGATGATGGTGATGATGGTGAAGACGATGGTGATGATGATGATGGTGATGATGATGGTGATGATGATGGTGATGATTATGATGATGATGATGATGATGATGATGATGATGATGGTGATGATAAAAAATAGTAATAATACACAGCATTATTTTATGTGGCGCTTCATCCCGTTAACAACCAGGCTCATGACGATGAAGATGATGATGACGGTGATTATGATGATGACCATTAAGATGTATGAGATGTTGGTGAAGATGAAGATAAAAGGCGCAGCAGCAGTTGAGAATGGAGAAGAAGAAGAAGAAAGGGGGGGGGGTGAGAAGAGGAGGAGCAGGAGGAGGAAAAGGAGAAAAAGAAGGATACTGAAAAACTTTATAAATGAGGGATGCATAATTATCCACACTAAATTAATACAATTTAATCATTCTTTTTTTTAAAAAGGTTTTTTTTGAATGACCAAGTGTTGCTCATTGTGAGCATCTATACACTAAATAGGGGAGAAAACAGGGGGGGGGGGGGCTGTCGAATGGGCGCGTTGGGTCCAGCCACCACCTTACAATTTTTCAGTCCTTCTGTCTCTTTCTTTGAAGTTTCTTTGATCACGAAGGAACACAGTGACCCAGTTTGCTGAAGACGCAGTATGAGATACCCCCACCTCTTTTCTTCTTTCTGCCTTCTATTATTATGCTATCCCCCCCTTTCCCCCACCCCCACTCGGATAACTTCACAGTTGTCTTGTTTCTCCTGTCAGTGTGACACACAGGCATTCAGGGGCGCAGCAGCTGGGTGGGACAGTTGCACTCGGCAGGATGTGAAACATAAAGAAAATTAGACCTGCCCACTCTAGTAATAACTTTTAACTTCCTTGTACAATGTACTAGCATTTTGCTCTAGCTCATCAACTTTCCTCTTGCTACCTCGTCGGAAATGAAGTGAAAATTGGAGTCAGTATTTTGTACTGCACTTAATAATGATACTTATAAAAGAAAAGGAATGAAAGAGGCCTTCACACTGCAGGATTTATCCAGTAGAATTGAAGTAACGAAACAATTCCACGACTGCAGTGTCTAGGGGAAGCGTTTTGTTATCTTAATTATTATAATTTGTCTCTCACAGATCTTCCCAGCATATACATCAAAGACCACAAATACACACGTGCACACATAAATTGTCTATTTGTATCACCACCTCAATCGGCACCATCAACAACAATAACAATTTTAATAGGGCCAAATAATAGAGCCGTCAACTACAATCACAAAACCAGGTATCCAGCCAGCAACTTCCGAAAATAACACTCTGGAAACAATTAAGGTTATACAAGGTGAGGTAGCAAGCCAATGGTAAAATGTCTTTGAGGTTTTTATTATTTACGGAAGTTCAGTGCCCTGGGCATTTACACCTGACTTTTCTTATTCTTCCTTGTTCTTTTCCTTTTATTTCTTCTGTTTTTCCTCGTTTGGTACCGCCCCTCTTCTGTCAGGTCTTCCGCTTTCTCTTCCTAGTTTTCTTCTTCTTCTTCAGTATTTTTCGTCTTTTCCTTCTCTTCCTTTTTCTTCTTCTTAGCCCTTCAAATGGCTCTCTGGTCGGGCGCATAAAGAGTCAGATTTAGAGAGAGGAAAGAGTTCCTACCGTGCTTTGTTTGGGAGGTTGTCCACATTACTGCTGTTTTTAAATCTCTCGCCTGTCCGGAAATTATGGAAGGGACTGGTGGAGCCCACGTCGGGTTTTCGATGACCTAATTATTACATGAATTAATAAGATATTGTACCAAAACAATCTGCCCTTATAGATTAACGAAATGTTATAAAAAACCACAGATAATCTGTGGGGTCGAAACAAGATTTAAATCTTCCCTTTTCCTTTGCGTTTTTTTGCATCGTTTCTGTATTATTTCTTACACGAGACTTTGCTACATACAACTTTTTCTTTTTGCCTTATTTTGTCTTTACCCGATTAGCACACTGCAAAATAATATCTCGGAAATATTAAAAAAAAAAAAAAAGGACATACACACAAAATTTCATTTCTGATTCATTGTAACGTTTCATTTGCGAAGGCGCCAGCCAGGCGATTTTGATCGGCCGACTAGCCTGGTGATGACGTTACAACACTGCGTTTCAGTGACACAAAAATTACTTGGCTGGAGCTCTAGACGTCACTGAAATTATAGCATATATCGTCGCATCACTATCCAAACTAGACGGCCGATTAAAATTGGCTAGTGAGCGCCGAGGCTAATTGTTTGTTACGCGGGACCTTGTACGTTTCATTTTTTTTCATTTTTTTTTTTTTTTTTGCGCATGTTTTAACTTTGAAAAATAAATTATATCTCGTATTTCTCCATCTGTTCGGCTAATGCTGGTCTTGTGTAGACAACGACAAACTGGACAATGGACTCATTGCCTAAGATCTACAACTTGATTTAAAACTTTTTGTACTCATTAACAAAACTCTTTTCAGATCCACACAAAACAACTTTGGAGAATTTTACCAGTGTAATAAAATTATACGGCACCATTTAATTCCACTCGTGAAATTTTAAACTGATGAAGCTCTGAATACGAAACTATTTATATAAATAAAGTACCCAAGTAAATAGACAGTGAAAGGCGCAAAATGGCCGTTATCATGCCGAGGCGCCGTAAACCCCAAACTCAAACCATGCTTTATTCGTGTATCCGCCTCTGAAACTACTCAGCCCATAGTCTCTTCACACATGGACCACTCCGACTCAAAACTCTCATCTCGTGCCCTCACACCCTACGTCCTTAACTCCCTCTGGGACTACCCTGGGCTCTCATAGGATCAATGGCAAACCCTGGAGTTTCTCCTTGCGTCTTCAGGCAGGGACTCGACCCCATTCCTTTCACATCGAGCTGACCCCATCGGACCAATGCAGAAATAATAAACACAGCCAAATCTGAACAAACAGAGCGGCATCTGTCCCTGTTCCTCCGTCCTGAGTTCTGGTCAACCCTCACCAGTAAAAAGTCGTAAATCAAAAAGTGAGAACTTTCATTGGCTTTACTACCTCGGCGCTGAAGTGGAAATTTGTAAGAAATGGACCCTCCCCGAAGAGGAAAAGCTAGGTGTGGGGGAAGGAGTGCAAGTAAAAGTACCGATTGATTTATTCATTTAAGACGCATAAAGATCGGTCCTATTTTCAATGCAATTGAACTTTTTTAGTTGGTGATGGTAAGTGGAGAATCGAATGGTTAAAAAGCTGCAAAGGAAATCCATAGCCTCACAAGAAGCTTTTTTCTGCCTTATATTAAGATGCGTGTATATTTTAGAACAATTTATCCACAAACAGGCCCCGCAAAAAACCAAACCCGTTCTAATACTTTTTATCGCAGAAATTTTAGCCTGTACGTTCAGTGTTATAAAGGTAAGAATACAACCTCAACATCACCAAATTATAGGACATATACTATGTAGTAGGTAAATCTAGCTATCTTTGGGTAAATATGGTGATTCAAATGTGAAATATTTTCTGGTCTGTTTATAAACGAATCTATTTCTGATTACACATCGATCTATTTCTAATCATTATCATTAAATTCTATGATCGATCTAGTGTAGGGTCTTTACATGTAATCGGTTTGATCATGGCAAAGCCGTTTATATATTATTTGTGTTTGTTACTGATCTACTTGTTAGACATTTGGGCAATAACATTATATGTATCAGATACTGTACTCATATCGTGTGTAACACAACTAATGGAACATAGTTTTACTGACCCAGCTTACGTTATACCTGGTCATTTGATGAGCAGTGTGACGAGGCAGTACGTCGGTTGCTCTTGATGCTCACGTCATAAATTCATACTTTACATTATTATTTCCTTTAAATTTCGCCTGTGAAATACATGTAATACATTTATTAATTTATGTACATGTTGTCTTTCTGCAACGCCTGAAGATTTTACATTATTTCAAAGCCAACTACCGAAAAAGATAAATGTACTGAAAATTACATGTAATATAAGTGTGTATTGGGGGAGGGGGGGGGGGTGTTACGAAGGGTGACAGATTCTTCTGGGACCATAGTCAGAGTCCCCTCGAGCGTTACGGGGCTCGAATAAAGTCCCCGCCAGTTGTTATGACTTGGGTTATATGGGGAAGGATGTGCCTTCCGGTGTTACAGAGAGGGTCTTCTCAATGGTGGTATTATGACTGCATTTAAATCGAGAGGTATTTAATATCTAATCTTTCGTACCATGCCACACACTAAGAACAATCTGAATAAGTTTCATAAACAGACCGGCAGGGCCACAAATTTAATTACATTAATTACCCTAACAATTTTGTCTAGATCTATTATATAGTAAAGACAACATCAGCAGCATCAAATCCAAATTCAATAATACCTCACTAGAATTCTACTCTAGATTCCTATAATATTATTATACTTCTGACCCACTAACAATCTAAGTACTAATTATATATATCTCAGATCTGGTCTGCCTACTATATATCAATCAATACACTAATATGGTCTCTGGCGGCAATGTCATCTCAGCCATTTGTGCCTAACGCTTATAATAATCGAGCCCGTCAATGCAAACTGACGTAGTTAAGTCTAGAGATCTACTCTAGGATGGGCTGGCAATTCCCAGCCTCATCCAGACAAATCAATCACAATTCACAGATGTCTATGCCATACATTCATACTAGTTGCAAGTCTATATATATCTTTATCTTGCATTCTTGGGTAGCACTCCTAGTATATGCGGCAATCCTGTCCTACTGGATAACTTATGTTCAGCTCCTCGTTCATGGTTGAGTCATCAATAGACAAACACTTACGATTATTCCCTGGTGTTAGAAACCAGGGAACGATGGACAATAGCGGTGGGCATATCTCATTCAGGCATATGGATTCATCTCAAATGTCTATAGTGGACTAGACATGAAGTTGTACAAAGCTTTATGATTCTTCAGGCAGAATCGTGCCGACGCCTGCACAGATTGGAGTTTTCTGTATGGAGTACAGAATATATGTCTGGGCTGACTTTTATAGTGTCTAGCCACCTGCAACTACCGTCCAAATCCCTAGATTTCATTGGTACGGTCAGCTCCGAGCTGAGCTCGCAGTATAATTTATTCTATTGTATAAGTCGGTTACGGCCTTGCACTAAGGCAGACAAGGTCGTCTTCTAAATAGGTTAATAACAATTAAATCCAAAAATCTTACTAACTTGACTCAGCACAATTCATGCTTTCATGAACTACTGAATGTCAAAATCAATTACAACCACCTCACACCCTCTAACAATGCTATTACTCCCGAACTGGAGATATTCTGCAATCCCTAGTTTACCTACACATATTCCTTAACCATTTGCAAGGAAAAAAATGTTTCAAAACAAACTGTTCACGAGAACAGCTCAAGGACAAATTACGCTGGATCTAATCAACAACATCGTAAAAAATTAACTCATGCACTCGTGACCTAGCACGGCATTTATGAACTGAATCTGTTCTTGACAGGGGGGGGGGGGGGGGGAGAGAAAAAAACGAGGGCAATTTTCAAAGATTTTTGGGTTTTTTTTTCCAGTTCTCTCCAATGCACATTCTGAAATTTCTCTCTAGGAATTCTATACCATTACCTGGTCCTCTCAGCCCAGTATCAAGTTGTTTTGCCACCTTCAGACATTACCATGGTGGCCAAAATAAAATTAAAGAAACATTTTGACAATATCAAGGCACGTGTTTCCCTGCGATTCGCACTCATGCAACTCATACACACTCATTGTTACGATGTTGCTATCCTAAATGTTACGAATTTGGGGGGGGGGGGGGGGGGGAATCCGTCTACTTAAGGTTTCGACTGCATTTAAATCGAGAGGTACTTAATATCTAATCTTTCGTACCATGCCACACACTAAGAACAATCTGAATAAGTTTCATAAACAGACCTGCAGGGCCACAAATTTAATTACATTAATTACCCTAACAATTTTGTCTAGATCTATTATATAGTAAAGACAACATCAGCAGCATCAAATCCAAATTCAATAATACCTCACTAGAATTCTACTCTAGATTCCTATAATATTATTATACTTCTGACTCACTAACACTCTAAGTACTAATTATATATATCTCAGATCTGGTCTGCCTACTATATATCAATCAATACACTAATATGGTCTCTGGCGACAATGTCATCTCAGCCATTTGTGCCTAACGCTTATAATAATCGAGCCCGTCAATACAAACTGACGTAGTTAAGTCTAGAGGCCTACTCTAGGATGGGCTGGCAATTCCCAGCCTCATCCAGACAAATCAATCACAATTCACAGATGTGTATGCCACATTCATACTAGTTGCAAGTCTATATATATCTTTATCTTGCATTCTTGGGTAGCACTCCTAGTATATGCGGCAATCCTGTCCTACTGGATAACTTATGTTCAGCTCCTCGTTCATGGTTGAGTCATCAATAGACAAACACTTACGATTATTCCCTGGTGTTAGAAACCAGGGAACGATGGACAATAGCGGTGGGCATATCTCATTCAGGCATATGGATTCATCTCAAATGTCTATAGTGGACTAGACATGAAGTTGTACAAAGCTTTATGATTCTTCAGGCAGAATCGTGCCGACGCCTGCACAGATTGGAGTTTTCTGTATGGAGTGCAGGATATATGTCTGGGCTGACTTTTATACTGTCTAGCCACCTGCAACTACCGTCCAAATCCCTAGATTTCATTGGTACGGTCAGCTCCGATCTGAGCTCACAGTATAATTTATTCTATTGTATAAGTCGGTTACGGCCTTGCACTAAAACAGACAAGGTCAATTTAAAATGTCAAAACAACTACTGAAATCTTTAAACCCTCGTGCTTTCTACATTTTATGCACGAATTTCTGAACGCGACTAAGCGTCTTAAACTATCTATCCTTATTCGCCCCTTCTCTTCCCTTCTAAATGTTCATCAAAATCACGGGGTCGAGAACGGCTCTGTCACTCCTAGCTATACATTTATTCTATCTCGCCCCACTTTCTTTCCATCTCTAAAACAAAAGTGTTTCAAACAAACTGTTCACGAGAACAGCACAAGGACAAATTACGCTGGTTAGAATTAACAAGTCGTGAAAATTTACTCACTGAACTCGTGACCTAGCACGGCATTTAGAAGACATTGTGTTCGTGACACTCATAAACATGCATAGTTGTGTGGTGTATACACACATTTTTGTTTGTTTGTTTGCTGGTATATTAACAGTTACATGTCCATTTGGTGGGACGCAAATTTGGATTCCATTGAGACTGGAACAGTGGTCCAGTGGTCGAGCCATTCGGCATGGGTGCGAACAGTTTTAGGATTGATTCTCCGATGGGGTGGGGTCCAGCTTGAAATTTACATGCATGTACATGTATTTTGTGTACTTGAAGGATTTTTTAAGATATGTACATTCGACGATTGTCTGTTCTTTGGGGACCCGGTGTAACAGGCCAAAATATACCCCCCGCCCAGAATATACCCGGGGTTAAACTGGCCTAGCCCAGTAGTCCAGAATATACCCCGGGGTATATTCTGGGCTAGGCCAGTTTATACCCCGGGGTTACTTTGGGCTAGGCCAGACTATACCCCGCCCCCCCCCCCCCAGTCCAGATTATACCCCCTACTTTAAAAAAAAAAAAACAAGTCAGGACCACAGTTTATTTCAGCCTGTTCTTCATCAGTGTCATCAGATATCATATTAATACAAACATGAACACATTCTTGACACCAACAAGTCATAATGCAATTTAGAGAAAATAATAATAACAGTTTATTTCAGCCTTAGTTTACTTTGGTGTACATACATACATTCTCGACTCCTGTAAATCATGATACATATTAGAAGGAACAAACATGCATTAAAATGCATTGATACACAAAAGAGTTGAGTATCCATTCAAACTGACATGATTAGACTTCAGCATTAATTCCACTCATGTGTGTTGATGATATTATTATTATTATTATTATTATTATTATTATTATTTTGATAGTTGGTTGGCCATGAGTAAACCATGCATTGTATTTTTTGTTACAATGATGTAGGGAGAAAAGGCCAGAAAAGAACACACAGAAAAAAAAAAAAACATAATGATAATCCAACTGGCAGATAGTGCAATTCCATCATCCAGCAGACATAAAACTAAATAGGCACTAAATGTTTGCGACTGATGAACTCCACCTGTCCAGATTCACTTGAAACGTTACAGAATGCTAACCAGTAATAATGATAACAATAAGAACACGAAATCATGTTATTTACTCTTGAAAATATAGAGAAATATCAATATCAGAATCATCATCATCATCTTGGAAATTGCAAAGATAGGAGAGGGAGCGTAAAAATGGCAGCGTAGGCCTACAAATCATTCTAGAATTTATAAGTGTCGCGATGTGGGTTAGATGGGGAGAATTCGACTGACACTCTTTCGAGGTCCGCTCCCACAATCGACGAACACACAAAAAAAATACTTGCACTCTAAAAACTAAATAAATCAATTGCTTTGATTTTTAGCAGAACTGTAGGGCAGTTTAATTACAGGAATTAATGTAACAAATATAATTATAAATATAAATATCAATTCAAAGGCAACTGAATCTAACTGATGAAACTACAGCTTTCTATAAAGACTAACTTATTCACTCTAACTACTTGCAGGTCATATGAGTTATATGCCAAATAGAATCCGCGCACGTGGCGACGGATATAACAGTTTAAATTTTATTAATTCAATGAGACATGTTATGATATGGACATTTCCTCTAGACACGCCGTGGAGAATGCTTGTACAACCATGCGTTGTCTGGCGGTAGCTCTGAAACTGTCTTCAAAAGTAAGTAGAACGGTTCACTTTCATCATTACAAATTAGTATGGACTCTCACCATGTGGCCCTCACTGGGAGTGAGAGCGCTGGATGTAAACGCTGTGGGTTCATATCAAACCAAGTAGCTTAGGCTCTGGAGCTTTAAATCATGGCGCTCCTCACAATATATGGACTGCTCAACTGCGTCTCTATGTCTCTCATCTGGCTGAGGACTATCGCCGTCCACTTCGTAAATGGATTGTCTACATGTGGCCTCTATCTAAGCTCTGCACGGGTTTAAATACTAAAGCTATGTCTCAACCTTCCGTCCAGATTCATACATTTGATTGGTGCAGTCGCTTCAGCTCAGCCTGCAATATTAATTTATGCTTGTCATGACCTTGCGCCAAAATCAAGGTCAATTTTACGGTCTAGACAAAATTTAAAATGCGAAACATTAACTACTAAAATCTTCAAACCCCGTGCTTTCTACTCTTATGCACGAATTTCCGAACGCCAACTAAGCGTCTAAATAAACTACCTTTACTCGCCCCTTATCTATGTTAATCAAAATCACGGGGTCGAGAACTGCTCTGTCATTCCTAGCTATACATTTATTCTGTCTCGCCCCTCCTTCTCTCCATCCATCAGAAAAAAGGTGTTTCAAAACAAACTGTTCACGAGAACAGCTCAAGGACAAATTACGCTGGTTATAATCAACAAGATCGTAAAAATTAACTCACTGACGTCGTGACCTAGCACGGCATTTATGATCCTAATGTGATCATGACAATAAGCAGCAATGTATGTGTATCAACTATATATAAAAAACGTGTTAAATCTTTTCAAATATTCAAGTAAAACTGGACAGAAAGCTTTAGTGAAATAGCCTTGACAGTTGTGTAGGCCGACAGAGTAAGTCCACTGAGACAAAAGTAGTGCATTGTAAAAGGTAATTAGATCTATAGCATGTTGAGGCAAAGTTCAATGGATCATGTTACATTAACAGTATTTCTTGTTAGTGGGTATCATTCTTTGATAGGTTATTTGTAGAAAGATATACATTTCATGTACATTACGGTTTAAGACACTGGATTAGTTTGCAAGGCTTTTGAAAGATTGAACCTATGTGTTATAGTGAATAAGGGTATGTCACTTGCGAGTGAAATAATAATAATTTTTAAAAAAAGACCTTGTCCGTCTTTACCTTCCTAAGCTTAACACGTCCCTTGCCATGGGATTTAACAACTGTGTATTTGTACACACAAAAAATTATTTAAAATGACTTCATTTTTATGAGTCCGTTAATTATTTCATCCATTGGGACTAAGTGTATGTCAGTGCCAAACAAACAGTACCGTGCAAATTTTACTCAGTGGCAACCAACTACAAAAACAACTACAACATGCCAACGAACGTGAGTGAAACTAATCCAGTGCCTTAAACCATGAGCTACATAAAATATATACATTTCTACAAATACGCTATCAAAGAATTTACTAACAAGACATGTTCATGCAACATGATCCATCGAATTTTTGCCATAACATACTGTAATTATTTTCTGCAATGCACTGTTGTTTCAGTGGATTTAATCTGTCATTTTACATGACTATCGAAGCTATTTCGCTAAAGCTTTCTGCCCAGTTCTACTTCAATAGTTGAAAAGACTTGGTACATACACACATTTACTGCTGCTTATAGATTCTAGAATGATGTGTAGGTCATTTTTATATTCCCTCTTACCTTTGTATTATTCCAAGATGATGGTGATTGTGATATTGATTATATTCTCTTTATTTTCAAGAGTAAATATTAAGATGATTTGGTGTTCTTATTGTTATCTATTATATATTTCAGTAACTTGCCACCTTTGACATGGCTAACTGACCAAACTATACACTCCTCAGGCCTTAAATTTAGCAGGAAGGTGGCAATTGAGATAAGGAAGATGATGGCTATAATTAAAAGTTATTTACTTCAAGCATGTATTTTTAAAAAATAACAATGTTGAATATTATGTAACATCTGTATTTTTGCATGTTTGTTTCGTAATATATAGTACCGTACATGTCATAAAAAGTAACCGTATCAAGCGTTCAGTTTGGTGCGTAATGTTCTGGTGCACATGAGTTCTGAAGCAAGACTGTAGTTTATTACTTTTATTATACTAGAGAGAGGGAGGGGGGGGGGCACATGATTGTTTATTCCGGGCAATGCCCGGTAGATCATCTAGTTATTGTATATTACTGGTTAGCTTTCTGCAACGTTTCAAGTGGATCAGGACAGGTTCAATTCATTATGTGAAACAACTTTAGCATGTATTTAGTTTTGTGTGAAGTATTTAATGTCTGCTGGATGATGGAATTGCACCATCTGCCAGTTCAGTTGTTAAAATGTTGTTGTTTTTCTCTATGTATTCTTTCCTGGCCTTTTTCTCTGCATCAGTGTAACTTTGTATGTAGATCTAATTGTTCCGACATATCAAGCACATTTCTGATTTTCAAAAATTAAAATAAGATTCAGATAACTTTACACTTATGAGTCTTACAATTAGCGACATACCTTGCCACTAAGTATATGTTAGTGGTGGGGGGTATAGTCTGGCCTAGCCCAAAGTAAACCCCGGAGTATAAACTGGCCTAGCCCAGAATATACCCCGGGGGATATTCTGGGCTAGGCCAGTTTAACCCCGGGTATAGTCTGGCGGGGGTATAATCTGGCCTGCTACACCGGGCCTCGTCTCTGATATAATCTCAATGTGCTTAAAAGTGGCACCTGACCTTTCAGGAGATGGAAAAAATCTGAACCCAACGAATTTTAAGCTCTAATAACTGATCTACGGTATTTATGCACTGCGTGAGAGTTCGTTACAATTCTACAGACTTTTGTCTCCTAGGAGAGATGTTGAATATTTACAAGTAATTTATTAGTTGCGACTCGGGTAAGAAATTCTAACATTACTCTTCTATTCATTCTGCATTTTACCAGTCACTATCAATCTCACGCATTGGCGTACCGGTATCAGCAATTTTCCCATTTAATTATTGAATGGAAATGTGTTTTGGTGAAAGCGAGATTTATTTATAATTTATAAATTTATAGACCTGGGACATAAACGTTTCTGCTTATAATTTCACCAAAACTGTGAAGATATCGACACGCCACTTTGTGAAGATATGAATTATATGTAGATCTCACCATGAGCAGTGATGACGTAGCCGTGACTCAAAAACCCATAAATCACCTATAGGTAGAATGCGCATATTTCACTTTACTTCCGGGTCCGCCATGTTGTTTGGCCGGACCTGCCCACAAACGTGGCAGTTGTTGCATTGATTTTGATTCTAGACTGTAAACAAATCTACTGGTAGTGCTGATATAATTAATATAGTTAATTATGAAATGAGCTTAGCTAAAGTGTTTTATTTTACCAGCGTTGTGTATGTATAAAGTGGCAAGGGAGGCGCCGCGAACCAGCCGGCGGCGAGCTAAAAGCTGGTGGCTACAGTAAACAATTGCACATGTGTACATTTTCAATGGGAGAAAAGCTACCTTCACGGTATAAATTGGGTAAACTGTAAATCAGCCCCCGGATAATATATAGATCTAGATCTAATTATATCTCATCCCTTGAGACCCACTCTCACACATTGCTGTGGTTCAACACTTGTGTGGTACAAATCTAGATCTAGAACTAGATTTAATTGTCATTAGATATCTCATCACCCAAGGCTCACACTCTCATATCTGTGTAATAGAAATCTGGATCTCCTCATCACTCATGGCTCACACTCTAGTGTTTTGCAATATATAAATCTAGATCCAGATTTGATTATCTTTACATATCTCATCACTCAAGGCTCACACTCTCATATCTGAGTGATATAAATCTAGATCTAGATTTAATTATCCTTGCATATTTCATCACTCAAGGCTCATACTCTCATATCTGCATGGTATAAATCTAGATCTAGATTTAAATATCATTACATATACCTCATCACTCAAGGCGCACACTCTCATAGGCCTACCTGTGTGGTATAAATTTAATCTAGATCTAGATTTAAATATCATTACAAATATGTCTCATGACTCAAGGCTCACCCTCTCATCTGTTTGATATAAATCTAGATCTAGATTTAATTATCATTAAAGGTCTCATCACTCAAGGCTCACACTCTCAAATCTGTGTGATATAAATCTAGATCTAGATGTAATTATCATTAAATATCTCATGACTCAAGACTCACCTCTCATATCTGTGTTCTATAAATCTAGATCTAGATTTAAATATCATTACAAATATGTCTAATGACTCAAGGCTCACCCTCTCATCTGTGTGATATAAATCTAGATCTAGATTTAATTACCATTAAAGGCCTCATCACTCAAGGCTCACACTCTCAAATCTGTGTGATATAAATCTAGATCTAGATGTAATTATCATTAAATATCTCATGACTCAAGATTCACCTCTCATATCTGTGTTCTGTAAATCTAGATCTAGATTTAATTATCAATAAATATCTCATGACTCAAGGCTCACATTCTCATATCTGTGTGATATAAATCTAAATCTAGATTTAATTATCATTAAATATCTCATGACTCAAGGCTCACACTCTCATATCTGTGTGATATAAATCCAGATCTAGATTTAATTATCATTACATACCTCATCACTCAAGCCTCACACTCTCATATCTGTGTGGTATAGATCTAGATTTAATTATTATTACATATCTCATCACTCAAGGCTCACACTCTCATATCTGTGTGATATAAATCTAGATCTAGATTTAATTATCATTACATATCTCATCACTCAAGACTCACCCTTTCACACCTGTATGATGCAGGTTAGATCTGATTATCAGTTCATATCTCATCATTCAATGCTCACTCTCTCATATCTGTGTGATGCTGGCTAGATCTAAGTATAATTTTATCTTTCATCGCTCATAGCTCAATCTCTTATATTGCTGCCGGTCAACAGCTCTGTGATAGGAGATTAGATTTAATTGGGCCTATGATTTCATATTTTATTATTCATATCAGTTTGATACAGATACATTTAATTATTATGTTGTATCTCATAATTCAAGGCTCACTCTCTGTCTCTCATACTGCTGCAATTCAACATCTTTGTGATCAGATCTAGATCTGTGATACCATACCTTATCACTCAGGACTCAATCCCTCATACTAGGCTACTGCATTTTGGCTATCTCTGGTGAATTTTAATCAGCATTTTGCCAGTGCATCATCTTCAATTCATTTGTAGCCTACAGGGTGAATCTAGAACTGCTTAAAAGCAAGTCGACAGGAAAGTTTTTAATTATAACTGAGATTTATTAAGTCGGTGACTTTATTTTGCGGTAAAAATGAAGATAACCGCACTCGCTAGACCTCTAATCCTACAGCTCTAACTAGCCTACAGAGCAATGTACATTGCACATATCTGATCTAGATCTAAATCTTCTGTGACGGAAACGACGGGCTTACTTTCATCACGTTATTCATAAATGATTAAAACTGACAACTACCTGAGATGAAGTGCTCGGCACAAACAGAATGTCTAGATCTAGATATATGCGACTCCTCCTGGTAGCTTGTGAACCACACCACAGTTGAACGACGTTCGGTTAATTCTTTCACTTCCTTTCCATGGTTTACACGAATGGTGAGGATTCTGATTAACTTTTTACCCATCCTTTCCACCCATGTCGCGCGTAGCAATCAACGACAATGCAGCTAGCAGGCATTTTAATTAACAAAACCGCTTCGACATGTCTCTAAGTTACACTAATCAGCTGATCCACCGGCCAAACAAGATGGCGGAAAAACAAAACAAAAGCACTCTGTGACGTCATGCGCATTCTACCTATACACCGGTATGTGAGATGGACGACCAATTCCGGATCTACCGTACCATGAAACTAATGAAGCTTACAATTCAAGGCCCCTAATCCCGGAGGGGCCTTACCGAAACTGTTTTTAACGAGTGAATTTTGGATGTCACCCTATTGTTGCTGGGTGCGAAGGGGTCCTGATAGCAGTTTAAGCTTCAGGGTTCCAAAAATGTAGATCCGCCGGTGTGGACGACGCAGAGTTCTACTTTTCGACAGCTCGATGCAATATTTTTTTGTTTTGTTTTTTTTTGTTTCTCTTCTCTTCCTTTTTTTTTTTTTTTTTGGCAATCTGAGTCTGAGTGCCACAGTAGCAGGTTTTCAGTACATGTATTGACCTTTTTGCCATTATAGCACTGATAAAAGATGGTGCCTCTCACAGAGACTCAGCAAAAACACCACCGACAGACTCTCCAGAACAGAACGCTGGTATTGTATTGCTTCCAATGCAAGTCCATTGCTTTTTACTCCGCACAAAGGCCTGGGGCGCTCGAACTGTCAAAGGGCTGAGGGCGCTATGAACTTCCGTCTTTGTCTGAGTTCCCGAGATGCCTGTGTCCGGCATGGAGTGGTCAAGGTGTTCCAGAGATGGTCACTATTGACACAGAAGAAAGCAGGACAACTGACCAAATATTCCCGAGCTGGGTGACCACGTCGTTTCTTTTCGTATCCATTTTGTCAAATCCAAAGACTGTCTAGAACTCGAACTTAAATGCCACCAGATACCCGCCCTCGTGTCTCCGCGTCCAGCGTCCACTTTTATTTTATGGCTAACAACAGCCAGCAACTTCGACAAGTTTAATGAGCTTGTGATGGTTCCCTCGTCCAAAGAAAAAAAAAAAGTTTTAAAGGAGAGAATAACACAATGTATAACAGTAACACATGTACATACATGTAATCTTTATAAACATTGGGACATGAGGCAGTGTTCTATTTTTAATTACAAAATAACATGTACATGTTTTTTTTATAGTTATTTTACTAGATGGGGTACCCGCCATTGATGGGGATAGACTTGTGCCCCCCGCCCCCCTCCCCCCACCCCCCCCCCACCCACATACACTCTGTTTTTGTTACTCAAAAAATATTTTCCATAACTTAAAAGCGTGTCAAATACATAATGTATGCACTAGACTTCCGGTTCCGGCTCTCTCGGGGAAAGCCACGGTGATCTAGTCTCTAGATATTTTTGATATTTTTCTTTATTGTTCTCTCTAAATTGGAAGTGGTTTGTGTTAATTCGTTAACAGGTAAATCAGTCATTGTTTCACTTTGCATTTTACAACGTTTTTGGCTAGATTCTACCGGTGAGAGAAGGTTTTTGTGTGCTTTCACGTTAGACAGTGAAGGTGTGTAATCCCGTGATTATGTCGATGGAGTCGACTGCCGATGCTATTGGCCCAGTATTCATTAAATACAACCAGTTCTTGATATCTAAAGATCAGAAAATCTCTATAGTAGATATTTGCAAAGCGGCCGAAGAGTCTGCTGGTCTTAACTTGGTCTATGGGTGCCAAAAGATGGCCGGCGTTTACAGGCTTTATCCCGTGTCAGAGGCGGCACGTTCCAAATTGGTGGCCAACGGGTTCACGTTTTTAGGCCAGCGGGTTATGCCTAGCCCCATTAGTCCGGCTAAAGTATTTGTTGTGGATGGACAAGAGATCGAATCCTGTAAGCTGTTAATTTCCAACCTGCCACTGTCAGTAGCGCACGAAGACGTTATAACCGCTATAAAACTCTCACGAATATCCGCCTGGATTGTGCTCGTGACCAGTCTGGCTTCTTAACCAGATTTAAAAACGGTAATAGAACCATTTTCATACATAAACCCACAAGACAACTGCCTAAAACTGTGATAATTCAGGATAAATTTAAAGCGGAAGGTCTTCCGCCCATCCGCGCCAGTCAAGAAAACACACCTACCCCAGCCCCTTTTCGCCTGATTAGTCAATCTGACTACCGCCCATTGATACAAACTGACTAGACCCTCACGCCCCCAGGTCCATCTGACCATTCCATGTGTTGTGAGCTTAAATTTATAACAGTGACAGTGTGTAACCGTGGGCTTTACTTAATAGCGGTAAAAAGTTATGGCGCGGACGGGCGGAAGACCTCCCTTTAAAGCATTTCTTTTCTACGCCGAAAGAGAAACTATTGAGAAAGGCGCCCCCAAGAGGGGTACGCCTTCAATCCCCGACACTGCTGTGTCTCAAACAATTAGCACACCTGTGCAAAGTCAGCTGGGGGACACCCCAGAAAAAAACACCACTGAATTTTCCGTGTCGCTCACGAGCACACACAAACAGGTGAACTCTGCAGACGCGGGTACGGGGCGAACAGAGAAAACGAACGAGGAAAGTCATAACAAAATAGTGGAAAACGATAGTCCAGTGGAGAAATTAAGTCCGAGAAGATCAGCAGATCACGAGGCGGGGAGAAGGGGTGAGGAGGAGACAAATAATCAAGGGCGGGCAACAAGCAGGGGCAGACCGCGTACAAAAAGTATTTCCCCACGGCAACCCAGGGGCGCCTGTACGGGTAACATCGTATATTACTTGCACGTGGGCGAAAAGGGGCCAAGAGCATTTTCCCGCAAAAGGGGAGGTGAAGATCTCCCGTCCACGCCCTCACCCAACAAACGCTCCTCACTTAAGTCGTAGCAATAGGCAAGGGAAAGTAAAAAGGACACCCTTTGGAGACGACCCAAGACCGACCTCGGATTTTGAGATTAGATTATCTCCCTTTAATTCATGCTTCATTCCCTTGCATTGGCAACGTGCAATGTAAGAGGATTAAGAAATATTAATAAAAGAAAAACAATTTATAAGTATATGAAAAGTAAAAAACTTGATATTGTATGTCTACAAGAAACGTATGTAACACTAGATGAAGAGAGCGAATGGAGAAAACAATGGGCAAGTTCCCTTTTTATTTCACCAGGCACTAAACACAGTAAAGGTTGAATTACATTGCTAGGGAAAAACATAGAGGAGGGAGAAACATTATTTGGGGACAAACGAATTTTGGTTGTTCTAGTCAGGAAAGAAAATAAAGCTTATCTTATTATAAATGTGTATGCACCTGTTGATAGCGAATTGTCCAAGATAAAATTTCTAAGACATCTAGATGATGTGATAGATCAATTTATTAAGCCGAATATTTATATTGTTTTGGCTGGCGATTTTAATATAGTGATTAACAACTCTGAAGATATTATCGCAGGGGATCCGCACAGTAAGCAAACAGTGGCAGCTTTTAACCAGTTTGTTTCATCTAATGACCTCATAGATACTTGGAGAATATTTAATCCCATGGCTAAAGAATGTACGTGGAAACGGAACATGCCATTTGCAGCACGCAGACTAGATTATATTTTTGTTGATAACGAATTAATTTCGAAAGTGGCAAACTCCAAGATATTATCGGTACCAATGACAGACCACAGAATGGTGGTCTCTTACTGGGAAATGCCAAAATTCAAGAGGGGTCCATCCTATTATAAGTTCAATAACAACATGTTAAGGGATGTGGATTTCATACAGCAAATGAAAACTTACATTGTAGAGACCTCAGAGAAGCTTCAGGCAGTAAATCCTCATGACAAGTGGGAAACAATGAAAGTTAAAATAAAAGAAAAAGCTATACTAAGTAGTAAAAGGAAGGCCACAGAAAACAACGATCACAAAAGACGTTTAGAACAAATACTTAATGATCTGGAGAAAAAGTTAGCCTTGGTAGGTAATCCAACAGGAATACTTCAAGAGATTGGGAAAGCGAAAGCAGAGTTAGAAATTTTTAGTTTGGCAGAACAAAAAGGCGCAGCAATCAGAGCGAACGTCAAATGGATTGAGCAAGGTGAGAGGGGAACGGCATATTTCCTAGGCCTAGAGAAAGCTCGAAAGAGGCAAAAAGTAATAACAAACCTGCAAACCGATAATGGAATTGTCAGCACTCAACAGGGGATTCAAGGCGAAATTCACAAGTATTTCTCTGAACTCTATAAGAAAAGAGATGCAGCCTGTGCACAACAAGTAAATGCATTCCATGCCGATATGTTAATACCAAGATTAAACGAGAAAGAAAGTAGTATCTGGGAACAAGAAATCACCATAGACGAAATTGGCACATGCCTAAAGAAACTTAAAAATAATTCGGCTCTGGGAAGTGATGGCTTAACAACAGAATTTTACAAAATCTTCTGGAATGAAATAAAATTTGACTTAATATCCTGCTACAAATATAGTCTAAAACAAGGAACCTTGGCCCCCTCACAAAAAATAAGTGTTATGACATTATTGCATAAAGGTAAAGATCTACCAAAAACTGCTTTAGAAAACTGGAGACCAATATCAGTCACAAACGTAGACTATAAAATTCTAGCTAAAGTATTAGCAGAGAGACTGAAGCAAGTGCTCCCGTCACTGATTTCAGAATCCCAATTTGGGTTTATGAAAGGTCGTAGCGCAGCATATTTACTCCGACAGTGTGATGACATTATAGAATATGCAGAACAAAATAAAGAGACAGGTTACTTGCTAGCGCTTGACTACAGCAAATGCTTCGATAGAATCTCACACGAGTATCTTTTTTATGCATTAAAGACCTTTGGTTTCAAAGACACTTTCATATCATGGATTAAAGTGATAATGCACGATGCAAAATGCTGCGTCAATAATGGAGGCTGGCTGACTGACTTCTTTAGCTTAGAACAAGGTATCAGGCAAGGCTGCCCGGTGTCGCCTCTGACCTATCTCCTGGTAGCAGAGTTGTTGGCACTTAACATTAAACAGACAAAAAAAATAAAAGGACTCCCAATTCCTGGCAGTCATGGGGCAATAAAGATTTTACAGTACGCGGATGATACGACGCTTTTATTGAAAGATGAAATAGATTTTAGGGAAGTCTTAGCAAAAATCAAAACATTCTCATGCTTTTCAGGATTAGTTTTGAATCTGCACAAATCAAGCATTATGCCATTAAGTAGAACTAGTTGCTTAAAGTTCAATACCCAAGGAATTCAGAAAACTAAACAAGTTAAAATATTGGGAATTAAATTCCAGACCGGCGCTTCAGCCGGAAACATAGAAGAAAATTGGAAAAGTATAATTGATAAGATTGATAGACAGATACACTTATGGGCAAAAAGAGACTTATCCATCCAGGGCAAAATTCTCATAGCCAAAACCTTTCTCATATCCCAATGTGTTTATACTATGCAAGGAATCGGAATGCCCGACACTATCCTCTGCCAACTAAATCGCAAAATCTTTAGCTAGATATCTATATTTGGCGGAGGAAGTTTACAAATAAGAGGGCGTTCGAAAAGATAAAACGAAACACAATGTGCACATCGGAAGACAAAGGAGGTTTAAAAATGATAAACTTGAAAAACATGCAAGACAGTTTCTATATTGAATGGGCAATACGGCTGGGCCAAGACGGAGGTGCAGCCTGGAAAGATCTTCCGACCTTTTTCCTGAAAAAGCTCGATGGTATTAATATTTTTAAGGCAAATGTTAAATGCGAGAAGGACGTGGCAACACAGGACAACATACCGTCTAATTTTTGGAAAAAAGTAATTACAACTTGGTTACGACATAAGAATACTAAAAATGTAGTCCGAGAGCAAGTAAGTAGATATTTATGGCATAACCGAGACTTGATGTACAAATCTAAAGTTTTGTTTTTCAGTAGCTAGGCATCAGCAGGTATCAGTCATGTAGATGACCTGCTAGTCAATGGAACTTTGAATACAATGCTATAAAGCAGGCATTTCTGCAATTTGCAGATAAATTACTGGAAAAAACACTCTTACATAATACTATCGTCTTTAAAAATTTGGATATAACTAACACAAAAATAAGATCACAGCACATACGAAAACTTATTGTAGAAGAAGAATACACGCCACCACATATTCTGGCATTTTGGAAAAAGAAACTCAAAATAGAAATCAACGAACAGTACTGGACAATGGCGAAAAATATATGCTCAGAAAGCCGATTAAAAGTTCTGCAATGGAAAATATTACACAATATTTATCCAACGTCCATACTCCTCCATAAAATGAATATTAGAGACAGTGAGCTGTGCTCACACTGCAACTGTAAGGAGAAGGATTACATTGAACACTTTTTTGTGGCCTGCCACGCGGTCAAACCCATCTGGAATGAAGTTGTATGTATAATTAATGCATGGATAGGAAGAAAGATAGAACTGAAAATAACAGACATTTTGCTAGGCATAATAAAGAAGGAGCAAGACATAGACCAAACAATGCTAGACAAGATGAATCATCTTATTTTAATTTCAAAAATGTGTATAAGCAAATTTAAATACGGAAAAAGCCAAGATCTTATAGCTATGTTATACTTTCAATGTCATTTGAGGAAAATTATTTAAAAGGACATGAGAGCATATCCTGCACGCATTTTAAACGACAGCAGATGCTCAACAAAGCATAAGGAGACGATAAAATAAACAACCAAACAATGGTGCATTTTAAGGCGTGAGTAAGAGAGAGTGAATGAAATTAGAACAATGTGAGTGAAAGAAAAATTAAAAAAAAAAAAAGCAGCATAAAAAAAAGGGCAATGACGAAAGACGAAAAATCGGATGCGAAAAATTGGTATCCCAATGTGCATGAATGAAAGTAATTTCATATCTTACCAACTTTACACAAGGTTGATATTTTTACTATATTTAAATTACCGAACGTGTCATTTAAAATCATCTTTTTCTTTTTTTCTTTTTTTAATGATTATTCTCATCTTTATATTTGAATCGTATAAAGGTGAATATTCCAATACGTATAAATGTTATTCCTTTGTCATTTATACATTGTCTGTATTACAGTACAGAAAATGTCTACGTTTTATTAATTTATATCTCGATTTTTCCACGATACATTATATAGATCTTTATATGTTATAGGCTCACTGAGAACATGATTAATTAAGGAAATGGACCATCTGCCCACAACGAACTAATAAACCGTCAGCTGCTAAAGAATTGACCCAAGTTAGGGTTCAAGAACAGCCAACAACACAGAGTTCAGTTGACAGTCTGAGATACAAAAGACTTCTTGTAAGTCCGATACTCAGGATTGTCGTGATAGAAAGCTGGTCAGGAGATAGAAGGGCTTAGCTATTTATCCTTTATTTATATGTTTAACTATTTAATGATGTATCCATTTACATATGTTAATTAATTTAGTTATCTATTTACCTATCTATTTATTGATTAACTTTCATACTCATTTACCTATTTATTTATTCTTATCCACTTTATTTATTCATTCATCTATCTCTATATATTTGTATTCAATATAAAATTCACGGAGTCATGCACACAATGGTTACAGACCAAATCGCATTTCAATCTGAGCCAAAAAAAAAAAAAAAAACATAATGTATGCACTACAGTCTCTCATGCGCTTGGCCAATCACAATGAGTACGAATTTTTTTTTTTACCTATTTTACCGCCATAAAAACGTCTTTAAAAGATTGCCCCAACTGGCACTAGGCAGTCTTAATTTAACTAACATCAATATGGGCGACTGGGCAAAGCAATAGCCTGCGGCCTGTACCCTACGCAACTGCTCAGAATTTTGCATGCATGGGGCCCCTTACACCTTTGGAGTCCCTGGGCAACTAACTGCCTAGTGTGCCCATGCGTTAAGATGGTTCTAGATTGCCCGAAACTTAAATAAACACAATACACTGTAGATCTATTCAAAGGAGACTGGTTTAGTCAGTTTAGATCAGTGGACGCTCAAGAATTTCTTTTAATAATTATAACTTTTGAAACTTTTATTCCAGCTGTCGGTTTGATCAAACAAAAGGCCTAAGTTGCACCATAATGAAATACACCCGCCATTTTTTTTTTTTTAGTTTAATAAGATTTCATTTCCAAAACGACATGATCACTGATAACTCAGTTCATCTTTACTCTGGTTATCACTATTATCAGCAAAATCGCTTAGGCCTGTTAACTATTGTTTGTAAAGCTACATGATTGTACAATAGTTACAATGTATTATATATATATATTATTATTATGTGTATACGAGAAACTACAATCGCAGAATGGATTAAATTGTGCTTTGTGAGGGGCAGGGGGGGGGGGGGTGCAAATACAGAAAATGGGGTGGGGGTCCTGAAGAGAATAAAATTTTGCACCGGTATTAAGATGTTCCATTTCAGTAAGGGTATACTGAATTGTCTACACCCTGCAGTTATCAAAATTTTATAAATGATGGCCAGGAGAAAGTGCGTGGTTGCCACGAAGTCTTTCACTTCCAATCACCGTTACGTGTATTTAAAAAAAAATTATTAATATTATTGTATGTCAATTGTCATGTAACGGAAAAGGCCCATATTATTAGTTATTACACCAGTTTTACTTTTAAGTAGAAGGTCACTTTTGAACATAATTTTTATTAGAATGGAATACATACACACCATTTTTCAATTTGTGTTACAATTTTGTACACAACAAAATATTGTCAGCTTTTTTTTTTTTTAAATTTTTGGTCAACACAACATGGATTATATTGAACAAATAATAGAGACAGAACCACGGCAAATACTTTTTGCGTCTGTATAGTTTTGTTCTGTTCTTGTCAAAGTGTTATTATTAATATTGTGCTGTACTGTCTTTTTCCATAACAATCTTGTACACTTACTTTTGCGGTCATTTCAGTCCTACTTCCTGAATTTTGGTAAACTAAACTCTGGATTCAGGCGCGGTAAGGCACACCGGCAACCTTACCTTGACCGTAGCTCTTTAAAAAACATGTACGTTACCCCAAGCTTGAGTTTGTCAGCGACCTCCTGACCTTTTCAGATACACACAAGGAGAGAACTGGTGTCCATTTCCTTTGTTTTAACCCCTGTCAAACGGTAAATATTGACATGCCGCTTTCTGTACCCTACAGGTTAAAAGTGCAGCGTTTCGCTTCGTTTCACTTTTTGTTTATTAAAATCAAAATGAATAGGAAAATGACACAATTAATGACAAGCAGGAGAGAGAAATTGCCAGCGAATGTAAAACGTGTATAGGCGGTCAGGCTGACAGAGAGGCGGACACTGAAACAGAGACAGGCAGGCAGTAGGGCAGACAGACAAGCACTCAGGAAGCCAAGACAAGACTGACAAACAGACAGACGAGCCAGACCGATCACATCAACAGACACACAGAAAGCCAGGTCAAATTTCCAATTGGGCAGATACTGTATCACTCTGTCACTACTGTGACCAGCTAGTACTTTCACTTATCACCATCTTGATGGCCATCATCAACATCACCATCATCACCAATGACTGCACCTTCATCCAATGACACACATACACAATACTGTAAAAACTACACAAAAACAGTACACTATCACATACCTAAACACACACTATACAGATCTTAACAATAATACAACACACAATTGTGAGCAAGCTCTTTTTATTCAATAAAACAACACCTAAATAAAAAATAAAAGAAAAATACTTTGAAATTTCAAAGTCACGAGAATGTAAAAATGTTAAAGATAAATTTGAACATGGCTGGGCCAAGATTCCTATGAACACTTAAAACAGCACAAAATATAATTTCAGTTGCAAAATTCGACTGCTTAACGTTTATTGAAACAAGCTAAATAAACATCTATCAAACAGGAATGGGAATTACTGTCAGAAAAATTTCCTGAACTTTTGACATAAGCATAACTGCCAACCGCAATACACACATGCACTACGGCCATTTTGTGTATTCGTCAGCAAACAAAATGCATGTTGTCTTTACTTAGGAAAGAAGATTAACTGATTTTAAAAAATCCGGAAATCAAAAAATTTCTGGACAAATCCCATCCCTGATCACTAATATTAATTATTTTAATTTTGCACCATTAAAAAAGTCTGGATGCCATGCCTTGCCAACTTAATGGCTAAAAACACATGACAAAGAATAGTGTTCTGTTGGCGTGTGCTACAATATCAAAACTTTAAAACCTCTCTGCCTGAGAACTGTATGAGCTAATCCTTACTTTGTATCTCAACCAATATTGTTGGATTAATTTATTGTTCCTGCTCCAGGTATTTCTACACTTGATTTGACTTCATAATGTAACCTCTCACTGTCACTTATGAATAACTGACATTCGTGCACTTAAGAAATGGGTCATGCAACTTTGGATAATGAGATAATTTGTGAAGAGTAGCAAATTCAGTTTTCAGGCATGTACTTTGTAAATGACTTATATGTGTATTATATGTATACATGTATTATACATGTATATGATAATACTTAACAGAAAAAAAGGAATAAAAAAGCAAGGCTGAACAGTTCTAAAAATTAATAGGTCACTTTAAAACAGAAGAAAATTTAAACTGAGCTTTGTGTTAACCTTGACTGCCCCGTCAGGATTTTAAGTGTTCACCAATGTCCCAATGGCCAATGGACTCCTCCAAAGACTTAACAGTTTTCAACCAACATTCCAAGTTCACAAATCCACATTATTCTGCACTCAATTATGGAATAAAAAAGTTGCTCATATGACCTGTCAAAATTTTAGGTGTGGACCCTTCTAGGGACTAAGGCCACTAAGGGCCCCTAGCCAACATTCAGAGTTCACAAATCCAGAACAGACTGCACCTAATTATGCCACAAAAAGTTGCTCGTGTGATGTGATCTTGACCATCTGGTCAGGATTATTTAGAAGTCTTCATAATGTTTCAATGGACTCCCCCAAAGACCAAAGGTCCTCAGACAAAATTCTGAGTTCACAAATACACATTGTTCTGCACTTAACTAAGCAATTAAAAAAAAAAAAAAGTTGCTCATATGATGTGGCCTTGATCAGCTAGTCAGGATTTTAAGTGTTTACAATGTCCAAATGGACTCCTCCAAAGACAAAAGCTTCTCAGCCAACATTCTGAGCTCACAAATACACATTGTTCTGCACTTAACTAAGCAATTAAAAAAAAAAAAGTTGCTCATATGATGTGGCCTTGATCAGCTAGTCAGGATTTTAAGTGTTTACAATGTCCAAATGGACTCCTCCAAAGACAAAAGCTTCTCAGCCAACATTCTGAGCTCACAAATACACATTATTCTGAACACAATTATGCAATAAAAAATAGTTGCTCATGTGATGTGGCCTTGATCAGCTAGTCAGGATTTTAAGTTTTCACAATGTCCAAGTGGACTCCTCCAAAGACAAAAGCTTCTCAGCCAACATTCTGAGCTCACAAATACACATTATTCTTAACTTAATTATGCAATACAAAAAAAGTTGCTCATATGATCTCACCTTGACCACCTAGTCAGGATTTTAAGTGTTTATAATGTCCAAATGGACTCCCCCAACGACTTTAAGGGTCCTCAGCCAACATTAGTAGCTCACAAATCCACAACAGACTGTACTTAATTATGCAATAAAAAAGTTGCTCATATGATCTGCATATTGCTAGGTCAACCTTATCACTATTGATGACAAATAGACATCCCTATGTTTTTCATCCTGATAAAATCTACCGAAATCTACATGTAATTATATATAATACTTGCTAATAAATGTTCTTACTCTAGTTAGTATTCTAACAAATGCTGGGGGAATGCACAAGCCTATTGATGACTATATAATTTTCAAACCCTATGCTGAAATTAAAGTGCCACAGAATTCATTTTGTAAAGATACACACAAATATAAATATTGTACATCCAACCAAGCTTTCATTCACCCAAATGAACACCATCCAGATATTACAATTTGGAATATCACAATGAGATAATACAGAAAACTGTGATATCATCAAAACATCAGGCCTAAAACATTTTTCTCCTTTTGCATATTTCATAAAACTCAATAAGGAGTTGATCATCTAGGTTGATGTAAATCTAGCTAAACATTAATTTTGTTCACCAGACTGATCTAGCCATGGTCTCTTTAAAAAGTGATTGAATGAGCTAATAACACTGGAAACAAGTGTGTAAATAATAAAGTTTCATCTGAGAAGCTAAACGGTGGATGATAGGATTGTAAATTTGTAGAAATGTCAGTCATAAAAGGGTCACAGAGCTGCTATCATGATCATAACATGTGTAAGTTGACTAGAACATTAATGAACACCAACAATTATTTGCAGCATGAGCAGAAATACATATTAGGGCTATACCATCTGCTTGCCCCTTCGCCTACCTGTGACATTCCATGATTGGTTTTCATCGACAAAAAGTCAGAAAGCCAAGAGTGTAGGAAGACTGAGATCAGTCAAGTATGTATTTCTTATTTATGCAATTCTATCATTACATAAATCATTTGCAGGAAAACAGAAATTGGCAAACATCATCATACATTTCACTTCAAAATTTCAAGTCGAAACATTTAGTATACGATTCAATGTACTGTGATAAGTTACATTTTTTTTGTATGTACCCGTATCCAGAAGTGGAATTCTGTTCCCCATTTCATTATAGGAAACATTCTCCTTGCTGCCATTAAGAGCATCAATGATAATATACATATATATATGACAAAGGATATCATGTGGGTGATGCAACATTTAGATAAGATTATGAGTCAAAGGTATCACTTTGGACACCTTAACTCTTTCCCTACCACACATTCTGGGCAGTTTTCCATAATTGGACCAAAAAAGTGCATTTGTGACTATGTTTTCTGTAAATATCATAAAAACCACAGAAAAACTGTGGGGTCGCAGCAGGGCTATAAGCAAAGTCAAAATTGGGCAAAAAGAAAAGGTTGTATGTTGCGAAGCCCCGCGTGAGAAATAAAACCCAAACAGTACAAAGCAAACTAAAGGGAAGACAGAAAATGCATAAATTTTCGGCTTTCGCCTTTGTCAAGTGAAAAAAAACCAAAAAAACGAACAGCTTCACACTCGGTTTCGGGAGCACCTCCGTGACATTGAAAATCGAAATGGAAAGCCTGTTTCTGTCCATTTTAATCGACCAGACCATGAGCCATCCAACGACATTCAAATTCTGGGGCTCAAGTCTTGTCATGCAGGCGCTGATGTACGCTTTGAAACCGAACAACGATTAATTTTCCAGCTCGGCACTATCACTCCCCATGGCATCAATGTCCAACATTGCCTTCGATAATTCCACTGTTGCTAATATCAATATATATATATCATATATAATTTTCTTTATTATTATTATTTTCTTTCATTTATTTATCTATTTGTTTATTTATTTATTTATTTATTTTTATTTTTTTAATCTCGTTTTCTTTTTCTTTTCATTTACTGCGACTCCTGACATTGCGCACCATCCCTGTCTTGTGCTGTGAGGCACTATATGGCGCCTTCATCTTGGTTACTAACCAATTGCGTCACTTCCTGCTTCCATGCTTTTGGCGGACGGACGTGCTTTGGTGCTGCTAAAGAAGCAAGAACTCGCAGCTAAGTAAACTGTTTCACTTCGTTCCTGTTGAAGTCTTTTATTGTTCGTTTTTTTGTTTTTTTTCACTTGACAAAGGCGAAAGCCGAAAATTTATGCATTTTCTGTCTTCTCTTTAGTTTGCTTTGTACTGTTTGGGTTTTATTTCTCACGCGGGGCTTCGCAACATACAACCTTTTCTTTTTGCCCAATTTTGACTATGTTTTCTGTAATAACATATAAATTTCATATGAAATTCAATGAAAATGAATGGAGATTCAAAATATTAAGGATTGGAATTAAAAATGAATTTCATGAGCCGCATTTTGGTAGGAATCGGAATTTCGCTTGAGCCGCAAAATGCGGCTCGTGGTAGGGAAAGAGAGATTAAATGAAAAATGTGTGAGCATTGTGGCTGACTATCCCTGATGGGTTTTTTCATTGTAAATAATCATCACTCCTAGATCTGGGAGTTTGACATTCTTAGCTCCGTTATGAAATCAAATGAAAATACATGACAATTATCGCACATAAAATTGCATAACAATAAAAAAAAAAATCTCAAGAGACAGATAATATCAAACCATAGTAAATTCATATCAAAAATCCAATTACTACTACGAACAATATTATCATCAAGGCATTGCTATTTTTCTTGACCCTGTGATTCAAACTTTGTCAAATTTCAATTGGCTGTTCTAGATCTTTCACACTTTTCACTGGGTTTTGCATTTTAAAAATACTGGACAAAATATATGTTGTATAGTATCAAAAAAATTCATAGCAATAAAAAATGTTCAAAGACATGGAAATATAAATATTTTGGGATACAGTAGATAAAATTTATAAATATAACCGGGTTTGCATAAAATTGTATTTTTCACCGGAGAACATTCATGATTTATAGTCAGAACAAGTAGAAATGGATCACTTCATCTTTCCAATCAAAGATGAAAATTGGAGAATATTAATTCAGGATGAAAATAAGTTGTCACCATGACATACAGATGCCACTGCCTGGTCGCAAAGTATGATGGGATTTTGTGCCATACTGAATGAAACATCTTCTTCAAAATCAATTAAAAAAAAAAAAAACCACCACAAAAACAGAATCTATTTCAAAATGGCCCCCACATTACATCACTTCGTTTATGACAACTTTCTTGCCCTTTTCTTGAAATAAATGCATGATAATCTCCGAGGAAAATTTTTTACCCAGCATTTGAAATCCTCTAAAAAGCTGACAATTTTCATTGTATGCAAAACACTGAAAGTCTATGGTTATCAAAAGTCAGCTTTATCTGTCCACTCCCTCTGAGTTATCTACTCTAGGTCAATTTTTTAATTTTCGATCTGTATGAGTATATCCCAAGATGTTAATTTTGATAAATTAATATAAAATCACAAATATCCAAATGTTCTATTACATTGGACTTTTGTAGGAAATGTTCTATTATTAAGTGTTGGCACGTCTTGCATACTTTTTCTGTAATGTAAACAAAGAAAAACATGTCTGTACATTTGAAAATGGGACAAAAATTGAAAAATTAAACGGATAGTATCCCTTCACTTTTCAGATTTTCAATATATTCCACATCAACAAATGAATAATTATAAAAAAGAAAAAAAAAAAAAGCTTTTATTGCATTTTTTCTTCTTCTTGCTTTGCCTTGAACTCCACTAAAGTTCACTATACTGAGGAGAAGTGGCAGAAAATACATGCACATTATGAACATGGAAATTCATGTCCATTTGCACTACACATGTAAGGTGCTAAATTTATATCACATTTTTTTCATTAATCTTTTTTTCTCTCCAAATAATTATGTCAAAGATTTTTTTTTGTGATATAAAATAGAAATCTGACATAAATGGCAAAATATTAATGGTAACAAATCGTTGGTTTCATGACGTTCACGGCTGTTGTTATCTATCGCCCTTTCATCATGAAACCGACAAAATAATGGAGCTTTTTGTAAAAAAAAAAATGATGCTCCATTAAATTAAAAGGTGCTACAGTTCAAAGTCGATATCAAATGACATTTAAATTGTTGTTCCTGTAACTCACCCTGTAAGTAAATCATGGCAGGAAATGAACACCCATAAAATACCACAGGAAATATGGCCTCAATGTAAATACCAATACATACGATCATTAAAAAAAGTAATTGCTGCTTCAAATTAAAATGATGTAATGTTTTTTTGTGGGAAAGATCCAGTTTGTAGTAGCAGGTCAACTCCAGCAGTGCAGGCACACGGGAGTTGACAAGAAAGTCAGAAACTAATATGAGGAGAAAAACTGACTTGGCAGGTTCACTGCCATGGATGGAATTGAAAAATCTACCTTTACTGAGAAAACAGCTGTATGAATTTGCAGATAGAAACTAATGATCACAACTGGATGAACTGACTCTGATAGATGAAAATAAATTGGTGGGTGAAAATGCAATTTGAGATGAAATGGTCATCACAGATTTGCTTTGGAAACCTTTCAACATATATGTACCTTATTAATAGTAGATGATGGTCCAGAATCGGTAAAATGTCCAATCTGCCCAAGTTGAGAAAAACGAGCAAAACAATGCTTGGGACTCAAAATACTGAAAATTGTCGCCAATTTACGTATTATCATGTCTGCTTTTGTTTTGTATTGATGGAATGATAAAATTTTTTACTGAACCATCATTATGCTTGATTTACTCAATGTGGACAGCGACATTTTACCAATTATGTACCGTCACATTACATTTTCCTTTGTAAGTAATTAATTAATACTGGCTTGGTGTCATTACTGTTTCGGTCATAGAAATATCAAAGCTTTTTTTTTTTAATGAACCATTAACTTGCCAGTCATGCAAGACTACTACTTCCATTTACTAAATGAATTGATGAAACCTTTTAAAAATTCCCTTAAATCAATCCATCACTCCCCCCTAAAAAACACAGCCAACAGCAACAACAACAATAACTACTTCACCACTTCTGTTGCTCTATGGGTTATCAAAATATGGAATAAATAGATGATGTTATTCACTATATGCATGTACTGATAAAAATAAATCATCTACAAAAATAGTACCTTCACTGTAATTAAATGAGTTCAATAACAACAACAATAACAACAACAACAACAAATTAACAAAAAACAACTAACATGCTACATGTATTCATTTCAATTTTTGAGGTGCTAACGTCAAATTTGAAAAAAGCATGGTATCCGCTTGCGACTAAATGTTACTTTTTATTTTGGATTCAAAACTGACATATATCTATTAAATTAATAAAACTAACAATAACAGAGCTCACATGAAACTGTTCGCCAGCAAACTATTTCACAGGTTCATCAAACTTAAATCAAAAGGAATGCAAAAACACTAGCACACTTGGAAATATTTTTGTCGATCTTTAGGTGTTCCAGGATGTATTTTTTCAGGGATGGAACCAGGCCACAAAAAAGTTTCCTGAACATTTTCCGGCATGCATAAAGGCATGTCAATATCACCATCATGAACCTGTCCTAAAGACATGATAAGAAGGAATGACATGAGGCGCTTTCTTCATCCCGTGTCATTTATCATGTCTCTTAAGACCAAACTACATGTATCTTAGATCTAGGCGGGTTACACAGTAAGTTTACATGCTAACCAAACCATACAGCTTATTTATATTACCAGTAACTTTATCCAAATATTTGTTGAATGAATTCCTACCCAATGCCCAGTGCAAGGTAGATCTAACCTTGTTTGGTAATCCTCCCACTTTTTTTTTTAACAAACAATCTCTATTTCAAGTCTACTATTCTAACTAACACAGCCGATAATCTTCAACCTACCAAGCCAGAATTCAACCTGAATGAAACACTAAAAAGAAAGGTACGTAATTATGCTACTGCCAGATGTGATATTTTTCTTTTTCTAGATCTGAGCTACATTTTGAAAAACGTGACTCTCCTCTGACATTACACCATGTTGACAAAGTGTCTTTGTGCCTGGTGGCTGGTTATAGATTTAGTGTAGGCCTAGATCTAGGTCTAGAGGCTGGTTCTCTACTTTTATTTGACGATGCCGTGAAAATTAAAGATATTATCACTGACATTACCTTGAAATATCATCTCACAGGCTTCACCAGTTATAAATCCAATAGAAAATCACTCATAAGTCATAAAAATGATCACATTCGTTGCTTCATCACATTATCTCTTTTTGAGGATGCTGGATCTATCACTCAAATGCAAATGAAAAGTGGGTAGCCTAGACGTACACAATGAAAAGTACCCGGAGTGGTAGACTGAAAGTGCCAATTGGCTTATTTTCGGTCATCGTTGTTTTCTGGCAATTGCTCTTTTAATACTCTTTTCGCAGTTTAACTCTATTGCCGGACAGAATGTTGATAGCGAGGGGCTAAATGATGGCGGAAAAAAATTTCCGGAGCCGGTTCCATCCCCAATTTTTTGCACCTTCAGTGTTTAAAAAATGCCATGCAAACCAAAATTTTGACATAAGTAAACTACATAAATATTATCTTATTATGTTAAAAGGAATCACAGATTTAAGTTTGGGAAAGTGTGGTGGATATTTTGTCATTTTCTTCAACCCAGACAACACTCTGCAGCCAGCCATAAATTTACATTCTATACATATTTGGCTGACGCAGTTCAGAAAAACATTCATGTGTAATAATCATACATATGCAGTTGTTAACAAATTGTTAGTTTCACGGACGAATACTTAGCTATCTATATGACAATGGGCACAATAGGTCAATTTGAGATATTTTTATTCTTTTGTGGTTATCGAAAGTATATTGCAGAAAGCATTATTCAACATGAGCAATTTTGTTAAATGTCATTTAGTTTTTATGTTATGTAGTATGATGAAAACGCGAGAAATCAAACGGTCAAACGAGCAGCTTACCTGTGAAGTTTGGCTGTGATTCCACTGACATCTCAAGCACTAGGTTTTATAGACCCTTTTCATTTCCCGTCCTCCATATCATGTGATTTGCAAACAAAATGGTGGCGTACCCCACTTGTAGGGCGGAAATGATGGACAACAGTCAAACGATGCCATCCTCTTGTTGGGCACCCAACTGTACAAACCTGTTACGTGCTGGTTCTGGCATAAAAATGCATCTTTGCTCAGACTGTGCACGTATTCAGATGCCATCAATAAGGCAAGTTGAGGTTTTTGCCCTTCGCGGTTCAACTTGCCTTACATGCTGCTTTTCGATGCCGTGCGGCTCCACGCAAACAACCGTAACATGGAAGTGAAAAGGGTCTATACAGAGAGACGCGGCGCTTCACCCGGCAAGCTTCTAACATCCTACACTATTCACACAATTCAACTGAATTCCACTACATCTAGGAAGTCAGTTCTGAATCACCTTATATCAACTTGCACAACAATGAACTACTACTGAACAGGAGTACTGGAAGCATTGTTCTTATACACAATGCTTGTAATAAGGCCATTTACAGTATGCCAAGAGATGATGCGACCATGGGAGGGAGGGTGCGGTGTATAAAACTTCGCTTCAGATGTCGGTGGAATCACAGCCAAACTTCACATGTAAGCTGCTCGTTTGACTGTTTGATTCCACCTCCGTCTTCCGCTCCAGCGATTTTATACAGAGACCTTTACAGTATTGTGGCAATAGTGTGCAGCAGAATGGTGTCAGGGACGTTTACCACGGACCTTTGTAGCAGGAGGCCGTACTGCTGCAAACACACCCTGATCCAGTGATGGCTTTGTCACAATCTTTTTATTATAGAATGTGCTGAAAGTCGATGCACTCTCCCAACCAGCTGCATTTAAGATTGTTTGCAATGGTACATATCTTGCGGCCGCTGATGATGCTGCAGCATGAATGGAGTGCGGCTTAAATTGTCCACAGTGTTTTTTCCCGCTAAACCCATGATGGTTCTTGTCCAACGAGCCAAAGTGTCTCTGCCAATTGGTTTATGCGGTTTCTGAAAACTTGTCAATAACTGGCTCGTTCCTTGCCTCATGGGCGCAGTTCTATGCTTTAAGATAAGTAATGACACACAATCTCCTGTCTGCTGGGAATGCTTGGAATTTCACGCAAAGCAGGTGTTTACTAGGCTTGGAAGTTTTCGACAGTGTATCCACATGGGAAGTAACAGAGCATTTGGCCAGTACCATAGCGTCTAACCTAAACGCTAAAACAGTCTGTCCTCTCTTCCCCAGTCCAAAGTTAAAGCATTGGTTGCCCAAGCACCAGGGTCCCCTTTCCAAGACACATATGTTGGCAAGAAATTGTTAATCTGAGATGCAAATAAATCTATTTCAAACGGACCCCAGAGTTTATTGATCTCATTAAACACACTGACATCCAATTTCCACTAAATATCGCTCCTGTCTCTTCTCGATTCCAAGTCAGCGAGCACATTTACATTATCACGCCCAGGAATGTGAACTGCAGTTACCTGATTCTTTGTGTCAATACACCACATACAAATAGATCTGGTTATTTGGTTGCAATCTGTTTTACAGCTACCTTGTTTATTGATACACGCTACTGTTGTAATGTTGTCAGTATAAAGCTTAATATGCTGACCCTCCCTCTTCACAAAAGATTTCAAACACAGAAAAGCTGCTAAAAGCTCAAGACAGTTAATATGCATATTCATTTCTGATTCTGACCAAATTCCAGGGGCTTTCTCTTCATGACACTCTCTAAGTTGCTGCTATAGGGTAGTTGAGCATGGGTGTGTACACTGGGCTTGGTCATATTTGCAGCGTCCTCCCTGTTTTTGTGCTGCATGCCTGGGCTGTGAGTATGGAGAAAGTGCCTGGCCAACGGTGCACTTTCCCCCTCTCGACAGTGCTGATTTGATCCATTGGAACGACATGGTCGATACACATGGAATCAACAGTGTTGCAGGAGCTGCCAGAAGACAGTTTGGTGCATTCCTCTCTGTAGTCTGCCTTAGGTGCTCTTCCTCCGAATTTTCTGTTGAGGTTTACTCCCTTAGCCTTTCATACACAGTAAACTCAGGTCTATCAAAGAGGGAGGACGCTGAAACAATGATGTTTTCCATTTCAGATTTCTGTGCGCTTTCAAATAATATATCGTCTAATTACTGCACACAGTTTGTGCCCCGGCCTCGTAAGACTGACATAACCACTCTCAAAACTTTAGTAAATTTATATGAAGGGCATTCGAGAGTAACCATTTGGTGAACCTATATATTCTCATGTTATGCCTTGGAAACGGAATCAGAAGTATTTCCTATGATCTTCGTGAATACCAGAAGCATAACATGCATCCTGTAAATACTAAATCAATACTGCTGAACCAACCATTCCCCCGCATTAATCGCAAAGCCTGAGATTATGAAAGTTTCCATTTTAAAATGAGTGTAAGTTACAGAATTATGAATTTAGCTACGTTCAGGGTACAACTGACACTCCCATCTTTCTTGTGTCTTATCATGACTGGAGATAAAAACTGGTCCTCTTCAGACTCAACCCTGTGAATATTGTGTTTCTCTTCCATTCTACTGTTTTCACTTTGAAGTAATTTGGTATCAAGACTTGATATTATACTCTCGAGGGATATCCAGTTTGGGGGGGGGTAATTAAGAAAGTTCACTTTAATTCCCGAGACCTGATTTAGTATTCACGGGTCATTTGTTATTGCCCTCCAGGCCTGCCAATTCTCTGCCAGTTTCCCTGCTCTATAGTTATCCCGCGTGTTTGTGCATACTAAATGAGGAATACTGGGCCTGTCATGTAGATGTACCTTATCTTCCAAGTTCCGTTGTGATCTATCTGCAATTTGTGCCCGTTTTTCTGTGATTTGGGAATTCTGGATCGCCATTCCGGCTTTGTCCTCCACTTCTTGCCTCGAGTCTGTTTCTTTCCCTTTGTGCCTTGATGGATGGACATTCTTCCCCTTTTGAACTTTGATTGGCTGTGAAAGGGCGAGTTGGATTGAAATATCCCCCTGTCAAAGCAGGACTCTGAAGTTTTTTGAAGCCTTGAAGTTGAAAGGAGAAATTTTGCAGGATTCTGTTGTATCCTTCGGTTGCTTCTGCAAGTCATCTCCAAATAACAATGACATAGATGGTAATGCTTCCATGCATAATTTTCGAAATTTAGGAGCAAGTGAGTGCTTTCAAGCTTCCTGGCGCTTTTTTGACATGTTGGTAAAAGTCGCCGTCAGCAAGGATACCAGATTCAAAAGCATGTAATAAATTTCTTTTATATCAAAGGGACGTTTGTTTTGCTTTGCCTCCAACATGACATTACTAATGTTCACTGCTGCGGTGGGGCTATGGCCTATGAGTGAGTGGATGAACGCCATCCTGCCGCCATTTATCCTCACCGATGCCAACTGCTAAAACTCCTGGTTCAATTGTGGCACTGTTAGATTAGGAACGTTCCCAGGCCTTATATATGTCATATGTATTTAGTCAACAGCTCCATTTTTTCCGAACTGAGGTCTGTGCACTGTCTTAATTCAGCGTTCACAATCCCTGCCAATTTGGTGTTAATGTCCCCCCCCCCTCCCCTGTTTCTTTGTCAAAAATGGAGTAGTTCACGTCATTGTCCTCTGACTCATTGTCGCTTCCATTCATCTCAGGCTCCTCTTCAGATGAGTCCGCAAAAAGGTCATGTAGACTAGCTTCTTCTTCGTCTGTTCTTGGTTTTTTCTGTGCTGCAACAGAGGTACCTTCTGATTTATTAAGTGCTTCTGCTGCAGTACTTGCAACAGTGCCTTTGAGAAACACCGAAAGTTCTTCTGTAATCGAGGCTTTCATGCTTGCCATTTGGTCATCAGAGGGAGCAGAACGCTTGGATGACTGATTTGTCTTGTTGCAATGGCTTTTTGAGGAGGTGGTCGGGGAGGAAGGATATTTCGACTTCTGTCCCGCGGCATTCTTGTTAGTGCATCCCTTAGATGGGCCAGAAATAGATGCTGAGGAAGTTTCAGCAATCTTGCAAATGCCTGGAAGTGATCATAAGTCCCCGGTATCGTGAGCACTGGTAACCGGGAACGGTGGGCCATGCGGCTCCACAGACTTGCAATCTTGGCTCATCACCATATGATACTGTGTAAACAATACGTACTGTCAATAAGTACACTGTCCACGGCACTCAGGGTATATGTTCCTGTTCGGGTAGGCCAGAGGCCCCCTGCCGGACATAGCTCTATGGCTGATAGTGCACAATAAGTAGATCTATTGTAATAATTTGTGATCAGGTAGGCACAAGACCTCCAGCCGGACTCAGCTCTATGGCTGGCTAGTGCACAATCAATAGATCTTATATAATAATTCATGATCCGGTAGGCACAAGACCTCCTGCCGGGCGCACCTCTATGGCTGGCTAGTGCACGATCAATAGATCTAATATAATCATTAGTGATCAGGCAGGCACAAGACCTCCTGCCGGGAGCAGCTCTATGGCTGGCTAGTGCACAATAAGTAGATCTATTGTAATAATTTGTTATCAGGTAGGCACAAGACCTCCTGCCGGGCGCAGCTCTATGGCTGGCTAGTGCACGATCAGTAACCTCCGGCGATGCGACTTTCAGTCAATGTCAAAGTGTTGTTGCACTTCAATCCAAGAAATCTATTAGAATTGGCGCACAATTCCAGGATATATTACACAATCACCACAGAAGACTAATGAATGTATTACCGATATAGGCTAATCCTAGTGCAGGAAAGACTAATACGTATTAGCAACTATCAGCTAGGCCAAAGCCAAAACTCTAAGACATGCGGCCTAGCCAAGACAATAAAACAAAACCATCCCCTTGCCAGGATGGACATGGCGCTAAAAAATGCCGGGTGTCATTATCAGACAGTGATTCCTCACTACACTAGTATCTCAGAGTTCATTTTTTTCATAAATATCGCTCAAAAATTGATAAAACCACACTGAACTGCAGAAGAAAGAATGGTACATCAGCCATGCCAGCTGCACTGGTGTTGCCAGGTTTTTTGGTGTTTCATGTCAAACGCATTGGAACCTATGCCAAGAAAGCCCGATTTCAGGCCTTCCACACTCTACCAGGGAGCCCGATTTCGGGCCCACCGCACTCAAAGGGTTAATGGCTGAGTCTTATATTATTACACGGCATATACCATAGATAACACCGATTGAAAACGAACATAATATTATTTCAAATGTTTGTTTCCTATCAGAGGTTTCTCTATTGAATATCAGCTGCGCAGCATTTTTTTAACAACATGGAAATCTAGATAAAAACTTTAGTCTTTACATTAAGTGTAACATTTGAAACATATTACTATAATACAAACAATACAAAAAAAAAAAAGCTTAGTCTTGATGATTTTCACCATAGTGATCGCTGATCCATTTTTTCTTCAAGGACATGGCCTGTCTCTTCTGCCCCTGACTGGAGCCCTTCTTGGAAAAACTGGGTGGATTTGAGCCATTCCACTGGTCTCCTGATGCTGACAATGTCTCATGGGCTGGACCTGCTTTACGGTACGATTCTGGAAGGGGTGCTAGGGAAACAGACCCATTGATTGTATGATGACTTGGCATAGCTCGTTCATGGGCACTGGATTCAGGGAAGCTGGATGTTCTGGGATGACCAGTTTGGTGAGGTTGAGGCTGTAAGAAGATGTGATCCCTATCATTCGGGGGTTCAGGGGGGTCGGGATGAAGGAAATTATTAGGAAAAGACGCTGGAGTCTGCTGGCCGGATGACTGTGAGTCTGGATCTTTAACGGTTTCTTCAATGGGATGACGAGATGTCTCTAAAACCTGAGCGACAAGTGGGTTAAATAAAATACTCGGGACTGACTCTTGATGGACAACTGGAGGCTCCGGCTTGATTTCCATGTTTGGCACAACTCGTTCACTGCATATTCTCATCAAAGCAGCTTTGAGATCAGCATTCTCTTTCTTCAGCTGCTCATTCTCCTGTGTTTTAGACAAATCCAGGACTTCACAGGCAAGAGGCTGTCTTGGTGTTGATGAGTAAGAAAGTTGAGCTCTGATAGCCTGATAAGAAGATGTGGAAGATACATTTCTTGATCCCACTTCTGATCTCCTGTCTTGCCTCTCAAAGTGGCCATGTCGTACCAGTCCTCTGTCATTCAAATTCACGGGAGATGCTTGTGGAGCTCTAATTTGGTGGCTGGAAGGATACATTCTGCTGCTGCTGCCATTAGTATGGGCCTGATGATAAGGGCCTTCTATTGCTCTAAATTCTGGGGAATTCTGAGCTCCAGCGTCAAAGTTGGGTGAATCTGCAGCGCCAGTCCTGGTACCATTGGGTGTAAGTCGTGCTGTGCTGTTATTATATGCTGGACTAGCTGTTAGAGCACATGTAGTAGGCGAGGCAACTTTTGATGAAGCTGCATGCAGGAATGGCTCTGTATGGTTACCATTGCTAGGGTAATGCACTCTACTATGAAGGTTTTGACCCTCTTCCATGGCAGGATCTATCATCAATAACTGAGCTTCTCCCATACTACCACTGCGACTGCGGCCGCCATGCCCGCTGTCTTCGCTATAATACGGATCTCTCCGAAATGCTGACATTTGCCCTAATTCAGCAAAAACTGAATAATTGACAAGAGGGGAAGGGGGAGGGTCTGACCTAGGCCAACAACTACCATCCCCTCCAGCTGCCACTGCCTCAGCTCGTGTGATTGTAGCATTTCCTCTGCAATTAGCTGCAGGAATTTGCACTTGGTTATCTGCATTCGTATTATCATTCTTTTGAGCACTATCGCCATTGGCCTTGGCAGCATTTTCTTCTTTTTCCTTGAGAGATGCACGATAACTTTTAACCAATGTCTCAAAAGGGACACGAGTGCAGGGGATACACAGAAGGTGTCCACTCATGTCACCAACATGTGACATATTTAGTACAATTTGAGAGTGGTTGTTCCTAACTTGCTCTAGAGAGATTAGACCATTATAGGGCAGCCACTCTGAGATGCTCTCCTGTCTCAAGTATTTCTGGAACAGCTCCAGGAGTGCGTCCATAACCCGGGTGACCGTGTTTTCATCCTCAAGTTCCATTCCTTCTGAAAGATCAAATAAAATGCCACTGAATCATTAGAAAAATTGTTATAGAAACATTAAGAATTAAGAAAGGCTTTTTCAGACCCCCCCCCCCCCCACAAGAAACAAAACAAAAAAACCCACAATATTTCCTGTTTCCAAAGGTATGAAAGGCTGCAAAGCAACACACTGTGAATTTGTAGTTATGGAGATAGCAGTATATCTGAAAAGCTGTACATATATCCATGGATTCCATAAGCCATAATGATAATATACTTAAACTATATCAACATGCAGGATCATGTTACACGGTTATGTTGAATGCACAGAAAGATGAACTCTCTCAGAAAAGACCAAAGGGGGGAGGGGGACTGGGCGGTGACGACATAGTGATATCTTCGTGCCACCCCCCCCCCCCCCCAGTGTTTTCTCCAGACCGCGCGATTCGCCCCTTAAATTTAAAACCCCCCCCCCCCCAAAATGCGTTCAACGCGCGCCGATTCCCCCCCCCCCCTTCTTTGCTGCCCCCTCAGAGTTTGCATTATTTTCGTGGAACCACAAATCTTATGACAAACCGGCGTGTGAAGTGTGAACGGTGGCCTAGGCTAGGTTTAGCCAAGCCTGTCGATCTAGCAATGTTGTCACTCCTGGCATTAGTGATTGGTCGCTTATTTTTAGTACCGGCCAATGAGAGTGAACGATAGCAAAGTTGCTCCGCGTTGCTATGGTCGCAGTGTTAGGAATGTAACGATTGGACACTATCAGTCATGGAATAATGTGGAACGATCTGTTTTCTTCTGTCCATCTCTCGACTCTTCATTCCCCTTGCGCTGATTGAATAAAATGAGCAAACATAGAAAAATCACGACTTTTTTTGCCACAAAACAAACAGATAATGAACCAGAAGACACTGGAAAGGGTGAGGCTATGGAATTGGGCGCAGAGGCCTCAGAGGGAGAGAAAACGGCATCAGAGCGGGTAGATCAAGATCTGTTGGAAGGTGAGGCTACGGAAGGTGGATATGAAAGGCGAAAGAAAGAGGGCAGGTTCCAGGAACGATGGAAAAAGGAAACGACCTGGGTGTTTTTGGCAGAAGGTGGAGGTATGAAGCGTCGCATATGCGAGGTTTCAAGAAAGAAGAACCCATTCACAGACAAAAATGGGTGTACGAATTTTCGTATGAATGAGAGAGACGGGGAGGGAGAAAGAGAAAAGACAAGGATTGTTTCATTACAACACCTCAAAACAGTTCACTGTTGGATTTAACAGCACAGTTTTTTACTTTTACCATCTTCTTCCATGAACACGAAACTGGAAAGAATATTTTAAAAATCTAAAATCCCCCTCAAAATTTATGACAAGGGGGGAATGTCCCCCCCAACTCCTATGACCTGGAGAAAACACTGCCCCCCCCCCCTTTTTTCATTCCATATTTTGTTGGCAGCCCACCCTGTTCAGGGGAAGGGGGGGGGGGGGGGGGGGAGTCAATAACTGCTGGAAACAAAATAAATAGTGATTTATTTGAAATGTTTGAGAAAGGCAAAATAATGCACTTTTCAAGATAAGGTCAGAATTTTACAAAGTCTTCATCGGCACTTCATTTTCTACCCTTGATTTTTTTTTTTTTTTTTTTTTATTTATACATAGGCTATATAGCGAATTGGGAAACTTGCCCTGATCGCATATAAGGAAGCCATATAAGCCCTCTTGAGGTAAGGATTCCAGCATTTAACACCATAAACATTGCACTGCTATGGTCTATTCTTTGTCGTTTGTTTTTTTGTTTTTTTTAAATCTGAAATGCAGTATTATAGTTTGTTGAATTAAGTTTGCCTCGGCCGCTGTGTCAGAATGCTCCCACAGACCCAGTTATATTTTGTTTACATATCCTTACTGAATCTTTGTTTTAACCCCAATTTACCTGTCTGGCATTCTTATTAAACTGGGGATTATAATAGCAGCAATCAATCTTTTCCTAAAGCTCACAAAGTCGGAAGTTAAAACCTACATTTTAAAGGTGCATTAAGGGGGGGCGCGGGTCCTGAAATCGAAATTAGGCTTAAAAATACCGATATCGCGATTTTGTACTTTTCGGTTAGTTTATCCATTTAGGAACACTATTTTACTAACCAAATGTCAATTTTGAATGTGTATAACCCTGAAATATGCCTTTTAGTAAGGTGGGGGGTCAAGAAAAAGGCACAAGAATCATGCCATTGGGCTGCAAAATTAGCCCTAAATAACATCTTAGTGTCGCTATCAAAACCCCTACTCCTCCGTACACATCTGTCATAAGCCTTTGGTGGTTTGGAAATCACTGTTGAGGCTCAGCACACCAATAATGATGACTTTAGCCATGTGTTTCAATAACATTTTTATTGAAAAAAACTTTCAAATGCGATTTTCTCGAGATTGCACTTTTGATCAGTGATTTGTGAACTAGTTTTTTATTTATTGACCAATTGGTATAAAATTTGGCTAATAACATGTTTGAACAAATCAAAAAATTCATACAGAAGGAAATTTGTTTAACTTTTCATTTTTTTTTTTTGGTTGAATTTTTTTGTGATAGAAAATAAGAAAAAATGGAATTCCAGTACATACCATTTTCAAAAATTTATAACAAAAGATCTGTCAGAGATATCAAGATTCCCTTCTCTATAAAGTTTTTAATTGGATTGAATAAGACATACGAGAAGTTTCAAATAAATCCAGTAAAATTTGGCGAAGCCTATATATTGTGAATTTGGTACTTTTTGGGGACTCAAAATCCAAGATGGCGACGCTTCCATGGCAACAATATGACAAACAAATTTTTTTACATTTTTTTTCTGCTAATTCAGACATCCTGAATTCGATTATAATAGTTAAAATTGTCTATTTCTTATAATAACAAAAATCGCCTTCAGGACCCGCACCCCCCCCCCCCCCCCCTTAAATTTATTTCCAATGTCTAATTATTTATTCGGAGAAGTCTAGTACACTGCTATATTAACTTCATTTCACTTGGGTGGAATCACACCTTTAACCCTTTAAAACTCGGGGCGAAAAACAGTATATAGAGGCACAGAATTTGGATCATTTTCAAACACTGAGAGTGTAATTTGCTACATATGTACAAGAACGATTTTACAGCTCTGAATCTTTAATCAAGGTTTTTTTGTTGTTTTTTTAAAATAAAATTAGTCTCTCTTCCTGTCTTGGGTGCCCTGAGGTTAATGAAGCTCTGTGCTTACAGCACAAATCGCTCAACCTGCAACTGGAGTGCAAAAATAATCTTTAAAAGCAAAATCGAACGGTAAACAGCAAATATCTGAGCTTCTTTGTGCAGGTCACAAACCAAAGAGAAATGAAGGTCTATTAATCTGAATCATCTATAGTTTTTTGAATGGAAGAAGAAAACGGGGCAAAATACTTAAATAGCCCAGAAAAACAGTGATTTAAGGGATGGAAAGAGAGGAAATTAATCATCAAGATATGATGACAGGGAAATTGTGAATTAGAAAAGTTAATGAAACGTTTGACACATGATGACGGCCGGGCACTTACTGATAACAATAACGTAAGAAACAGAAAAAGGAAAGAAAAAAATTAGTATTCTAGGCCAATCATTCACTATTTACAGGCGCTAAGTTTTGCTAATAGTTGAAATACATGGAGAGAAAAAATCCACAATATAGACTTTCTGAGGACCATGACAAGACAGCACCCTGATGCCTATTTTGCGTACAGAATGAACAATTTGCGTACGCTTCTTCGCACCCTTGAAGCAGGTAGGCCTAAATGTACAGTAATACTGGTGCTAAGGTAAACTAGTTCAAACTTACTCCTGGGTTTAGGCGAAAAATGGATCTACCACAGTATGTGCTGACCTGGATGACCTACGATTGCTGACCAGATATAACCTATGCACTTACGGGAGGTCAAAATGTAAACACTACTTCGGGTCACAGCTTGTTGAGACAAGGCCAAGATCAGATTGGCATCTAGGTCACAGATTTGTGCTACGGTCTGCCTAAGACCGTTGTTTTCTGGTTTACAGAAATGTGTCCAGTCAAGATATAGTTTATTGTACGAATTTTTAGCATCCATCGTCATTCAGTTGGTTGACCTAACTCTGTCAGATAAAGCAATATTTTTTATCAAAGGAATTGAAAGGGTTTATTCTATATCATGCCGAAATCCACATGCACACCAAAGCTCTAGTGTGCATGCAGTTCAAAATGAAAACGGTCTTTGATAGCTAAGCTTGGTTGATATAGAAGCCCCAGTGGATACTGGTCAGATGACATCGGAATGGGGCCGGAGGAAATCTTATTTGCAAGTCAGCTGATTTTTCTACAAGTTAAACGATACATGTTGAATGATTCATAAGAAAAGGCACCCGTTTTAGCTATCCAGCAAAAATAAATGATCCACAATGAAAAAAAAAAAATAATAATCACCAAATTACTTAATAAAAAAATGTCAAACTGCTGGCATAAAGGTTAAATCAAAGTGCAGAAAATGGAGCAACAAGCCATAACGTATTAAGGCGTTTGTAAACACATGCTCAATGGGTCTATAAAGGGATTCTGATAAAACAGCTGGCAGCTTGTCTTCAGGTGGAGACTTAATTTTTAATTCAGGTGAATCACAATATTGCACTCCAGATAAATAGATAGATAGATAGACCCAACAGTCCAATGTTTATAGGCACAGGAATTCTGCCTGAAGTAAATGCTACCTGGTTGGTGAGTAAAATATGCCCCTCCCCCCGAAAAAGGTAAAAAAAAAAAAAAGGTTCCATATCCCTAGGCCACTTGAAATAAACAGTGAAGTAAGCTGTGAAATGAATGGAACGAATATTTAAGAAACTATGCAAGCTTTCAGATTCAGGACCATCATCAGAGGTGACCCCACAGGGTTTAAGGCTTTTGGTTTTTATTTCTAAGATTTGTTTATGATTCAATTTTTGTATGTTTCTAATGTTTACAGCCATTCCACATTTAACAACATGATTTTGTATGAAACAACTAGAGCCAGGCTTTATATTTAACTTTAATGTTCAAATGTAATTTTCAGACTAAGTTTTTTCACCTTCAATTTTCAGTTTTCTGGGGTTACAAAATACCACTGCAATGTCAGTGTCAAGTAAATAAATGCTTTAATACTGGAAATGGGGATTTCAAGACCTTGAAAAAAGATTTTATTTTTCCCGCCTAAGTTTCTCAAATAAAGTTCTCAAGGTTTGCTATGCCAGGGGCCCTGTAGAACAATAACTAGACATTTTGTGCCTTATTTCATTTGAGAGTACCTACTTTCTGCCCCGGTAGATTTAAAAGTGCACTCTGTATTGTTTGGTGGCAATGAGGTGATTAATGTTAAGGTTGTTTTTGTATTTTTGGGGGCACAATACAACAATGGCCATTGAACATTTTCAGACACTTATTCAAAGTTCATAGGCTGGAATTGGAAAGTCATCATATGGCTGAAAATAAGCTTAAATGCCTAAATCTCTGTAAATCTAGCTGTAAACTTGCATAGTATTCTATCTGTTCATGAATACATGATGCCTAATGAACACAGACTGAAGGTGGACAAAAATCTCCTTTGAGCTAAGGCTGGACCTGGGGAGGACAATTCCCACCCATGAAAATTGTTTAGTATTTCAGTGATCCTTACTAAAGACCCAGCTGGCAAAACTGAGGACCATAGTCTAGTTTTAACATTTTCTTTGGTTATTTAAAAAAATTAATGCCCATGTTGCTCCAAAGCCGAGCTTTTTTCTACTTCTAAAAGAAACCCTCCCTCTCATGAAACAGGTTGCTTTTCTTTATCTCCATTAACAATGTACTTAATAGGACTTTCAAATTTAAAAAATCGATTTTTTTTTCAGTTTCATTAATATGTGACTATGGTCATTTTTCCATCTGACTCTTCATATTTCAAATTTCTTTTTTTTGGTTCTGTTCTTGATTACGGCAAAGGTATTTTGCAAATGTTAGCATCATTACTGGTTGGATTAGGAGATATGTGACCCACAGTCTGGTACCCATTCAAGACATGAGCTATACAAGAATGTGCCAACTTACCCGTAACAGACAAAAACTGTATTGCTGCCAGGCATCCCAGGATGATGGGGTCAGAAGCAAAACGCGAGAACTTCTCAATGATTTCCAGGATACCAGACATCTCCGGGTATTCTCTGTTCCCAATGTTCAAAAGTACGTCCCTGAACACAACTGCCTGACGTCGGGGGTCGTGCAGCTGAACCATTGTCAGTGCAAGGATATCAAATATATGTGCTCTGAACAACGTCGAGAAATCTCTGTGACTGATCTGAAAACAAATATCACAGATAACATCAATGTCAATAACATGTACGTTTATGACGATGTAACATTTATGATAAAAAACATAAAAAATTATTTTTTTCCTCAAAAATATAGAATAAGCATGTACATCGCTCTGCCTTTGTGCATGGCAGAATACTTCGAATGAGATTTTATAAGGTTAAAATGCATGGAGAGGAATTAATTGTACAAAATCATGAGATCATTGTATGAAATTATTATATTATTATATTGACATGTCCATCTGCCTTTGACATAAAAAGTATTACATGTGAGAAAAAGGCCCTGCTGTTATTTACATTGCTCCGCCTTTGCGGGGCAGTATCCTATGGCAAAACATGTTATCTACGACTATTAATAATAAGCTTACCTCAGTTGTTACTGTAGGTGTCAGCAGCTATTAGGAAAATGCAAGATAATCTAGAACTATTTTTAAAAAAAGACTTACACTATTCATTCCTGGCACGTTCATAATGAAATCCAGAGCATGTCGAAGTCCGGGTGAAGAGGAGATAGAGCCTACCGGTGGTGGTACCTGGAAATTAATAACAGCAAATAGGACTTTACTATTCTGCTAAAGACTTCATTTTGAAATGTTCATGCCTGATGTAGAAACTTTCCGCTCTTTGGAGTTTGAATTCACACCTTTCAAAAGCGGATACAAAAATACAAAAGTTCAAGTATCTCAGTGTGAAAACCAGTGAGATACGGTGAGTGACGACAGTGAATGTGGTGCATCCATTTCATTAATCTTCCTTGAGCAAACAATATTCTAACATTTTTACATTTATTTCCCAAGAGTGTTTTTGTTCTTGTTTAGATGCATTGTTCTACGTTATTTTATTACTGTCATCCCTCCCTTGTACTGATGCTGAACATTGCAACATGAGATACATGATTACATGTGTATGAAGAACTTTAGTAGTTAGTTCTATGCAATGCCCAAGACCGCCTGATAAAGATCAGTCAAAATACTGTTTTCTGTGCAAAGCACATTGATCCAGGACTGGTTTTATACTTTAGAGTGCGGCACCTCGAAAAATCAGAAGTTTTCAAAGACATACACCATGCACTTCTTGCTTAACCCTTTACAAAAACAAAGAGTCCAAGTAAAAAACAAGAATTATTTCTCTCAGCAATGCCTTCGTATTTTAAGGTGCTTAACACCAAGCAACCATTACCGTTCTTCATTTGACATGGAATAAGCAAACATATTTTTTGCTTGACCATTTGAACCCTGACCTGATTAACCCTTATACCATACTCCTGGCTTGCCGAGTTCACAGTAATGAACTTGAGGATGCTCCACACTAATCTACAGTTGAATAGGGATATAGACAGCATAGCAAGTCACAGGTATACTGGTGAATAGGGTTAGCTGGGTTCATGTCTCAAGTTTAGCTTTTCATGACCTAGGCACTGCATAGAACTCAGCCCTTTGTTTGTGCTGTGGCGCTTTGTGGAAGATCACCTTCGTCAAGCTTGGAACTTACATTGTTGTGGTCCGCAAAAGTGTAAAACTCTGAGGGATCATCTGAATGGAAACCATCACCAATACTCCTCAAAACTGTCATTTCATCTTCCGTAAGAGGTCGCAGCAACCGCCTTTTCATTCTATTCTTCTGAATGATAGCCTTAAGACGTTTCCTCTGTTCCTCACTCAGGACAGCTGCAGATCAGAAAATATCTCACATGTTCACTTTACCCAGTAATGCTCCCCCCTCCCCCGTCGAAAAAAGAAAAATCTAAAAAGAAGCATTTCCACATGCAGCCACTGATCCAGAGCAAGGTAAAAGCCTTGACTGCATGTGCCATATTATCCTGTGATCAATGATAGCTGCTTAAATCCACATCCTGATGTTCTTGACCCTAGTGCTTAGACAGCGATGCCTTGTCCAGAAATTATGAAAGAGACATTAATGATTCAGAACGGTTAAAACAAGGGAAAATATACAAATATTTACCAGGAAAAATGATTGATCAAATTGATAAATTAGAAAATGTTAGGCTACTTGTTGCAAACACTCCCTCCTCCCCCTCCTAAAATGGGATCAAAGAAGTATACAAACACAAATACGACAAAAAAAAATAAGAATAAGGAACAAGGCTCAACTGCCAAGGGTGGAGATGCTCCGAAAACAAAGACCTCAGGGCGATGTAAACACTTTAACAGGGAACCTTGGACACACAGCGGGAAGTTCCAAATATGGAACAATGGGCGTTAGACGGTTAAGCTCAATTTTATTTCCCAATGACAGGCGGGCTGATGATAGCCGGCAAGAGAAATGGCTATGTTTACTTTTAACATCGAACCTGGAACGGCCAAAATTGATATAATAATGTTTAACATCTCCACCCTCATCGTAGGAAACCTAACGCGACAGCTTCTTTATAGGTTATTGTGTGCTGATGTGATAATAAATGTGGCCAGAAACTATGACATTTCTGTCTCTTGATTGATTTGTATGGAGAAATGGAAATGAATTAGTAATGGCACCAGTACTTCTCTGAAAGTTTGTATTAAACATATTAAAACTTCCTTTAAATCCCCCCCCCCCCCCCCCCCCCCCCAAATGGTTCTTTAAAAAGCATTTGGAAAGCAGAGGCAGAGGAATTTATTAGGCACCATGTCAGAGAGAGAGAACAAAAATTATGGAATTTATACAGACTCGCCCTTTAAATGCCCACTACAAACAAGGACACCTTAAGGAACAAATGTACCCTTTATATCTGAGGTTGAATACAAGTTCAAGCATGTTGACACAATAATGGTCACAATGTGCTAGGTAAAAGTAAGGTGACAAGCAGAATATAGCAGAGCGGAGCCAGCTGAGCTATTTAAAATAATGTTTGAAGTGATGATTTTCACAGGAAGGAGGCCATCAATATGAAACACTAAAAGTCACTAAATGCATTCAATATGAAAGATTCTGTTAAAGGCACAATAGGCACACTGTCATCACTGTCTTGTGCTCCACGGAGCTTTACTCTCAAACTTGGCTTGAATTTCTTTTCCATTAAAATTTTTTTTTTAAGTTTCATGTCCCTCCCGATATCCCAGATACTGACAGCCCTGTAAAACAGTGAACAGTTTGATAGGTGTGGAAATAAGACATTTTCAACTTACAGGCAGGGTCCATCTTGGCTGCAAGGCACCTGTAGTAGCGACAGTGTTGGCAGCCATTTCTTGTGGATGTGTTCACTGGACACTTCCCTGATTTTTTACAAATAAAGCTGGGGGTTTTACCTTTACTGTTTTGTATGGTTCTTCTAAAGAAGCCCTGGTGGACAGAAGAGCAACAAATTATAAGATTAATTCTGCAACAATCTGTTTCATTCTTGGTTTTAACACTGATAATTCTCAAACTGAAAATTAATGGATCAATGAAGCCTGGCCTTTTCCTGCCTAAAATTCACTGCGTTTAGAGCTGAAGGAGAAAAATCTTCAAAACCACTGAACTCGACCTCAGTCATGCCGGTCATTACAGGTCTACATGCTTCATGCGTGCACATGTAAGAATATAATGTAATGTTGTATATTTATATTTTCTCATTCAAATTATAAAATTCAAATTGACTAATTTAATAACAAATACATTTATTTTGCACTATACATGTGTGTTTGTCTTAATATTGTTATAGTGACAAAATACAAAAAGTGTGGAAACAGCAAAAATAATACTAACAGCAGACTTGCTAACTTAATGGAGGGATTTTGGAAAACAGAGGCAGAGGTTTTGGACAAATGTTACAGAAAGATAACACAGAATTATGGAAATACAAATCTGCCCATTAAATGCCCACTGCAGTAAGGCATATGATCAAGGCGCACATAAACCCATGCCTTATATTAGTTGTAAAGAGAAATTGAAATTGTCAGTTAGTTATATTTCCAAAGACAAACCGAAATGGTCAGTTAATTAAATTTGCAAAGGGAAACTGAAACTGTCAGTCGGTTATTATTTCCAAAGGTAACTGGAACTGTCACTGTCGGTCAGTTATATTTCCACAGAAAAAGGAATACAAAGACAAAACATTCTAGTGCACTTCACAGATCACGTACTATTAAATATAACAGAAATATTCAAACTGTTGCCGAGTTCTTGGATTTTACTAATCAGACTTTCGTGGTCAAACCAAGCAGTAATTTTATTTTCTAACAAACGTAATTTCTTACATCCAGGATTGGTCCCAAACAACCTACGTTCAGCATTCTCCTGTAGAATATGTAACAGTTGGCAGGTCTGTAACGGACTTCTGCAAAAGCCATTGCACCCACACTTCCATAATTATTATAATGAATATAGCTGACAATTGAGCCCCAGGCCTCTTTTCTTCCAGCCTCAGCATCATTCAACAACAAAGGTCAAATTTTATAACATTATATTCTGAGATTCTCTCAATCTCTTTTTGAAACACTAATTTGAAATCAAACCTCAAAAAGTGATGAAGCAAATTATTAAAACACCTACCTTACAGCCTTCACAAGTCATGGCACGGTAATGAGTTCCGGTTGAAAGATCTCCACATACAGCACACCTATCTCCTTGAACATAATGTGGCGTGTAGGCTGGAATGAAAGATAGTTTTAATATTATGGTTATTAACATATATATGCATATATTCAAATGACAGGGGTGGAACCGAGCCACAAAAAATTTTCCCAAACTTTTTCCAGCAAGCGTTTGTCAAGCGCGAATGTAAAAGATAACTCAACAATACATAAAGGCATGTCAATACCATCAGGAATCTGTCCTAGAGATAGGATAAGTATGAATGACATGAGGTGCCATCTTGATCTCAAGTCATTTCTCACTCGTCTCTTAAGACCACACTGATTTATCTTAAATCTGTTACACTGCAAGTTTACATGATAACTAAAATAACACCGCTTATTACCAGTGACTTATCCAAATATTATTGAACCAATCCCTGCCCAATGCAAAGTAGATCTAACTTTGTTTGGTAATCATCCCCCCCCCCCCCCATCCTTTTTTTTTCTCTAACAAACAAGCTCTACTTTTAAGTCCAATATTCTAACTAACACAGTTGGTAATCTTTAACCTACCAAGTCACTGAACCACTGAAAAGAAAATAGCCTACTTATGCTTGGCCAAGAGAAGATGTGATCTTTTTCTAGTCTATGTATTTGTCTAAAGCTACATTTTGAAAAACATGTCACCCTTTGTGCCTGTTTCTAGATTCACTGTAGACCTAAATTCTAGGTCTACAGTCTAGTCCTCAATTTTATTTGAACGATGCCGTGAAAATTAAAGACTAGAGTCTAGATCTAGATCTACTGTACGAATCAGTCTATTAGATCCATGACCATCACTGACACTGCCTTGAAATTCTTCTTCTTCTTCTTCTTTTATAGTTGGTTCGTCTAGAAGACGATTCCCCAACTGCACTATAGTATATGCGACTCAACGTCGCTCCTCTGAGGCTAAAAGCAGGGTAAAACCTTACATAGATGTTGAGACCATTTAAAAATATATTAGTTGTGTAAAGTCTTTTGTATATCTTCTTCTTCTTCTTCTCATGGAGTTGATTCGTCTATTTACTCAGACGATTCCTCAACTGCACCATGTGCGACTCGACGCCACTGCTCTGAGGCTAATACAGGCTAAAACAGCATATATATTAAGACCATTTAAAATATATCGTTGTGTAAATTCTTTTGTTATATACATATCTCTGATTAAAAATATCTCTTGGCACCAAGATTGTGCACAAAAATAGACCCGCACTTTAAATACAATGGTAGCTGCAACGGATAATTATGTTCTTTAATTCATTGTCGAAAGTCGTTGCAGACGATAGTGTTTGAACTTCTGCCGGGAGGTTGTTCCACATCCTGATGACAGGGTAAAAAGAATAAAGATGGCTGTTAACCCGTGAGCTTGGGATGTTATATTTTATATTATTCCTTCTGTTGCCTCTGGTATTAATGGTGAGGTGGTTCAGTGGGATATGGATATTTCCTTCCCTGCCCTTACAAAATATTTTTATTTTGTTTTTTGCTCTCCTCTCTTCTAATGGTGGGAAGGAGTTCCGTACTCGAGCGCCAAAGACCAGAAACTAACTAAAAGAGATGATACATAGCTACCCCGGGGTCTTTCCCTGATATGTCAATCTGACTACTGCCCAGACGAACATCGGCCTACGGCCTCGATGATACAAACTGACTAGACCCTCACGTCGTTACTTATCAATCTGACAAGGTGGCGCTCGAGTAAGGTACTCCTCCCATTTCGAAATGTCATCTCACACTACTCACAGGCTCCCCCAGTTATAAAACCAAGTGAAAATCACTCATGAGTCACGAAATGATCAAACTCGATGTTTCATCCTGTTATCTCTCTTTGCGGATGCTGAATCTATTACGCAAAGAAAAGAGCTGAACAGACAGATTCTACGATAGCCTAACCTGCTCAACGAAAAGTACCCGGGGCGGAATACCGGAAGTGCCAACCAGCTATTTCCTGTAATCGGTGTTTTTCGGCAATCGCTCTGTTACTGCTCTTTTCGCAGTTTAACGTTTTTGCCGGACATTAATATCGAAAGCGCGGGGATAGATGACGGGGTAAAAAAAATAATTCCGGAACCAGTTGAATCCCTGAAATGATAATAAAATATAAAGAAAAAAAAAAAAGCAACAGATAACTGTTTGTGCCATGTTGCCAAATTGGGCTTTGTTTGCGGTTTTTGTTTTGTTTTTAGGGTAGGGGTAGAGTTGCAGCAGGTTGCAGTTATAAGTGTGTATGGTCGACTGGCCACAATAACCGGCACAGGCCTCTTGTTGAAAATAATTTTTTTTCAGAAATTCAAACTGGCCTCAAGTCGGTAATAACAACCCTTTCCACGAGTGTTTTGACTGCAGGGTCCATTATTTGACCTATTTCACGGAACTATCGGATAACTCATCTAGATTATTGATGTGACCACAGAATAAAAACTGCCAAAGGTGTATAATTTCAAAAGTTATTGTAAACCCAGAAATTTACTTCTGGAAAGTTTGACGGTGCTCATGCTATTCTTGTATTGTATATTTTCAGAGGAGTTCCTAATGTACTTACCACCCATTCAAAATACTAAAGACAGATTTTTGATCCTCAAATCTATCACTTCACCGTTTTTAAAAAATTAAAAAAAAGAGTTCCATACAAAGCCAGATACATATCAACCACCCTGTGACCCTACCCTTGACCTTAAACCTATCCCCGAGCTTGTCTTTTTCCCACACTTTACCTAATTTTACCCCTAATCTTACCAATTAGGCCTACTCTCTCAGCCAAAAAATTGAAAGTAATCTGTACAGAGTTGTAGAAGTTCAAAGTGGTTGTGACGTATGGAACTCTTTCCCTTCTTTCAAATTCTAACCCTATCCCTAACCCTGACAATGAGAATTGGAAAGTGGTCAGGACATACGGAACTCTTTCCTATATTTTATGCAACGTACAGCACATGTAAAATTGACAACTCTTATCATTTATGCAGCAAGAAAGCTTTTTCCTGCTTTTCTTTGCTTGACAATGCACAGATTTGTACAAACCCTGATATTAGAGATGTACAAAAAATATGAAGAAGCAATATTCTATTCTATCAACTTGAAATCTAAAATGAAGCATATCAAGGCATCCCATCGAGAGAATGTCACTTTTATTTAATTTAAATGAAAGGAAAGAGTTCCAAATGCGTCTTATGCCAGTATTGCCAGATTGCTCCTCGCCCCTTTAGAATGACAAGATTCAAACTCCTTTTCGTGAACTTTTGAGACATTGATAACAGAAGTTTCATGTGATCATAGTTTTTAGTGGTACGACTTTTTTTTTTCTTTTTAGTATTGCAAATTACACACCTTATCCATTGATATATCGACATACGATGGAGAGGGGATGTAGAAATAGTGTGTGGTGTGTAACTCAGTTCAGCCAAAAATGGAGATAGAACCTTGACATTCTAACGTGACCACCTATTAACGTAGGCCTACTCGGGCATGTAGAAGTAGTGTGTGGTGTGTAACTCAGTTCAGCCAAAACTGGAGATAGAACCTTGACATTCTAACGTGACCACCTATTAACGTAGGCCTACTCGGGCATGTAGAAGTAGTGTGTGGTGTGTAACTCCGTTCAGCCAAAAATGGAGATAGAACCTTGACATTCTAACGTGGCCACCTATTAACGTAGGTGTCACGAGCCGCGTGAGCTCTTTTCTGTTAGTCATGGGTTGGGTTTATTTCGGGAGAATATGAAACGCGTTTAGCTATTAATCGAGCCACGGATTTCGTGATGAGGGATGTGTGGGTGAAGTTTGTAAACATTAAGTTAACCCTTTGATTTTGGTGTGCGTGTGGGATTTTCTTGTTTACATAGTAGGATTGTAGAAGTTTTAGTGTAGGTTTTTGAGTTGTGTCCATATCCTTTTGAGAAAGCAGTTAGGGTTAACTGAAAGACAAACTTGTGTTTGTCGTGGCTAGGTCCTTGATCGTCCAATCGGGAGGGAGACCCTTAGTAACCATCGGGGGGTATAAAAGCTAACACACGTACTAAGATCAGTGGATGGCTGTTAACCATCCACCTGTAGGATTGAGTAGTTCTTGGAAATTGGATTTTTCTCATATTTTCAAGTCCCTGGTCCTATTGGGGGGGGGGGGGGTAGGATCGAGTACCTAGTCTTCTCGGATAAGGACGAAAAAATTCGGAGGGCCCTTGTGCACGTTGCGCACGTTAAAGATACCTTGGCAGTTGGAAATCGTAAAGAGTAGGCCGAAAGGCCGCTGCCCGGGCAAAATTGAAATTAATAGATTAAAATTTACCCATATCATCTCTCCCCCCCCCCCCCCCCCCGCCAGAACAAGAAATAATAAAACAAGTAAAGTGAGGTGTAAATGCCAAGGGCAGCGAACCTCCTAAAATAAAGACCTCAAATCGGAAGATCAGTGGATTCATATTTCGAGCATTTGGCGAAAAGACGAGTCACGGGGGCCTCCTACCTGAGTGGAGATGACAGACAAAAAAAGATTCGCGCTGTGAAGAGACCTAGACAGTGACGAAACCTCTGTGCACCAGGCTTAAGTGTGCACACCGCTTACATTGGACTCTCTCGCTCGCAAAACCATCGCGAGCGAGGAAATGGTGAGAGATCCCTCGTATGTGTTTGTGCCAGGAACTGTGACAGTTTTTCCGCCACCCCATTGTGACGAAGCGAAGGACATTAACTATACTTTTTTACTAGATGTGTAATGAGCTGTTAGACTGTGCTCGAGATTGAACTATGTTCATTTCCTAGCTGTATACTCCTTAGTGTGGAGCAGCATAGATATTTTGTAAAGTGTATTACTGTGAAAATTATTAGTGAGTGCTGCTACACTTTATGAGTCAGTCAATTATCTGATTAGGTGCTATTACTGATTGTATGAAAGCGAGATCGACCAAATTGAATTTGTTTACACCGGTGACCTTTAGGAACCGTAGTCCTGGATAGGTGCACTTCAAGAGTGCCTAGTACTATACTTTTCGATACCCTATTTTAGATAGACTTGCTAGAATTTCAGTAGTGGATGATATTTATGTAATATCTATGATTGTGATCACCGTAAATTATGCAGTCGAATGTTGTATTATGATTACATGGCCCGTCAGGCCTGAACATAAGTAATCCTGTGTTGCTTAGTTATTGTGATATGAATGTTTCGGGTGTGAGTCTACTACATCCACCAAACCCCTCGTTGACATCTGGAGGGGACCTACAATAACGCAATTATCCCCAAAATCCCACTTCTGACAGTAGGCCTACTCGGGCATGTAGAAGTAGTGTGTGGTGTGTAACTCAGTTCAGCCAAAAATGGAGATAGAACCTTGACATTCTAACGTGACCACCTATTAACGTAGGCCTACTCAAAGTCAATCACCGAACCGCATGTTTTAAAGTCCTCCTATATAAAACGAATAGGTCTAGGTTTAGCGGCACTGTGTTCCTCCTGCCCCTTCCACAATGTAATTGATATTATGATATCACAGGGGATTTTCCATACTGTTGTGTGTACATATTTTTGCCTTTTGGTTGAAATGAGGATTGGAAGTTTGAAGAGTTGTGTAAAAGTGGGGGTTTTGTCTCAGTACGCTTCAGAAGTGAAACTTGCATAAAAATGCCAACGGAAAGTACACCCACATGATAGCCTACTTATAAATATATAATAAAATTAGGAGCTTGAGAGAACCACTTTCATGAGAAAACTCAAAATCGGCAAAATATTAGCATTCAACGGTACAGTAAATACCTCTTGATATAATAAAACTAGTTAATATTTAAATAAATAAATAAATAAATAAATAACAATGTATAAAAAATAGACAAATAAATAAATCTCATATTTGATTTTAGATATCAACAGAAGAACACACAAGAATAACAACCACAGACAAAACTTAAAAAAAAAAAAAAGATTTTCTCCTGTATCCCATGGACAAATTAGGTTCGTAAGACTCATCTTTGTGAAACCAAAGTTTTAACAAAAATTAGCTGTATAAATTATTAAAAATAGCCCTGTTTCCTTTGCAGTAGGAATATTGTGAGCATTCAAACTTTTAAAAAAAAAAAAAATCATTTTCTTTCGGGTTTTTGTTTATTTTTTAGCATCGTTTTAGCATTTCTGAGTGGTTTGCAACAAATTTATAGAAACTGAGAAAGCAGAACCTGCTCTTGCAAAACCAGTAATTAGATTTTAAAAAATGATTGTGCAATCAGGTATGTTCAATTCACTCACTTGTTTTTTTCTTTGTTGTTGCGTCTACTTCTGTTGTTTGTGGTCCTGGCTTGGTCTTTCCTGACTGGCCTTTGCTGGAATGGCCTTTGCCCTTGCCTTTGCCCTTGCCTTTCGGCTGAGACTTTTTGCCTGCCTTAGATTTGCTTCCTTTACCTTTGCCTCCTTTACACGGCTGAGCTGCATCACTGGATCCCTGTCCAGGACTTAACTGGGAACTTTCATCGGGAACCAGCTCACCACTAGGCCAGGGTAAGGCTTCATGACTAGGCCCAGCCTCGGGTTCACAGGTCCGGGCTCTTTTACCACCTGGTCCTTCTTCATGTTTACCACTCTGCCAGTGTTCAACTTCCATGTTGATGTGTCCTATACCACTGGGTCCAGCTCCTGGTTCGTGTCTAGGCCCATACCTAGCTTGATGGCTAGGCCCAGGCATAGATCCAGGACTACATTCGGGTCCAAATGTATGACTAGGCCCAGGTGTACAAGAATGGGGCGAACTGCGTCTTAGAAGCTCTCCTAAAGTATGAACTGCATTCAATCTGGCATCATGACTAGGTCCAGGTGTAGGAGAATGGGGCGAATGGCGCCTTAGGGCCTCCCCTGCGGTTTCAGCTGTGCCCAATCTTGTATCATGACTAGGCCCAGGTGTAGGAGAATGGGGCGAATGGCGCCATAAGGCCTCCCATGCGGTTTCAGCTGTGCCAAATCTTCTACTATGACTATGCCCAGGTATAGGAGAATGGGGCGAATGACGCCTTAAAGCCTCCCCTGCAGTATCACCTGTGTTCCATCTTGTATCATGACTAGGCCCAGGTGTAGGAGAATGGGGCCGTAGGACCTCCCTTGCGGTTTCAGCTGTGTCCAATCTTCTATCATGACTAGGCCCAGGTGTAGGAGAATGGGGCGAATGATGCCTTAGGGCCTCCCATGCGGTTTCAGCTTTGCCCAATCTTGTATCATGACTAGGCCCAGGTGTAGGAGAATGGGGCGGATGACGCCTTAGGGCCTCCCATGTGGTTTCAGCTGTGCCAAATCTTGTATCATGACTAGGCCCAGGTGTAGGAGAAAGGCGTGAACGGCGCCTTAAGAACCCCCCTAAGGTATGAGCTGTGTTCAATCTTGTGGTATCATGACTAGGCCAAGGTCTAGGAGAACGGGATAACAAGTTTACAAACTCCCCTACGTCAGGAAGTACCGGTATTTCCTGTGTAGTTTCATGCCCAGACTCATCTACAGACACCCGAAGAATGGTGGTACAGGTTGGCTCACGATTTAGCCAGGGGTGACTTTGTTGTGGTTGTACAAAGGGATCTGATTCAAGATGCGATTGGGGAGGCGAATACGGTCTTACGAACAATGGGGCATGTCGAGCTGTTTCCAATCTTGATTGAGCTGGTTCTAGGCTTAGATGAACTTCATGGGGGTTACGAGTTGTGTTAGGGATGAGATTCCGATATGGATTTGGGTTGACATGGGTTGGAGCACTTGATGGAGTGTCATTTCTAGGAAGCTGTGGGAGAGATTCTTGGCGACCAACTAAACTAGGGTTGGCACTGGGGTCATGATTTGGAGGAGAACTGGACTGGGAATGTCGAAATCCCTCCATGGTTTGACCCGCTCATACATAAAGGTTCATCTTTTGAATCTTGCGTCAATGATGATGGCTCAACAATTGGTAAACAAACAGTGGATTGATAAGATGACTGATATTGTGACATTAATGACCTGGAAAAAAAAAAAGGAAAAAGAAATGAACGAAAAACATTTTCAAAACAAATCGTCCGAATACAAATTGGCATATCCTGACGATGATTTGTGCCCCAAAAATATAAACCAAATCTTGCCTCTTAAATAAATGACATACAATATAATTATCATGACGGTCAAAACACAGTTGCCTAGGTAATTTTGTAATATTTCTAAGGCAGGGCCTAATATCTCCAGATAAAATAAGGTTAGCCTTCAAAGGCTGAATTTTGACATGAAACCAACTTTGGCATTAGCCACGAGATTTGCAAAGCAATAAGACTATCATGCTTTCTGAAAATATTGTAACGGAGTGACTTAGGCAAATGCGTTATGACTGTGGCAATATTTCGGTATGACAGCTGGATATAGTCAGCCTCATCAAAAGGAAAGCCCCAGCCCCCGCCCCCCTTTTTTTTTCAGCTTGTACTGACATGCATTTGTGTGCACATTCTTCCTAAAACTTTCTTTAGCAGTAAAGTTTTCTGCCAAATTAAGCAGCTGGCAAAATATACAGTCGGGGATGGGAACTACTGCTAAAAAAAATTTCGAACACTTTTTGACACAATTCATCACTGCCATAAGCAATACACATGTGTACAAAGGCCAATTCATATATTTGATAACAAACAAGATAATGTGTTCTAAGGAAAAGAAGATTTTGAAAGTCATGAAAATCAGGGAATTGCGTGAGAATTCCCATGGCCCATCTTTGTACAGTAGTCAAATATATCTTGAGATGAAAACAGCCTTCAAATTTGCTACTACCAAAGCACTTCTTCTAAATTATAAATTATAAATGATGCAGCTCCTGTTCCAAAAAAAACCACAAAAGAACACGACAACAACAAAAGACTCTGATACCTATAGTCTTCTCCGTCCCTTCTTAGGCACAAACACACACAAATATAAACAGGTCGCTGAAAAGCATCATATTGGCTGTGGCTTTAGAGCTTTCAAAATTATGGAAATTATGTTTTTGGCACCGTGTGTCACAATAAGATTTGAAATGGCTTGGTTTTACAGGATATAGAAATTCATCACATGCTAAAATATTTCAAAATTAATTTCTCCATTTGCTGTTGGAGTGCATAGAAATTTCGTTGGTGTAATCAGGCACTGAACATGTTAAAATTTGATGATCACTGCATGGACTTTCATTTGCCATGGCTATTTGAAGCTATCTAAATTGCTGCAAATCTTCCTTGTAAATTGGTTCTCTAGAAGGTCTAAACTATCTGGGATTTTGTTTTAATCAAACTGAAACAGATGGAAGTCTTTCAGTCCATGAAATATTGCAATACTGGGTGAGCAGCATATGCTTGTAGGGAAATGTTCCAGTATCCAGCTTCAACATCCGCAAAATCATGTTCTGAATCTGTCATCCAAATCTGTGTGTGTCACTGCAGCGATCAAATGTCTTGTTGAAAAGACTAGTCGCATCGCAGGGGATTCATCCGTCTATTTAGATGGACCAATTTTCTTCTGAGCAGTGCTTGAGCAGTCCACAACAACTGTAAAGTTTACCAAAAATCTGCAAAGAAAAAACATAACAGCACCTTCTGTAATTCAGTGCGAAAATCCAAATGTCTGGGGGTTAATAAAGCCAAGATATCTAATATTACATTGTTTTTCGTTATTGAAAAACAGTTTGTGGCCACCAGGAATATGAACTGGACACCCCCCCCCCGGCTTTTTCTCCGTCTCTTTCTTTCTGTCTGTCCGTCTTTTTTTTTCAGCAAGGGGCTTACCACAGAGTACATAGCCTAAGCTCAATTTTCGCGACTTGTGACCCCCTCCCTCCTTTTCCCTTCCACAAATTGTATCTACGCTTTTTACACGGTTGGCTTAAGCCCCCCTTCTCCCCCCCCCCCCCGTACGAAGACGGGGCCATTAGAATGCTGAATGCCCATGATAAGGTCACGATGACCTAGAACTGAGCATGAACTATATAATTAACTTTTTCATTAAATACATAGCCTATATGCGATGTCTCTATAATCCGACATCTTTTTGTGGAATAAATAAATAAATAAAAACAAGTAAATGAAAGCAATCAATAATGGAACGTATGTGTACGGTCACGATTTTTCATGACAAATTAAGCCTGTAAAGCCCAATCGAAAATTGCCAATCTCAAAACTCCAGAAATAATATGCCGAACTGATTTTCAATAGTCAGATTATTGTAAAAATATAAATATGTAATTGAAAAAGTTGTTTGTTAATCAAATTGGAAAATAAATGTATCAAAGATAGTACATTTTTGGCTCCAGGTGACCTGTTTTAAATATATGTTACACTGGGCGCTTGAGGGTTAAGTCGATACATCCATTTTGGATAAAATTCTGTCTTGACTACAGTTTACATACGAGGTTTTTGAGCCCCTAAAAAACGAAGTTTTCTTTTGGTGGAATGGAAAAGAGTGATCGGAAATTTCGTTGTAACCACATGACCATTTCCAGGAACGGCACTTTGTCTAGGTTTGATAAACAGCCGTTCACATAATATATTAACGAAAAGGACATGGGGACAAAGAGTATTTTATAATTTATGCAGCCTTATCAATGCGGATGAAAATTCCTCTGTATTTTGCAGCTTCCCCGAGTTGGTACTTTATCCTGTATAAATCTAGTACAAAAAGAAGTCAACATCAACACAGAGACGAGAGAATGGCGAGTTTTTTGTCTGCCGGCCTTCCGAGGCCTTGACACTGAATAGTAGGCCTATGTGTTTGTTTGTGTGGGGATGGGGGTGGGGTGGGTGGGTAAAAGTTGGCCGCCACTAATGCTGTCTGGGTGACCTCAGGCGAGGAGGTCGTGGGCGAGCTCGGGCCGATGAGAATGGCGAGTCAAACAGCCAAAAGTACAGACGACCTGCTGATCCAGATAGGCAGACCGTAAACTCGACCCCAAGTAACATTGCTTTTATTTATGGGTGTAACTGACGGAGGTTGTTTGTTTTTTTTAAGGGGAGGGGGTTGGGGTCAACGATAAACAGTACTGATTCTTGTCCTGAAAACCGATCCTTGCCCCGAAAGTACTTAGGCCTACGTACCAAGAACCTGCGTCCAATGGGTGCACCAAAAAACGTGGTGTGCGACCCCCCCCCGTGTTTTAAGATTGTGGTGGGGGGCGGTCATTGTAAATTAGCTTCTTAACCCTATTCGTCTCTCTCAACGGCTCCATGGCTGAACTGAAACTAAGGCTATAGAGCTGATACACAGTCTAATCTTTACACAAAAGTAAAAGGCTTTTCGGATTAAGCCGTGTTTTCATTGTACAGAAACGGAAACGGCAATGGCAACATCGAAAATCCATCAAACAGTAAAAAGAAAGAGAGTTTACTTTTTACAATGGAAAGGACTGCCACAAAGTCTCATGGCGTCATCCCAGATCTGGACATTGGCATCAAATTGATTTTATTATCGTCAAAAAGAACCATCTGAACAACATCAAACAAACAAGATCATACCACAGTGCAGACTGCAACACCGATCACCTGCTCGTTTTAGCCAAGACACAGATTGTGGGCCGAAACATTCACAGAGCCAAAGAGACGAAAAGACCAAAAATTAACACACGAAATGCCAGCAACAAAGACATGCAAGCAGTTTTTCAAGGGAAGATGGAAGAACAGCTCCTCTCCATAGATGATACTACACCAGAGAAGATGTGGGCCGGTTTAAAGGAAGCTATGCACGATTCTGCTTCTCAGGCCTTTGGTACAAACAGATCAAACAATAAAGACTGGATTGAAGAAAACGAAGCAAAACTATTGCCACTTATCGAGAAAAAGCGCATGGCACTTTTGGCACACAACAAAACTCCATCAGATCGCACCTTAAACAAATTAGGAGCTGCAAAATCTACACTTCAAAAAGAGACACGGAAATGCGCAAACACATACTGGGAGAATCTTTGCACAGACATACAGAAAGCTCATGACATCGGAGATAGTAGAGGAATGTATGAGAAAATTCGGATTGCTCTTGGCCCACAGATTAACAAGATAGCACCACTAAAATCGTCATCAGGTGAACAAATCACAGATAAAAACGAACAAATGGCCAGATGGATTGAACATTACTCAAATCTCTACTCTCAAGAACGTACAGTGGATGACAGTCTAGAAGAGGCCCTCCCGCAGCTCCCAGAATTTACAGACCTAGACAAAGAACCTATACAGGAAGAACTCAAGAAGGCTATAGATGAGCTTGCAAGTGGAAAGTCTCCGGGTAGTGATAACATACCAGCGGAAATCTTGAAAGAGAACAAAGATTTCCTCCTTCCTCATCTATACAAGCTCCTCATCCTGTGCTGGAAGCATAAAGAGATTCCACAAGATATGAAAGATGCTAACATCGTGACCTTATATAAGAACAAAGGTGATAAGGGAGACTGTAATAATTACAGAGGCATATCTCTGCTAAGTATCACAGGAAAAGCAATTGCCAAAATACTTTTAAAGCGTCTTCAACAACTAGCAGAAAAGAGTACTTCCAGAAAGCCAGTGCGGTTTTAGGCCAGGACGATCAACCATGGACATGATATTCTCTTTACGTCAACTGCAGGAAAAGTGTCGCGAGCAAAGTCTACCTTTACATATGGCATTTGTCGATTTAACAAAGGCTTTCGACACAGTCAGCAGATCAGGACTGTATATGGTGCTCCATAAGATCGGATGCCCCCCGACACTCATCCAACTCATCATGTCCTTTCATGAAGATATGCAAGCCACAGTCCAATTTGATGGTTCTACATCCGATCGCTTCAACATCAAAAGCGGGGTGAAACAAGGCTGTGTCCTGGCACCAACACTTTTTGGTATTTACTTCTCCATGCTTCTGCAGTTTGCATTCAGGGAATCCCCTGGAGATGTTTATCTCCACTGGCGAACTGATGGATCCCTCTTCAATCTTGCACGCCTCAAAGCAAAAACTAAAACCAAGACAACATTGATCAGAGAATTGCTGTTTGCAGATGACGCAGCACTAGTTGCCCATAGCGAGTCCACACTACAATCAATGATGGACTACTTATCACAAGCATGTAAAGCTTTCTCTCTTGTTATCAGCGTCCAGAAGACTGTTATTATGACACAAGATGGCACAGCACAATGCAACATCAAGCTGAACAACAACCAGTTGGAGACTGTCCAGAAATTTTGCTACCTGGGATCAACAATGACTTCTTCAACTTCATTAGATAGCGAAATAGGTGCCTGAATAGGAAAAGCAGCCACAGCCTTTGGAAAATTAAACAAAAGAGCTTGGAATAACAAAATGTTAAATAGAAAAACAAAGATCAGGATATATGAAACATGTATATTGAGCACACTCCTCTATGGCTCAGAGACCTGGACGTTATATTCAAGACAAGAGAAGAAACTGAATGGATTTCACTTGAGATGCCTCCGCAAGATCCTTGGCATCAGCTGGCAAGATAAAGTTACCAACACAGAGGTCTTGAAACGGGCAGCACTCCCAACCATGTTGACCATCTTGTGCAAAAAGAGACTGCGATGGCTGGGGCATTTGAAGAGGATGGACGACAACAGAATCCCCAAGCAATTCTTATATGGTGTAATGGCTACAGGTAGCAGACCCAGAGGAAGACCAAAACTGAGGTACAAAGATACATGCAAGAGCAGTATGATAAAGTGTAACATCGATTTGAGAACGTGGGAGACGACAGCAGAAGACAGATCAGCATGGAAAACATCAGTGGACTCTGGCATAAAACACCATGAAAAAAACATTGTTGCAGCCCTTGAGGCAAAACGCCAGACAAGAAAAGATAACTCATTGCCCTATGGCACCTCCCTCATACGCAGATTCTGCGACAGAGCGTGCCTGTCGAATATAGGCAGAATCAGTCATGAGCGTAGCTGCAGAAGTAGGACACATATAGCTGCTTAGATCGTCTGCCAAGACGAAAAGAGCCTATTATTATTATTTGACTACTGGAAGGGTTTTCGGTGTTTCCGCAGATATGGAAATCCAGTTTTAGAGAGGAAACCCGATCTCACTGTAAACCAATGTTTTTGACTTTAGAGATAATAGGAATACATGTGTTCCCCCTCCCCCCCCCCCCTTGTTAATTAACAGTTCTGTTCTCACCTGCTTCTCTCTCTTCTCTCCGATGGTGAGGGAAGTGCTTAGGCCTTTGGCTGAAGGGAGGGGATTATATATTATTTTGTCATTGTGCTTCGAAATAAAATGGAAAGATAGAAAAGAAAAGAATAAATGTGCGTGTGATTGGAAAAAAAATAGACCAACGCCAAATGACATTATAACAAAAAGAAAATATGGAAAAGAATTTATAAAGAAAGTACCCCGGTACGAAGGAGGAAAAGTACCCCGGTACGAAGGAGGAAAAGTACCCCAGCCGGACAGAAAGACATGTGCCAGTGAGAAAGAAAGAAAGGAAGACAGGAAGAAAAGACAGAAAGAACGAAAAGAGAAAGAAAGAAGGAAAGAAAAAAGGAGGAAAGAAAGAAGAAAAAACAGTAAAAAAAGAAGGAAAGAAAGGAAGAAGGAAAGAAAGGAAGAAATACAGAAAGAAAGAAAAAGAAAGAAAGAAGAAAAAACAGTGAAAAAAGAAGGAAAGAAAGGAAGAAATACAGAAAGAAAGAAAAAAAAGAAAGAAGAAAAAACAGTGAAAAAAGAAGGAAGAAATACAGAAAGAAAGAAAAAGAAAGAAAGAAGAAGGAAAGAAAGAATGGAAGAAATACAGAAAGAAAGAAAAAAAAACGTGAAAAAAGAAGGAAAGATAGAATGGAAGAAATACAGAAAGATAGAAGAAAAAACAGTGAAAAAAGAAAGAAAGAAAGAATGGAAGAAATACAGAAAGAAAGAAAAAAAAACAGTGAAAAAAGGAAAGAAAGAAAGAAAGAAGAAAAAACAATGAAAAGAAAGAAAGGAGAAACGAAAGAAAGAAAGAACGGAGAAACGATAGAAAGAAAGAAAGAAGAAACGAAAGAAAGAAAGAAGGACAGGAGAAAAGAAAGAAAGGAAAGGAAAGAAAGAAGAAAAAAAATAGTGAACGAAAGAAAGAAAGAAAGACAACAGCAGCAGCATTAGCCGAGGTGGCCGCTGACCTTGAACGTATCTGGAAATCTGGACAACGCGCACAGACAAGCCATCAGAAAGGAATTTAGATCAGCAGGTCGCTGGGTCAGCGTGACCCTCAGTACATGTCTATTGACCAGGCAGGCGAGTAGCCCTGACATCTGAGCCAGCGGCCAACGGTAGAGGCAGCTAGCTGTATGTTTGAGATTCCTAGTTCTGCTCTCTCTAGTGTACTGTACTTTCCCACAGTGGCTACTCAGGATTTACTCAGATGGCTTGATTATCCAGAAAACTGAGATAGCAATAGATACAAATTGATACTAGCCAGAAGTGTAGGAAAACTGGACATCGACAAAATGCTCAGCCACAGCTCTCTCTCTCTCTCTCTCTCTGTCTGTCTGTCTCTCTTTCCTTTTTTTTCTTCTTCATCTCATCTCATCTTGATCTCTTCATTCTCATGCCCCTCTCTCGGTATTTCGTCCAATCTCTCTTTCTCTCTCTCTCTCTCTCTCTCATTCTCACATCTCATCACCCTCATCTCGATCTTCTTCATTGTCTTTCTCTCGCTTTTTCGTCTAATCTCTCTGTAAGTCCCTCTCTCTTTATTTAGTTCTGTTTCGCTCTCTCTCCTCTCATCTCGATCTCTTGATGGTATGTCTTAATCTCACTATTTAATTTTAGTCTAATCTCTCTCTCTCTCTCTCTCTCTTTCTCTCTCTCTCTCTCTCGCTGGGAACTGCAAAATATAGCCATGAATTCCCCCGTCTGTCTTTCCTGCCATGTGGTTTTGCACTCCTCCCTCGCCTAGGCCTACCACTCACTCTAAGACCACCGCATTTGGCAGAAGAGCAGGCCATGACCACAGCTTCTCGGTCACACCGCGCAAGAAAACGGTGGCACCCGTTGTTGACGCGACCTCAGGTAACCTGAGCTGGCACGGGCGGCCACCTGGAAATTATGACGTAATAGCTACTCTCTGCCAGTAGAGCAGCTGACAGGGGTGGCGTTTCCTGGGAGGTTGGGGAGGGGGAAAGAGAATGAGAGAGGGGGGAGCAAGAGAAGCGAAAGAGAGGGGGAGAGAGAGGCAGGGAGCGAGGAGAGAGAAAGATCGAAAGAGAGAATGAGAGAGAGAGAGAAAATGCGCGAAAGTGAGCGAGAGAGGGAAAAGGGGGAGAGAGAAAGGAGAGAGTGGAGAGAGAGAGAGGGGACATATAGAGAGGACAGAGAGAGAGGAGAGAGAGAGAGAGACTGAGAAACAGCGAATGAGAGAGATGATGATAATGACGATAATTACGATGATGAAAATGACGTTCATGACGTACTTTGAAATGGGAAGAAGTCAAAGAAAAATAATCACAATATAGCATTATTATAACGGGGGGGGGGGGGATATAAATGATCACAAATATCATGAATATCATACTTCAAATTATCGATAACTCCTTATATCTTTAGAATCTGTCAATCAATTATCCACCATTCCTATGTTTTCTTAGTAACCCCCAATCCCAACTCCGGCGAATAGTGACAACACTGCAGGGACATCTCATGAACTGACCGACCGGCCAAATGCTGCACACGGACGCCAAGATTTGTGACCAGCGCTCCACACATGGACACGGGTCACTTTAGGCCACGAAGCCTCGGCTTCCATAACACTAGTAGTAGTAGTGGTTAGTAGTACTGAGGCTAACCAAAACTGTCAGATAATATATGACGATTCCCAGTGTAAACGACAGGCCATTTCCAGCATTTCGGCCATACAGCAATCGGTATATAATTGCAGATCTGTAGAACACTGTTGCAAACTTAGGAAGTTGTATGTTCAGAACTTGAATACAGTAGAAGTTATGGCGGAAATAACACTCCTTCATATGGGGCATGGGGCTGTGCAAACAAAGAGACAGACAGATAACGATAAGTAAACTGAAGCATGGACAGACAGCCAGACAGACAACAGAATAGACAGACAGACAGACAGAGAGCCATAGATAGATAGATCATGTCATTTACTGGAGATATGAGAAATGGCCGCTAAAGCGCTACATAAGCGGGCATTGGTCATTAGCTGGCCAGCTACTACTAGAAAATAATTGTGTCGGTCAGTGTGTGTGTAGTCAGAGTGAGTAATGTCTGCAAAGATTGGGTGATGCATCCCTCCTCTCCTTGCAATGCCCCCCTCCCACTCAACGAAGCCGTTGCTGGGAGACGTGAGTGAGTAGGCTTATGTGTGCTAGTTGGGGGTGACAAAGGGGAATAGGGAAGGAGGAGAAAAGGGAATGGGAAGGGAGGAGAAAGGGGAATGGGGAGGGAAGGCGAGATTGGACTGCTGGACCTCAGATTGGTCAAGCTGTTTTGAGTTTGGATGGGTCATGTGCTTGCAGATTGTGAGATTGTGTTTTGTGGTGCAGGTAGTAATGCTTGTGTGTGGTAGAATTTGAAAGGCAGCTAGTCGGTGGAGCGAGGAGATGATGGGTGGGGGGGGGGTGGAGACAGATAGATGGGCAGACAGACAAACAGATAGACAGACGACAGACAGATAGATAGATAGATAGATAGATAGATAGATAGATAGATAGATAGATAGATAGATAGATAGATAGATAGATAGATAGATAGATAGATAGATAGATAGATAGATAGATAGATAGACAGACAGATAGCATTGGAGAAAAAAAAACAACAAGAGAAGTTTGGGTTCAACAGAAATGGCTACGGTTACTACTTTCAACAAGGTTAATTGAAGTGAAGAACAAAACCATTCTGAGATCGCAGCAAAGGAAAGAAAAAAGATTAAGAGTAGTGTGCGAGCATTAAAAACGAACACAAAACCGGCAGCAACTGAAATAACAATAATAATAAAACTGGCTGAAACTGAATAACAATATTGCGTTACAAACTTAAAATTAACACCACATACTATTCAATTATTTCCTAACTGTATGAAAATCTTCGTGAATTAACCCTACAAGATCTTGTTACAATTTTTTAATTTTTTTTGGATACAGCATTAAAACAGGAAAAAACAAAAGTACCTTCACATGTAAATACAGTATACGTTATCTCTGCATATTAAGTAATGCGGTCGCTGAAACTTTCCCGTAAAGTACAGAATTGTAACTTTTCTTCACTCAAACTCAAATTAAGAAAGATCACTCATCCAGCAGTTAACGAGTGACTAATGCAAGCGGACGAGCAAAGGGCGACATTTAACACCTTATTTAGCCTTGACATTGCCTGCAACCTTTGGGTGTCACAAGCCAAGTGCAATTTAGCCTCTATATCTTTTTATGTTTGTTTTATAAGTAGACCTATTGTGTTAATTATTCACTGGCCAGTTTACTGTAATGTGGGACCAAAAAGCGTCTTCAATTTGCATTGGTTTATCAGAACCAATAGCAACAACTTCAATTTTAAAAAAATAGAAGAAGAAAACAGGGTACCAACAGAAAGACAGACGAACTCAACACAGTTTATTTAATCACCTTTCCCACCCGTCTTGACAGTGAAATGCCCGAGGCCGAGGGGAAATAATCAGGAGAATGCTGCACAGCTGAGGGGGACAATCCCTGCCCACGCTCTCTACGCCGCTCGCTCAGCTCGAACTATGCGCTGTGTACAACTCCCGTGATCCAATCGGACGCCCAACTGCCTGGCACACAACCAGGTTACTTGGGACCAGCTGTGGCTCTGGTCACTCGCGAGGTCAGCTTGTGCTACGACTACAGCGGTGGTTCTCAACCTTTTCTGTGCTGTTTACCCCTGGCATCTTTTGGAAAGTAAATTTACCCCCCCCCCCCCGTCCTGTTTATAAAATTTTGTTCAGTAATTAGAATTCACATTTAATCCTCGTAAAGCAATCGACCAGGGAGAATGTACAAATCCAGATTCAGCAAATTTACCCCATGAGTAGGCGAAATTACGTAAATTTGCCCATTCTGGAAACCCCTGTACTGAAGTTTTGGACTTGTGGGCAGAGATATCTTACACTAACGTGTGGAAGGCGAGCTGGTCTAGGGTAAATAATAATCAATGGCATTTCTCTGTCCGTCAGTAATGGGTGGTCATTTCATATTGTTGATCTTGGGGGAGCACAGTAAGGGCTGTTTATGAAACTGTTGTTAGCTTTTAGGATTTCGTTGCAAGCGAAGGAATTCCAGGTCAGCTTTCTGTCCCAATTTCAGATGCAAGGGCCTGATGGCAAGCAGCAAAATTTGCTTGTGTATTAATTTACTTCTTTATCGTGATAATAACTTACAGTTGCTCATAAAGCCAACGATTGAAATGACAATTTGAAACTAATTGTACGTGTTTTGAAGGTATTAAAGGGTTTTCCTAACCAAAATAATTATGTGACGTTAGATGCAATCTCAAAATTGGGCAATAAGAAAATATTGTATGTAGCAAAGCCTCGCGTGAGAAATAATACCCAAATGATACAATGCAAACGAAAGAGTAAAAGAGAAGACAGAAAATGGCCGAGGCTTTGCTACACGCAACTTTTTCTTTTTGCCCAATTTTGAAATTGCTTATAGCCTTGCTGCAATCCCCACAACTTTTCTGTGGTTTTTATATTTCGTCAAAGTTAGATGCAGAACGGAAAACAAAAAATGGACGGGCAAGTTTGATAAGCAAATTCAAGATCACACACCAAATCCGTGACATGTATTATTCTCTACACTCATCGCCTATCCCTCTTTCTCTTTCTTTCTTTAAACTATACTTTTTTAAAACAGAAAGAAATATCAAAAACTGCCACGAGTCCCCCCTTCTCCCCCCCCCCCCCCTCCAAATCACCATGGTTGATCTTTGAACATACACAAGCATATTATGGAGGGAGTTACAGTCCTGAGCATGCTAAAAGCACGGAGTCAGATGGAACATTCAAACCAACAGATCGGACATCATTGAAAAGGACTCGGGGGGGGGGGGGGGTCTAGTATGGATGTTTGAAACTGGATGAAGAAAAAGAAAGTACTAAGACAGAAGGAAATTTGTGTTTTGACGGAAGATTTCTTTATACCGCGTAACAACAAATAAATCTCCCATCATCATGCTGGGGCCAATTATGACCACGCGCGCACATGTACAGTACTCAACTCTGGCCATCGTCCACTCACTGACCTTGTACAAGATTTTGTAAATCATGTGAAGTTCGGGAAAACAAAATGTGGCATGGCACCCCCCCCCCCCCTCTCTTTTCCTCCGTCTTTCATCTTCTCTAAAAATTATTTTTGTCCCCGATGTAAGACTGAGACAATCTGCTCACCCACAAATTTATGTCGTGATCATGAGCGCGGGTGTTACATGCGAATGCATCACAGGTCGCCTAGTTACTCTGTTTAATGAATTGTTACGGGAGCTTGATTGTTGTGCATTGTTTCTTTAAATAGGCTCTCTTTGATAGAGAAACATATCGTGGACTGCCGCCAATGCCGATTGATCTTTCATGGTCCGCTAGTGCATCATTCATTATCCTTTCTATGAAGATGTTAAAGAGGGTGGGAGAGAGTACACAGCCCTGTCTGACTCCGACCGTTGTCCTGAACCATTCGCCTGTGGTGCCGTTGAAACCACTGCACTGGTGGCTCTGTCGTACAGATGTTCTACGACTCTGATGAGATTGGAACTGATGACGACAGAGTTCATACAAAGTCTTGAAAACTAATTTTAAGGACTTTTTAAGAACTTCCTAAGGACTCACGGTAAACAAATGAAGGACCTGTGTGCCTGTGACCAAGAAATATTACAACTATACAAGTGGTGTGCAACACTCATCGAAACGGAATGTTTCTGTATCCAGAGCTCAAACATAGTAAATTCACACTGAAAAGGTCAGTTATTTCAAAGTATCAATTATCCAATAGGAATATTTGAATCTCAAATGTTTAAACTGAAACACAAAATTTAAGAACTTTTTAAGGACTTTGGCACCATTTTCAGAATTTAAGGACTTTTTGAGTACTTATTTTTTCTTTTATGAAAATTAAGGACTTTAAGGACTTTTAAGGACCTGTGTGAACCCTGTGATGTATAATTATTTTCATTATGACCCACAATGCAGCGTGCCAGACCTGAGACCCTGTCGAACTCTTTCTTAAAGTCTATAAAAACATCTTGTAGCCTAATAACGTTCAGTACAAATAACGGCAGCGAGCATCAAAACTACAGTAGCAGCAAATTATTTGTATTCAATAATCATATAGTAGACGTATGATTTGAAAAATCCAGAGAATCTTGCAAATTAAAGATGAAACACACTCTTGTGTTCCGCATCACTGTAGTCAGTGACCCGTTTAGGTCAAGTTAGCTCGCATGAACTGATAAACAAGAACCAACGTTTTCCCTGAGAGACGAGCGGCCTCTTGGGTGGGCAGCATCTATCCAAAAGCCATGCACACAGGAGACGTAGACCAAAATAATTGTCAGACCCGCCACCCGGTCAGCCAATCTTAATACTGACGTGTCATTGGTCAGACTGAGAAAGAGGGAAATTGCGTGGACCAAAGATCTCTTTATGCTACTAACAAGTAACGCAACCCACCTTTATCCTGGGGTCATATGTCTACACGAAAACTTCAAATACTCAACTTCCATTGGTCATCGTTCACTCACTGACCTTGAGGTGTGCAAAGATTTTGTAAATTGTCGCCGTGAAGTTCGCAGAAAACAAAGTGGAACCCCCCTCAACCCCCCCCTCCCCCCCGGTCCCTTTTTCTCTCCTCCCCTTTCATTCCTACCGCCTCTGACCCACTGTAAAAAACATCCGAATCCAAATCTGCCCATCTACATCTACAAATTTATGTCGTGATCATGAGCATGTGTGTCATATGCGAATGCAATGCATCATACGTCACAGGTCGCCTGGTTGCTCTGCTGAAGTAATTGTTAAGGGGCTTGTTAGTTGTGCAGTGTTTCTTCAAACTATGCTCTCTCACACAGAGAAAAATACCAGGGACAGCCAAAACAACACCCTTCACCTCAACGGTTGATCTTTGATTCGAATATCCAGTGGGGGAAGGTTTTTGAAGCGCTGACCTCATTAATGGGACACTAGTTTGTTACACTTGACATAAAAAATAAAAAGAAACAAACTGCGTTTCTCACAATAATTATGCCTAAATGATCTCCTGAGAGCTCGAAAAACGATTTACTGCGAAATTGCTTACACAACATTTCTATCGTCTCCAGATACCAGACGTTTAGGGAGACAGTTTCAAAATTCCTGAAAAGGAGTACACGGTCATAAATCAGAGAAGGTTTAAAAAATATGTTTCGTATAATTTATCTTTTGCCAACCCATGAAATGCAGACACGTGACCACTTAAATTCTATCATGAGTCACTGAATATTTTTCTTTTTTGCCGGCATTATTCCAGCTAAAACCAAGCAATTTCATCACAAGTCTGTGATTTACTGCTCGAGTCAGCGGTTGCTATAGATTTCGTCCCTGTTAGGGTTACTTTTCAAAGCTTATTCTTAGATAATTTACGGCTTCCCGACAGAATTTTGATACTGATTCTACTCAATAAATTCTCGCATAAGTTGCGAGACAGTTAATGTGAAAAAAAAAATGACAAGGAGTTGATTTTATTCGACCTTACAAAAAGTGTACATAATAATGGCAAAAGGAAAAAGGTGTATACATTTTAGCAAGGCCTTGTTTGCTACATAATCTACATTTTTTTCTTTTAATTTTAGCCATATGTGTCTTTGTTTCTTGCCTTGCTACAACTCCACCCATTTCCTGTTGTTAGCTTCAAAACTTGTACTGGTCCGTTTTCAAATTTTGTTCAATACAAAATATCAGCAGAGCATTACATGATTATCTAAATCTCAACATTCGCGGCGGAAATGCTTGTAACATGTATGAAGAACTGATAACCAACGGCAACAGCAAAACTACTGTAGTCGCAGATATGTTCAGTAATCATATACTAGAAGTGTGATTTGAAAAATCCATAACATTTTGCTAATTAAAAATGAAACTCACTCTTGCGGTCCTGACTTCCTCGTTCCGGTGGTCAGTGACGTCAGTGACCCATATGGGCGAAATTAACTCGCACAGTGTTTTCCACCAGAGACCAACGGGGGCAATTTGTGCCGTGAGGAGAAATTTCTTTATGCCACGTAACGACAGGTAACGCAACCCACCTTTATCCTGGGTCACATGACTATTGGAGGACTACATATACTTAGCTTTGATTGGCCATCGTCTACTCGCTGAACCAGCGAGTCACCACGTGACTTTCGAAGAAAAAGGGGAAATTTGACTCCTTGAGCATATTTTACCAAAGATTTCTTTATGCCCCGCAACGACAGGTAACGCTACCCACCTTCCCCCTGGGGTCATATGGCTACGCCAGGACTTCAAAATTAATACTTAGCTTGGCCATCGTCTACTCGCTGACCTTGTACAATAGTTTGCGAGTCATCACGTGACATTCATAGAAAGAAGGAAATTCGAGCGTTGACCAAAGATTTCTTTATGCCACATAACAAGTAACGCTACCGACCTTTGTCCTGGGGTCAAGAGACTATAATTATGCGCAGTGCTCATACTTAGCTTTCATTGGTCATCGTCCACTCGCTGACCTTGAGCAAGATTTGGTGAGTCAAGACATTTTCGGAAAAAAACTGAAAAATTCCTCAGCTAGTGGGTGGACTCTGGGCCCCGCTCTCTCTCTCTTTATTTCTCCCCCCCCCTCTCTCTCTCTTTGCCCGCCATCTCCCATCCTCCTCTCGTGTCCCTGATAAAATTTCGATCCACAATCTACGCATCTACAAATAATTCATATCCTGGTCAGAGATCACGTTGTTGCTCCAGCTAATTATTTCAGGCTGAAACTGACCAAATACTTGGAAGGAAAACTCTTCTGTAAAAAAAAAATATTTACAAACGGATAAGTTTTGCACTAGCTGGGCTCGGTTGTTGAGGGCATGAAGGACTCAGTACGAAATGTGAGCTAAGGAAAAAGATTCAATTTTTTGTACATTAAATTTTTTATCCCCCTCCCCCCCCCCCCCCCCCCCTCCTGTCTTTTTCTTGTCACACCCAAAGTTATCTGGACTACCTTTATGAGTATTTATACGGAGTTTGTTGTGCAATAGTTTTGCATGTCCATATCGTAGTCAATTAATTTCTAGCATTTTCCAACTCCACTAAAAGTTTTTAATTCCCCCACGAACCCAATTGGAAATTATTAGAAGTGATTTACAGCCACGACACAGAGGGCATCCCTCGTAAAATCTTCCTGGACAACTTGAAAGAGCCTGGCGTTTACAACAAGCGGTATAATTACATGTTATAGATTTCCTTCATTCCTTACTTCGGCCAATATGCCACATTTTCCAAGCTTTGAATTGATGGGGCCAGAAAAACATTACCAAACATTTTATAATAGTGATGAAAACCTTTATCAGAATTTTTGTGTCTGTATCGAAAGCGCCAAACTTGTTAAATATGAACTGTTTGTCCATTGTCTGACATGGCGTGAGGAGACATTCCTACGGAGTAAGCATAACTTTTCGATAGTCTTCATTTTCAGTGCGTCACGCATCTGATGAAAAGAAATTTTGCTAATATAATTATCGGTAACATTTTGTACCGTAAACAGTGAAAAGCGCAAATTCAGAAAATCATAGGGATAAATTTGCAACAGAACCAAATGCAATGGCTGGAGCACATCCAATGCTAGCAATATCAGTGCAACTTGAAGTTCACTAAAAAGATATTACTTTTTAAACCACAAGACTTACATTCACACAACCTGACATATCTCTCTCCCGTCATGTCGTGGTTTGGGAGTAACTTTCGTACAGTTTTTTTTGTGTGTTGTTTTGTTTCTGTAGTTTGCCAAACGTCTCCAAAAAAAAAATGCCTAAGCAGGTAAGGCAAATCTCATTCTGCATAGCAGTCACTCCACTCAACATACCAGGACGTTACAAACAAAACAACTCACCCAAATAACGATAATGCTGTCCTCGATCTGTTGTCCCCCAAACACTGTCCATGCTCTTCTTGTTCAGCAGCACTTGGTCCGTCTGTCCTGTGTTGTTTGATTCTTGAGTTTCTGGAGTTGACTTTCTCTTTTCTATTGTAATTTGTAGCCAACACTTTCTCTTGTTGGTGCTGGTTACATTTCTCCCAACAGCGCACTATCTAGTTTCTAACTTTATAAAAAGTTGATTCTTTTGTCTTGAACATTAATCTTTTCATGCTTTACAATTTACACCTTACTATTGATACTGATCCTACATTGTTATTGTGACACCGGGCTCAAATTACGCTTGGCAATGTATCGCGTGGTAGTAAATTACTTGATGTACGCAACAAGTTTCTCAGTTCTCAACACTATCTAATATTAATTTTAAGGCTTTAAGTCATGTTCATCAAATGTTTAGAGGACTATCGCGTGTCCAAATAAATACTCTGGGGTCCTCGCAACATGCATTTTGTCAGAAACATACTTATATATCTGACTAATGAATCTCCAATTTAACGCCAACGATAATGATAGCCATTTAAAAAAACACAAAAATATATGTCTGCAAAGATGGCAGTGTACTGACCCGCTGACCACTAGTAAAAGCCGCAGTGGGTCAGTGTTACTGTTACTAACCTGCTGGCTGGGTTCTTGCTTTGCCGAGTCGCATGTACTCCAGTTTTAAGTACGCACCAAAACTCGCCGCGGCCGCAGCCCACAGACCTCAGTTGACCTGATCATGCATTGATTGGTCAGTAGGTCCAAAAGGGCGTGGCTAAACCAGGTTGTGTGCGTAAACCGCCTTATGCCTGCGCGACAGATGAACAAAAGGGCCATTTCTAGCGGTTTCTCAAGTTCTTCAAATAATACATTTACTGTAAAACAAAACCCTGACTGTACTTTTGTGTTGTGAAAGTTTAGCAACTATGTATACATCACAGAAATCGAATATTTTATTTCATTCATTACAATCAAGTTTCTTCTCCCCTACACCTTGAGTGGACTCTCCCACTCTTTTTTCTGGGTCACACCACTTATCGAGCATAATCAAGAATATGAACTTGAAAAACAAGTTATCCAGATGTGTTTCAGTACCGTACGGATACATTTAATATTTTCAGTTGGAAACTGCGAAACGTTGATGTATTTTATTACAATATTTGACAAAAACAAACTGACCTGGTCAGTGTGACCTCGCTAACACAAGCGGTTCATTTTCAGTGGACGGGGAGGAACACGTTTACACAAAGCTAAGCGTGGACAGTACAATGCAGTACGGGCATCTCCGTTTGAAAATTACTACGCCGGCTGGCGACGCCCCATTGCCCATCCACCCAGCTGTTTACGCGCTGATCCCTTGCAAGTCTGCACACCCAAACCTTGATATGAGTGGTCATCGCGGTCAGAATAAGGGGCCACGAAGATTCAGTGCATGAAAGAAAATCTCCAATTGATGGAGTGAGGCTAAAAAACAACAACGCGTCACCAATATTTACTGTACACATTAAAAGTTAAACACACCAATTAATGTATTACAGTTAGAGTTTATAATTATAAAAAGGCCATGGTATTAGCAGGCCCTTGTCCCTTTTTTTGGGTCGTTCAACTCTCGTTCAACCATGTCATTCAACTCTCAAACCTTAGACTCAACGATTTAAAACGATGCTAAACGAAAATTCCGGAGAATTGTGTAACTATTCAATCAGCAATCTCCTGACTAAATTATCAGCACTCAGAGCTTGATGGTACTTTTTGTTTTTGGTGGGTGTGGATGAAGCAAGTATAAGGGAAAAAAAATGTCTGACTTCGGTGAAACTCTAGAAAAGCATTCGTTAATAAATCAGTCTGCCCATTTGAAAACAAAAGCAAAAGGTGACGAATGGTCGCACTATGATAGCCCCCATCCCGTGAATTCTTAAAAATAATTTCTTCATCTTGCAAACATTTTCCTGAATCTCTGTGCAATGAACTTCTACGGGTGAAAGCGAAATGGGGGTGACATGGGACCTGCCAACTGGTTTATCATGTCTACTTTTGGTCTGTATAAAGATAAGAATCACTTATTATACCACGAGGGAATTTCACTTTCACAAAATTAATTATTTACAAGATACACATATCCTTACTTAAATCAAAGATACTAGAGACGATTTAGATGAGACACTTGTCTTCTTCTCACCACTAAAAAAAACCGTGCATGTAATTTTGCGGGCGGATCGGGGGCCGGGCCCATAGCACATAGTGTGAAAAGAATGCCTGATATAATGGTAAATTTATGATGTAAAATTATGACAGTGATATTGCGACTAAAAAAAAAAAAAGTAGACAGACTTTTCCCACAGCAATTGGGGTTATAATTCCACAATGTGATGTCAGTCAAGGCCAATAGCGATAGCTCAACAGTGAGCAAAATTCAATATTTTTCCTATTTGGCTTTGTAAAAAACGACACTTCATGACTTCTGCGCTCTTGCCGTGAGGTGGCGGTGCGAAATTTGTACACGCTAAAAGCACTAGCTTTCTTATCTGAGCAATTCTAGTATCTTTGCTTAAACCTACAACTCGGTAACAGGCATATTACACGAAGTAACGTGCAATGGAACTTTAGTAAATAAATCTATGGCACACATAGAGCAGCTGTAATGTCTTGGGGTAAATTGCAGAGAGCAAAAACTGCCCTCTGTATCTTTTTCTGTTTGCTTTGATGTGTATTATTCTGTTGCTCCTGCATGATCTTTAACTTTGAGAAAACATGATAATATAATATACTTTGAGGTTTCTTGGTCACCGGAATGTACAGCAAGCAGAAAGTCATCCTCCCTGTTACATCCGTGGTGAAATCTGTGACTATGTTTATCCGTGCAGGGGAGTGGCCTGGGTTTTAAGCGCCCGGGACAAAATAAGTATTTCGTCCCCTGACCCGTGGACCATTATTACTCCCATCCACCAGTCCAGTATTGAACATCTTACTCCTCCTCCCCCCCCCCCCCACCCAACCACATGTATTTTAGGAATACACCTATGTAATTAAAGTTAAACGTATTTCATGCTAGTACGCTGAAATTTATTTAAAATCGCCTCGGCGTGTAACATTTTCAATAATATAAGATTTTCAAAATTTTCAATGATAATAAGACTGAATAATCTCACAATGTTGTCAATTGAAAGATATCAATTTCAAATTGACAGCATTGCTAGATTACCCACAGACTTTCTTGGCTCATTGTAGAACTCCGACATGTTTTGATTGAAGTTTTCAGAACTTTTCACACCTGGCAGTTCTGAAATGTTGCTACCCGAGCACCCGCCCCCCTTGTGGTCCTACCCACGCTACGCCACTGGGTCATTGCAATCCTTCTGGCCAGGCCCAAGCTTTAAAACTCGTGCTTTGTCAGTGGACTGTACTATAGCGTCATGCCACGTAATATGACGGGTTCGCTAGCGAACGGGTCAGCCTGCCATTTGGGAAGGAGTTGAACGTTTGTAGACGAAATGAGGTCAAGTCTTTGCTGCTCAGCTGAGCGCGATAATTTCAAAATCTTTGACCAAAATCTGTAGCCTTGGGAAGAAAATGAGCTATCAGTTGTATTTTTATGTACTGATCGAACCCCCCACCCTTCTTTAAAGCTGAGAACGACTAAAAACAGAATTTATACACTACACCAGGATTATTCTGTCAAATGTTTGAACCTGGAAGTAGCCAATACCCTACGCCCTCCGGTATTGAAACAGCTAAATTTAGCCTGCACAAAGATACCATAGCGTCATTCCACGTAAGATGACGCGTTCGCTAGCGATGGGGTCAACTTGCCAACACGGAGTAGTTGAACGTTTGTAACCGAAACGAGGTCAAGTCTTTGCTGCCCAGCGTTCTTTTCTGAGCGAGAATTTCAGAATCTCCGACCAAAATCTAAAGCCTTTAGAATAAAATCAGCTATAGGTTATATATACTCTTTATAATTATACTTGATAGAACAACTCCGCTTAAAATGAGGACACGAGTAAAAACAGCAGAAATACATAATACTAGGATTACATTCTGGATGTTTGAACTTGAAAGTAGCCAATGGCGAATGCCTTGCGTCCTCCGCCATTGAAACAGCCAATATCCTGCACAACGATACTCTAGCGTCACTCCACGTAATATGTGTTCGTTTGGCGATCGGGTCAACTTGCCAACACGTGAAACGTGTAGTGAAACGAGGTCAGATTTTGCCGCCCAGCAGCTCAGCGTTCTTTCTGCCTGAGAATTTCAGAGTCGGACCAAACGTCAAAATCAGTTGTCGGTTACATTCCATGTACTTGGTAGAAAAAACTCTACTTAAAACCGAGAACAAGGGACACATCAGGAATGTTCTAGAAGTTTGAACCGGGAAAAGTTCGATGCCCTGTTAACTCCCGGGAGGGGTGAAAAACATCTACATATATTGCATTTTCTCAAGACACCACAATTGCTACCAGTACGTTTCTGATGCGCCGCTTTTCTGTCTTTAATTCAAAATTATCATAGCAGGCGCTTGTCAAAAATGTTCCTATGAACTCCTCTCGTTGGTTGTTCAAAGGTGCTTGAAAAAGTTCCTTTGCTACGAATTTTTTAAAGAATTTCGTTCTTTTTTTTTTTCCCCTCTTACTTGCACAACTTTTCCCTAACTTTGCCCATCAAGTTGTATTCGGCAATGCAAAGTTCGGACTATGGTGTGAATAATATTAGTACGCAGGGAAGTAACGGGTGCCAATCCCCCCAACTATCAGATGTGTAAGATTGCAAAGACGGCCCAATATCTTGGAGGGTGTTGTTAAAGGGCCGTGGTGGTATTTTCTCTATCCGTCCTGTTCTTGAATACGGTACTCTACAACACCATAACTTGGGGAAAAGTAGAACGGAATGGTCAAGGGATTCAGCACTGACTGAGGGAAATTTTATTTTGTTATATTTTGTATATTTCTTTAATACCATTTGGGAAATTTGCCTTCGTGTCACTGCAGCCTAGTTACAACTGCAGCAGACACGTCGTCGCAACAGTGCAGCACCAGTTGACGGGTTTCCTTTGGGTTGAGGGGTGGGGGAGGGGGATGGTAAGGATAGTTTTTTTTTTTTTTAATTTTTTTTTAATTTTGCCCTGGCAGCGGCCTGTTGGGCCTGCTCTTCTCGATTTCCAACGACCAAGGCATCTACGTGCACACCGGTCCTCCTAGTTTTTCGTCATTGTCGGAGAAGAGTAGGTGCTCGATCCTATGACAGAGGACATGAAAATATGAGAAAAATCCCAAAACTCCAACATGCCTGCACTGACCGGGATTTGAACCCGATATCTTCGGCATGAGAGGCAAGCACCTTCTCTCTCGACCACCGTCATATCTGAAGGAGTAAAACTGGCAAAGTTTGAGTCTTGTATCCCAGGGTAACCTACTCACCACCACCAGTAGCACAGTTTCCCACTCGTCAAATCTCTTCATCTTCAAATGTACTGTATCTTCTCCTGTCTACTTAACTGCATCAGCAGTGAAGAACACAGCAGCTTAGCCTACCAAGGGATTTGAAATACAGACGATATATTAAAAAAAAAAGAAAATCGAGAGACATTAATTCCAAAGACATCCTCAAACTATCGAAGTAGATCACCGTAATATATCGAGGGGTGCCTGCGCAAAGACCGTATCGCCAGTTTTGTAAATTTTGCAGGAGAGCGATTTGAAAGTTTGACATGAAGTATCAAATTTTAATGTCTGTTGCGACCGTTATATCCTCATCAATAATTCGGTCAATTAATTCGATAATGGAATTCGCATCATGTCAAAATGTAGTACATGTACTTACGAAGGCGAAACAGAATGTGCAAAAAACAAAAATTGAAAAGTTTCGAGTTCCGGTGTTTACGCAGGCACCTCTCCATATTATAAACCTTGAAACTCATGAACTCTTGCACTTTATGAATGCACTATGCATGCTCGCCAACAGTGCCAGATTTCGGGGCATGACAATTGTATTTTCATTAAAAAGTCATATAAATAGTAATATAATAATGGATGGCATTTATATAGGGCATATCCGTTAAAATGCTCAATGCTCTATGCGCTTTACAGAAGCAACATGTCAACCACAGAGCAGAATGGAGCGCCTGCGAAGCGCTAACACACTACACTGCTTCTTTCTCTCTCCCTGTCTCGCTCACTCTCTCTCTCTACCTCTCCCTATCTCAGAGCAAATTGTAATGCAGCCTGTTAGGTGCAGTTCACAACTCACAACAGTTCACAACTCACAACTCCAATAATATTTGAATATTTATTAATAATAATATTATATTTAATAATGAATAATAAATTTGGTCGTTGCTGATGGGGCATGATATGGATAAATGTTAATCTATTAATTTCAATTTTGCCCGGGCAGCGGCCTGTTCGGCCTGCTCTTTGCTATTTCCAACTGCCAAGGTATCTTTAACGTGCGCAACGCGCACACGGGCCCTCCGAAATTTTTCGTCCTTATCCGAGAAGACTACCCCCTAATAGGATCAGGGACTTGAAAATATGAGAAAAATCCCAATTTCCAACATGCCTGCACTGCCCGGGTTTTGAACCCGCGACCCCTGGCATGAGAGGCGAGCACCTTGCCTCTAGACCACCTTGTCCCATATCACGCCTTTTACAACACACTGGCATTCTCTAACTCAATAAGCTTAACCGCCTAACATTCTTTCGTGACATTTATTTTCTTATAGAAATGTATCTAGTAGTGCTGGGCACGGTTCCGACACCAGTACGTGTTGACTCCGTAGGTACTGACCCTGACCTAGCGACTCCGACACCAGAACTTGGTACCGGTACTGGCACTCGTGCCGACATTGCGGCGGTTCTCTAGTTTTCCTCCTCATTACCACTGCTTAATTTACATTTAATAAGTATAAACATTATATTACAAAGACTTTCAATAGTTAGAAAATTAGTCCTGCGTTCCACCGACACTACAACGCCGTACCAACTCTCTGCACCAGACAGGAGACAGCAAATCAAAGTTTGAACTTGTGTCGGAACCTTTAGCAAAGGACCCGTGACGTCATTGGAGTCGGGAGTCGCGACATTGGTGCCGCCCAGCCCTAGTAACCAGGCGGAGCTCATTCTCTCCCCGATTCTTAAACTCATAGGGAAACCGGAATGATCCAACAAAAATATTAGGTCGACCTATGCAAGATTTACTGGATTAACAACTCCCAGAAGACACCAGCCTTGTCAAACTGGACGATAACAATTCCAATAATTACGACCAACTCTTGGCGGAAATTTTTGCTTTCTCACCCTGATCTTGTCCCTGTGAGGCTGTAGATCTGTTAGTGAAAGCTTGTAACGACGGTTCAGTTCTTTGGAATCTCTAATAATGTAATAATAATAATAATAATAATAATAACTCTCTCGGTTTTTTTAGGACTTGAAATGGTGAAGTATTTTGTAAAGTTTGCTTTGTATCGATGATTTCACCTCCAGATCCTTCCAGTTCCACGAACGCATGAGCCCATAACGACATCACTTACAGCAATAATTATGTTCACTGCCCAATGCACCGCTTATTGGCCATTTCATGACAATTGTCGTTTCGAATGTTGACGGGGTGCGTGCGGAGACATACTACTACAAAATCAGACTGTGCACCCCCTTTGCTTTGCAGCACGCAAAGTGAATCCAATTGTGGAACACGGCGGCCATTTTCCTGATATGGCAAACCTATAGGCTGGGAGTCACAGACAGGCCAGATGTAAGACGATTGTTAAAAAAAAACAGGAGGGGTGGGGGGGGGGGTCTGTGTTTAAGGTGCCCTTAAAGCATAACTAATTTTAAAACACGCAAACCTTCAGCATCTAAACGGTACGTCACCTGTACACAATGGAAGAAAAGAAAAGAGGTTATTAAAAATTTTTAAGTAAAAATTTGATATTTATCATCTGGCAGTGCGAATATAATTTTATTATGCATAAGCAATTTTTGTTCTACAATAGTTGTTTTCCACTCACTTTCCCAATCTGCTCCTTGCTTTCATCTTGTCTTTCACCCACACTATCATGCGCCACATCCTACTGTTGTGTTGTTGTTGCTTTCTTCCTCTCTGATTTTGGTAAAAAAAAAAAAAAAAACTCTCTCGCATACTACTATTTTCCTACTGCTGTCTCTTTCAGTTTCCCCGCATAGATTTCATTCTCAGTTATTTTTCTGTTTTTAAATACAGGAGACATCTAAGTTACGGGAAAAAAAGTGATGAAATTTTCTGTTCATGCAAATTTAAAGAAAAAATAGTTCACATGTTTAAAATTTGATTGACATTTTTATTTCTAACTAGCAACTGTCCCCTTCAATTAACAGAATCAATAATATTTAATGTGGCCTCTGTCGTTTTGTCTAACAGCACTCAGTTTTACCCCAGACGTGCTTTAATAATAATAATAATAATGTATAGCATTTATATAGCGCATATCCATTTAAAATGCTCTATGCGCTTTACAGAAACATGTCAACCACAGAGCAGAATGGAGCTGCCGGCGAAGCGTTCAACATACTGCACCGCTTCTTTCTCTCTCCCTGTCTCGCTCACTCTCTCTCTCTCTATCTCAGAGCAAATTGTAACGCAGCCTGTTAGGCGCAGTTCACAACTCACAACAGTTCACAACTCACAGCAGTTCACAACTCACATCAGTTCACACAACACACAACTCAAATAATATTTGAATATTTATTAATAACAATATATATTTAATAATGAATAATAAATTCTGGCAGGGGTGATATGGATAACTTTTAATCTATTAATTTCAATTTTCAATTTTGCCCGGGCAGCGGCCTTTCGGCCCGCTCTTTACAATTTCCAACTGCCAAGGTATCTTTAACGTGCGCAACGTGCACACGGGCCCTCCGAATATTTTCGTCCTTATCCGAGAAGACTAGGTACTCGATCCTACCCCCCAATAGGACCCGGGACTTGAAAATATGAGAAAAATCCAATTTCCAACATGCCTGCACTGCCCGGGTTTAGAACCCGGGACCCTTGGCATGAGAGGCGAGCACCTTGCCTCTAGACCACCTTGTTTAGACCACCTTGCCTCTAGACCACTCTCAGTCAAGCTGTTGCCTAAATCTGACAAAAGATTTTCGTCGTTTCACGGAAGTTGCCCTTTGTTTCATGACCTTGGCCATTCATCTGGCACGATATCAATAGTGGCAGTAATCTGGAGCAATTAATTAGCAATGATCTGTTTCTCGAGTGATGTTTTGCCATAAATTGTAATGGCGCCGTGCGGGGCGTCACTGCGCCTCAGCGCTGTACGCAGCCTAGTATTATAGTAGCATGTCTATGTCTGTGGATGCGTTGGGCATTAGCGGGCAAGTGGAGTGCAAAACGACTGATCCAAAAACGAACGAACAAACAACAATAACAAATAGACCTGAAGGAACCAATTGCCAAGTCTGCAACACCGTAAGTGAGGGTGAAAAGTGTTCAATATTTACACAAAACAAACAAAAGTGAATGACTGGGGATAATGTTTTGTTTTGTTTTTGTTTTTGGTGGTCGTAAACACTCGTCAACGTAATGCACTAATATATTATTTAATGTGGCCTCTGTCGTTTTGTCTCACAGCGCTCAAGCCTCAAGACAGTGGTTTACCCCAGACATGCCTCACAGTCAAGTTGTTGCCTAAGGCCCTTGACAGACGAGCTGTAAAAAACGCAGCAGTGATTACTGCGCAATAAGTGTCGCTTACTTTGTGTACCGTCCACACGGGCGATATTTAACGCTACACAGCTCATTTCAACATGGACGATCGGAGAGTCAGTGTGGCTTTTGTTATAGTCATGAGAAGAATCTTTAAAAAAAAAGAAAGGGGCAAAGAAGATTTTTGGTTCATCCCATAGTTTCTCACAATCCATCACTTGCATCACTGAAATCTTGTCTGACTGCTATGCATACATCGATCCAAGCATTGTCAGGGTTAGGACTAGGAGTGCCGTGCTGGGTCACGGTTTGTTTATTTCAGGGTCGCGTTGATTTTAGCGAGTGCAAATGTCCTTGAACTATTCTCGTGGACAGTTTGTTTTTGTAACGCTTTTTTCTTAGAGATGGAAAGAAAGTGGGGCAGTGACGGTGCAATTTTCGACCCCGTGATTTTGATAAACTTTAACAGGGGTGAGAAAAGGGAGTGAGTAAATTCGTACATAAAACGTAGAGGGTTTGGAGACTTTAGTCAGGGTTTTGATATGTTAAATTGACCTTGTCTGTTACTATTAATAGAATCTATTAATACTACGAGCTGAGCTCGAAATGGATGCACCAATCAAATTTGGGCAGTTGGCTGGGGAAATGCATATGGCCGCGCGGTATATAAGTGGAGCCATTACTATGTTTGGACACTCCATGCAGAAATTTCCATCTGCGAGGGCAGTCGGCTGGATTCGGCCTGAGAGAATCAGAAGACTGTTAAAGTCATGTCTATGCCATTAATAGACAGTGGAATGAGACCATACGCTATTACGAAAGTATCTACTGCTATTATCTCCAGCTCCCTGATCTCGTATCAGGGAACAATCGTAAGTTTCTACCTGCGGATTCGACGATGAACGTGAATCTGACATTAATTTTCCAGTAGAAGTGCTACCGAAGAATGCAAGACTACAATGTATTTTACATGCAACTAGATCTAGCATGAGTGTCTGGTATACACATTTGTAAATTGAAATTGATGTGTCTGGATGAGGCTGGGGATTGCCAGCCCATCCTAGAGTAGATCTAGATCTAATGTAACTACGTCAGTTGTGTTGACGAGTTATATCCTTTTTAAGCGGTAGGCACAAATAACTGAGTTAACATTGTCGTCTGAGACATTAAGATATTATTTGTTAGATAGTAGGTAGGCTAAATCTGAAAGATAAATAAGTAATAATTAAATTGTGAATGAGTCAGAATGATATAATCTTTTAAGCATCTAGAGGAGACTTCTAGTGATATATTATTGTGTTTTCATTTGATGCTGCTGATGTTGTCCTTTTAGAATGTAAAAGCTAGACGAAAGTTGTTAGGGAATTTAAAGTAATAAATTTGTGGCCCTGCAAGGTCCTTGATAAAACTTACTCCAATTGTTATTAGTATATGTGGCATGGTTTTATGGAAGAGTAATTTCTAAAAACCTCTCGATAGATTAAAATGCAGTCGTAACTATAATTCCATAATAACCATCCCCGTAACACTCGAGGGCACACCCGTAACAAGCATCATTTTTTAAAATTTTATTTTTATATTCTTCACTTGTGCTGTCCCAACAGATGTTTCTTTTCTTTATTTCCAAAATCAAATTCTCTGTTTTGTGATAAGACGACATGGTCGCGCTGGAAATAGTGTCGTGGGAGTGAGGCGAGGGGAAAAAAACACAGTTGTAGAAATTCGCCGGCAGTAAATGCAGCTCGTGTGTCCGCGTCCATTGAATTCTGTGCTTCACCAATGCGCTGATGTGTCGCGGTGTAGCAGATTGTGAGTGATACACATCTGCTACGCCAGGACTGAAATTACTGCGTGTCGCTCGTGAGACCGCACTCATTTGGCACAGTGTATCTCCAGACTGCGCAGTAATTACTGCTGCGTATTTTACAGCTCGTCTGTCAAGGGCCTAAATCTGGCAAAACGATTCTCGTCGTTTCACGGAGGTTGTCCTTGTTTCACATAGATATAGTACACAGAGATCGCACGCTCAGCGAACCTCGCGCGATGCCACAGTGCGCATGACCGACATAGCGATAAGCCTGAATCGCTGACTGGCTCAGCGTTGCTTGATTGTACCAGATCATATATATCTATACTCTCTGATTGTACTTTGTGGGCTGTTTTACAGTGACGATGCGCAAGGAGAATCATTTTTAAAACAAGTGCTAAAAACAAAAAAAAAGAGGGGGGGGGGGGAGGAGGCCTAAAATGCACCGTATCAAACACCAACAAATATATAACGCTATCAGTATCAAGAGATGTAACCAACAATAGTGACTTGGCTAAACAAAAAAAAAAAAAAATGGAAATAAAATAATAATAAATGAAGAATCTGTTAAGACTCGCAACCCTAGCTATTAACAAAATAGATATTTCAGGGGGTCTCTGCCTCGGATCCTAGTTGGTGTTTAGTAGGAAAAAATCGGCATAGATACAAATTACAGATATGGCTAAAAACCGGTGTTAGCATCATCTGTGTTAAGGTATGAACACCCCAACCATTATTTCACTGTGGGCTATATTAACATTTTCATTTATCCCACATTTTCCAAGATGTCTCAAGTTGAAATATCTCACACACATGCCACATGTTCTTTCACTCTTGCCTCAAATTTTGACAACCAGAAACACGTACGTCCTGAAACCAATTGGATTTTGAAAACTTTGGCAGCAAACCAGGCAACCTAATATGTTAGATACATTCCTTATCACGCACTCATAAAAATGTTATGAGCCCAGATAGCGTAGCAAAGCATGACACTGATAGGTCTACACTCTACTTGACTGTTATGGTTGCGGCAAATTAGCAGTAGCAGGTTAGTCTGATTAGAGTTACTGGCATTCTCCAGGAATAGCATTATAGCGCTGTGGTACTGAAACCATCCATTTAATCTTAGATGACTTGGTTCAGACCCCAAATATTGGTGCGGTTCCAAGAGAGTTCTAAAAAAAATACATCTTTTTTCGGTTACAGTTTTAAGTCGAATTCAACCACACAATGATACATTTATTTCAATAGGCCTACAATTTAAGTTTTAACAGCAGAAAAAATGGTAAAGCAAAAACAACTAAACAACAGTAAAACTTACTTAGAACAACAACAAACAAAAAAATACATGAAGATTTACATCCCATCTACTTGATGGGAATATAAAAATTTACGGTTTATCATTGTCTGACTCTGACTGATCTAGTCTAGCAGACTATAATTACTCCCTGTCTGCACCCATGAAATATCTAAAAATAGTTTATTTCTTTTCCAAACAATACTGTTGTGTTGTGCAAACTTGCAAAATATGCTGGTCCTCCTAATTTAACGCCTCTAAATAAGTAAATATGAACGCGAAAGTAATAGCAGACAACAAAATGTTTACAAGCGGAAGCCCCGCATTCAGGCTTATCGCAATGGAGGGCTACTTCCTGTCTGGCATCACTTTTCATTCCACCAGCGGAAGGAGTGCGCGATCTCTGTGTTACTATATCTATGCTGTTTCATGACCGTGAACACTCATCTGGCACGATATCATATTACTTTGAAGCACTGCATATCGGAATGATGGGACTAGCCTAGGCTACACTACATCTTTATTACCCGACGAAATATAAATAACCCCAGAAAAACTGTGGGGACGCAAGAAGGTTTGGATCAAAGTAAAAAACTGGTAAAAAGAAAAAGTTGTATAGCAAAGCCTCGCGTAAGAAATAATACCCAAAATGCAAAGAAAAAGAGAAGACAAAAAAAAATACCGTTATTTCGATTGAACGCCCTTGTCAAGGGGAAGAAAAGAAAGAAAAATTGAACACATAAAACAATTGAACAATAAATAAAGTGCAGAATATGAAAATAATATTTATACAAAAGTAATGAATACGCCGACTTATCTGCGAGTCCTGACTTATATTTCAGCAGAGCAGTACGTCCAGCAATGTATGTTTCATTGTAGCGTTTGGCTATTTATTTCTTCTGGGAGGCAGGGGAGGAGGACGAGAGAATACATTACAACTTTTAATTTTTGCCAGTTTTTCCTTCTCTTTATGATTCTATCTGTTGTGTCTCCATATGGACACTGGCAGTGTATTGTGAATAAATTGTTCATCTGTCGGCCGTAAATTTGTTTAATAGATTTACAGTCAGGTTGTTTTTTTTTTTTAAAACAGTTTGATAATTTGACAGTTCCCCATTATCTCTTGGAATTATTGCCATAATCAAGTCTGAAAGTAACGAACTATCAAGAATCATAGCAATCTGGCTTGGGTACGGAAAGGGTTAACAAAAAAGGCCAAAAAAGACAGAAAAAAACCCCACTAAAATAATTCCAGCCACTTTAAAAATGGACTTCTTCTCCGTAGCCCCCCACCACCCCACCCACCCCAAAACAAAAAAAAAATTGGGAAACCCAAATTGCAAACAGCTGCTGCTCACGGTGTTTTATCATAGATTTCCGTAATGAACTGAAACTCAGTTACTTGGTTACCTCGCACTCGAAGTGTCTGGATCTTCATATCTCTGTTTTATGACCTTGACCTATCAGTCTCTCACGTAAATGGCGGATTCAAGAATACTTAAGAACGTATATAAGTAGAGCATAGTTTATGTTTGTTCGCAAACAAATTTACTAAATACTTCTATTATTCATTTTCTAAAATTAATGTTTTGTGAAATAAGGATGTATGTTTTAATGCCCGTGACAGACCGCTAAACTTTCGCGTCTTACCGCGTCTCCCCAAGTTTTAATCACTGCCGGAACACGGATTACCACGCGTGTTTCAAGTGTGTTGCACGTCTTTACCACGTGTGCTACCCGTGGTTGTCCGCGGGCTAAAATTTTGAGCAGTTCAAAACTTTTTTCCGCGTCCGATGCCGTTCCGATTTCTCCCCGCGTCCTGCCACGTCTATAAATCGACCGTAGCTCGTCTTAAACTCGACATCAACGCGAACAACATCGTCTACTTCACGGGAGACCACTTTTTGACGACTTTTGGCCGTGATTAAGCCGTAAAGGGCTGTGTGACCAGTACATAAGGGACCGTGGCATGTTACGGGGTAAACTACTGTAGATGAGCAGTGAACACTACTCAGTATGATCGCTATAACGGCTTACTTATTAGACTACGGTCTCCTAACAGTAATCACTCCAATATTAATGGGCCAATTAGCTATTGCCACTTTTAGGATTAAATGCTGTTTTCTCAAATCTTGTTTTAGGGGGGGGGGGGGGGTCACTGACTTCAATTTATCAGAAATGTCTTGAATTTTATTATATGTACAGAACTCAAAATGTCATGTTGCCGACTTATTGTGGGTTTTCTCATGCACACTCACATATAGTTTGCCATTACTCCAACCACTCCCTGTACTTCTCAGTACCATTTTCGTCCCCTTAGAATGGCAAGGTTCTAACTCCCTTCAGTCAACTTTTGAGAAATATTGATGATGATTCAAGTTTCGTATGCTCATGTCACTGCGACTTTTTCTCTTTGTAGTAATACTTACAAATTACACACCGAATCCGCTTGATACTTTGACACACAGTGGAGAAAGCCAGTAAAAGTAGTGTGTAGTGTATAACTCAGTTCAGCCAAAAAGTGGAGATAGAACCTTGTCACTCTGAAGGAACCATTTGGCAGGCATGAGCCTAGTGCGACAGAACCTGTTAGTTGAAAAGTACAAGTGACCTCTTTACCTTGGTGACCTCTTCTCCCCTCTGTTAGTCCGCTGCTACCACGTCAGGGCAAAGCTCACCATAACATTATGTGTGAAATATCCTGCTTCTCTTGCCGTTGGTGTGTGAGGACACAGCAGTTGAATCACAAGTATAATATAACATTAAGTCCAGTGTTCTGATGCACCAGAGCCAGTTGTGGCCTCTGCAGCGAGTTCGGGTGATTGCAGTGCATACAAATATAACGCAGTTTTGGACATAGTCATATCCGATTTAATCCTCCATTGAGTTTACTAGCTGTAATCGTACAGCCTTTGACAAGATGTCAAACTGTTCAACTTCATGTAATTCCTCAGCCCATCTATAACATTTATACCAGAGGACCTACTAAGACATTCATTCATTCATTCATCTCTCAGTCTCAACCTGTACATTTACATTAAGTGCCGGGGGTCTTACCGATAAAACTTGCCTCAAAATCTGAGTTCAGCAGGGTCTCCGTGTGCATTGTCGTTTTCTGCGTCGAGTCACTCCGGAAAAAACACCTTAGTGGCTGCTGTTTTTGCTTGCTTTTGCAGCACTACATGTGTAGAGCTCACATAGTCTGTCAGTGTCAATTCAGTCTGCTCACAAGACAAAATTACTTCCTACTCACGGCTGAACAAAATCCACTCAGTAAGGCCAGGCGCACTTGGGTGTTGCATGTACATGTATCTTAGTCACCCAGATCGAGTTACTTACCGGAACAAAACAAAAAGTCCTCCTGTTAGAAGCTCACATGGGTAATTTTGTACACGGCTACTAAAAAGTTACCTTTTGCTCCATTTTTCGGGTCATGAAATTGTTGCCCTTAAAAATGAAATACAAGAAATATCGGCGCACACCCGTGATTTTACAATCGGGTGAGGAAGGTCTTCCGCCCGTCCGCGCCAGTCAAGAAAACACAACTAACCCAGCCCTTTTTCGCCTGATTAGTCAATCTGACTACCGCCCATTGATACAAACTGACGAGACCCTCACGCCCCCAGGTCCATCTGACCATTCCAATGCAGGTTGTTTAAGCTTATACCTTAATCATATTATGTTTGTTAACTTGTTGCCAGTAAGTGGCGCGGACGGGGGGAAGTCCTCCCTCGGGTGATTTGCTGAGTTCACTCATTCATTTGACATTTGTTTTGTTTGTTTTGCCGAGTAATAATAATAATAATAAAAATAATGGATGGCATTTATATAGCGCATATCCATTTTTAAAATGCTCTATGCGCTTTACAGAAGCAACATGTCAACCACAGAGCAGAATGGAGCGCCGGCGAAGCGTTCAACACACTGCACTGCTTCTTTCTCTCTCCCTGTCTCGCTCACTCTCTCTGTTTCTCTCTCTCTCTCTCTATATCACAATCTATATGGTGCAAAAAGACAATAACAATAACAATAACAACAATAACATACGTTCAGCGTCAGTAACTACCATCAGCATTACACAGATACCTGTAGCGAACTGGTTAATATTGTACAGTACTCTCTCTCTCTCTCTCTTTCTCACTCTCTCTCTCTCTCTCTCTCTCTGTGTCTCTTTCTCACACTATTTCTACCCTCCTTTTTCTCTTTCTCTCTCCCTCTTTCCCCCTCCCTGTTGTCTCCCCGCCCCCTTTTTCTTTCTCTCTTCCCTCCCTCTTTCTATATTTCTCTCTTTCCTTCCTTCCTCTTTCTTTCTCTCCCTCTTTCTCCTCCCTCCCACTCCCCCTCCCTCTTTTCTGTCGACATAAGGAGGCAACTGATAATGCGAACCCATTTCGAAGTGAGCCATGTCAAAATGTGGTCTAGTGGAAGTGCTTCTCAGTAACTATTTAGTAATTCGCGAGCGGGCTGCAAGCAAACTGAAGTTGTTACTTTTCAGTACCGTTAACTAGTTTCTCGGACTGGGTTAAACTGAAAAATCACGTGTGCGCGCCTGGCCTAATGATCAATAGCTGTGTATAATTTTAAATTGCCTTCTAACATTACTTTTTTTTAGCCCCGACACAGAATACCGAGACGAAACAATTCGTCATACTTATTCCGTCCGTCTACTTGCGCGCGTATCATTGATGTCAACAATGAAACAATTATTCGCACCACACCGCTTCATAATTGAATGAAAAAGAGAGGTACTCACCGTATTTGTACGCCCGCAATTGTGAACTTATGAGATTGTGAATAAGAAAACCCGGCTTAAGTCGGCAAAGCTGATTTTGAGAAAAACGGCTATGAAGTGGAAACGTGGGTCCCACACAAACTTCCAACTTGGCTGTTGTTGAGGGGACTGTGACATATTACACGGTAAACTGTAGACGAGCAGTGAACACTACTCACTATGATCTCTTGTAATTAGACTGCGGTCTCCTAACAAGATCCAAAAACTTCCAACTTGGCTGTTTCTAGGGGACTGTGGCATGTTACAGGGTAAACTGTAGATGAGCAGTGAACACTACTCACTATGATCTCTATAACGGCTTGGTTATTAGACTACGGTCTCCTAACAGCAATCACTCCAATATTACTTGGTCAATTAGCTATTGCCACTTAAAGGATTAAATGCCGTTTTCTCAAAATCTTGTTTTAGGGGGGTCACTGACTTCAATATATCAGAAATGTCTTGACTTTCATTATATGTACAGAACTCAAAATCTCATGTTGCCAACTTATTGTGGGTTTTCTCATGCACACTCACATTATAGTTACCGGAATAGAATAGTCGGTCCCCCACTGGTGAATTTTTAATCTCCAAAGTAAAAAGTAATATTTTTATTACAGGTAACTAAATTATAGTTTCTCGGACTGGTAGCTAAAAATCACTCGTGTGGGCCTGGCCAGAGGCTTGATCCGACATTATTAAATGAAAGTATTCAGGTATAAGAAATTTCTACATTGAAAATAGTTATGAGTGCAAAGTCTGCATATGCGTTCCTTATAGTTGCCCTACAACTCAAGATCATTCATCGGTAGCATACTTCTGCTGCACACTTCTGCCACCGATGGATGACCTTGAGAAGACCTTGGGAATAAAAGACCCCTTCTCGGTCAGAAAACCAATCTTGTACCTCTACTTTTGATGCACCATCACTTTCAAAATGTCGTCCTTTCAGGTGGTTTTTCAGTTTTGGGAACTAAAAATGAGAATCTGATGGAACCAGATCTGGCGAATAAGGTGGATGTGGTAACATTTCAAAGCCCAAAGCCACAATCTTCCGCAGTTCCTGCTGCTTTCTTTCAAGTGTGCGCTGGCGCATTGTCGTGACGCAATAATGCACCTTTTCTTAGCTTTCCTCTGCGTTTTTTTTTTTTAATTCCTTGCCTTAGGTTTTTCAACTGATTGGAATAATGGTCTCCAGTGATCGTAGGCCCATTTTCGAGATAGTTTGTCATTATTATCCCATTATGCCCCCCCCCCCCCCCCAATGAAAATTGGATAACATCACTTTTCCACTTGCGGGACTGCACCTTTACTTTCTTTAGTGTTGGTGATGAATATGATTTCCACCGCATTGAACCAGACTTTGATCTAGCTTAAAGTGATGAACACAAGTTTCATCCATGGTAATAAGTCTTTCAAAAAACCCAGTTTGGTTTTGCTCACACAGTTGAAGCACCTCTTGGCAACACTGTTTGCACTTTCTAGGGAGGAATTAGAAGATGAGGAACCCATCTTGCAGACATCCTTGTCATATTCAAGTGGCCATTCAGGAATCTTTCAGTTGACCCATAACTGAGCCCAGTTTCCTTACTCAGCTGCTGAATTATCACACGTCTATCAGAACCAACATGCTTTTTGATTTTCAGAACATTTTTCTCTGTCACTGGTCGTCCATCTCGGTGGTCATCTCCAATGGACATTACTCCACATCTGAATTTCTTACACCAGTATTTTTATCATATCATATGAAGGAGAATCACTTCCATAAACTGCTTGCACCTCCCTGAGAATGCCCTGCAGCTGCTTACCTCGTAAAATCCTTCCTGTTGGCTTAATTCTTGTGACTGTAAGTCTATCCCTGCGTCCGTTTTCATGTATGCGTTTGTACTGTCACGATCACGTGCGTGAAGATTGTCACGACCACGTGGGTGATGTGTACTTAACTTTTTTCTCCTTTCAAACCCAGCTAACAAGCCAAGCAAGCAGACCAGCGACCAACGGACACATGGAGTGAAATTTAAATCAAACGATATTTAATACTAAATACATGACAAATAACTTATGCCAAAACATTCAACTCATAATAATCAAATACACAGTCACAAAAACAGAGATATTATGTGAAAATCCCTCTCGGGGACCATGACTATTCTCTACTCCCCAACTAACATCTAACCCCTTTGTCCATAAACTTAATTATTTATACTCAAGAGTCTCTGTCGACAGCTGATCTCCTCGCGGATGCAGTTTCACGTCTCCAGAGTTCAAACGATCCTTCCTAGATCTCCAACTTCAACGATAAAGGGGAACAGACGCCCCTGGCTTCAAACGAATAAGAAAACATACAGCTCACACCCGCCATCGTAGATCACTAGCTCCTGAAGGGTTCTCTTCTCCTCTTCACGACTCCTTAAGCTTCAGACGAATAGAAAACAGACGGTTCACACCCGTCATCGATCATCACTGGTTCATGAAGGGTTCCCATCTCCTCCTCAGGACTCCTTAAACTGCAAACGATTAGAAAACAGACGGTTCACACCCGCCATCGATCATCACTGGTTCCTGAAGGGTTCCCATCTCCTCCACAGGACTCCTTAAGCTGCAAGCGAATAGAAAACTTCAACGATAAAGGGGAACAGACGCCCCTGCTAAGCTCACCCCCTCTAGACTCGTGGCGCACAAGGCCACCGACCTTACTCGTGATAGTAACCTTTCATGCTCGTCAACAACTTTAAGATCCCCTTCTCCCCTACTAAGTTTAACCCCTCTACACTCGTGGCGTACAAGTCCATCAACCTTAATCGTGACAGTACGTAAGGCGATATGAGCTGATGCCTAGTTCTCCTCTCTGTCTGTCTCTCGTTTCCATTCTTTTCCTGCTCTCTCAACTTCTCTCTCTCTCTCTCTTTCTGTCTCTTTCTCTTTCTGTCCCTCTCTCTCTCTCTGTTGTGTTGTCTCTCCTTTTACTTATCTCTACCACTGTCTCAACTTTGACTCTTTGTCTGTCTGTCGCTCTGTCTCCCGGCACATTTCTCTTTCTTTCTGTCTGTTTCTCTCTGTCTCTCTTACTCTCCTCCCCCCTCCCCTGCAGATGGTTGGTGGGCGCTTCAGATAGGGTCTCCTTCTGTCCTATCTTTCTTTAACATTCTCCCCATCGTCTTGCTTCTGTTTGGCACAAAGCTATGAAGTGAAAACTTCGATGTTGTCTTGTCGATGTACCTTCTCCGAACTCAAACTCAGAACTCACCCATCCCCTTCGTTCTGTGGAAATCTGGGGCGGTTATATGAACCTGTCGCTAGAGACGATAAAGATGAATGTTGGAAGGACGGGAAACCGGCACAACGAACGACAAGCTAAGTACATGTACGTGCATCCCACATTGCTATACTGCTTTATTATTCTCAAAATTATTCTGTTATTCATGTTCATATTATCTTCAGGGTTCATACAAAGTCTTGAAAACTAATTTTAAAGATTTTTTAAGGACTTTCTAAGGACTCACAGTAAACAAATTAAGAACCTGTGTGCCTGAGTCCAAAAAATATTACATGTATGCAACACCTAAAAATCAGGTACCCATGCACAAGAAATGTTACAACCATACAAGTGGTGTGCAGCACTCATCGAAACGGGATGTTTCTGTATCCAGAGTTCAAACATAGTAAATTCTAAGGACTTTTTAAGGACTTTGAAATCATTTTCAGAATTTAAGGACTTTTTGAGTACTTATTTTTTCTTTTATGAAAATTAGGGACTTTAAGGACATTTAAGGACCTGTGTGAACCCTGTATCTTGCATTGATTTTCTGGCGAAGGATTTTACGACAAAAAGCTTATCAAAGTTTTTTTTTTTTTTTTTACTAGTGTGAGGACCCATTCAAAGAACGGGGCTAGATCAAGGTAGAACACAACACACACAATCGGCACACAGATTAATGCAGATCTAGATAGAAAACAACTCACAACTGGTACAGTAACACCCGCATAGCCCGTGCATAAGGCAAACGGCACAGAAACTCATGCCTTCAAACTTTGAAACGCAACCGGTAGTAGTCGAAACAAAACAAAGGCAGGAGGGAGGCCATCATTGTTGAGGAGAAAGCATTATTCAATATTTTTAGGCCTATTTTCATTTATTACAAAATGACGATACTTCGCTTTCATGTCAAAGGAATAGACAGAGTAGAAAAAAAGAACTATCTTTCACATGTAATTTTTTCAGGGCTGGGCATTTCTTCCTCGCAGCAGTGAATCTTTTTTCCTCGCTGTTTTTTTTTTATATAGATTTTCTCTTTAGTCGCTCCTGACGAGGATTTTCGCGAAAAATACTTTTTTATTTTATTTTTTGTTACACTTACATATCTTATAGCCTACTTAAGTAGACATGATCTTGTATTATAAACCAGTGACTAACCCAGGTTATATTTAATGTTAGGGGACGATAGACTGATCACAAAGACGAATATAGAAACTGTAGCATCTGCGGGCTACCCCTTGCCCTCCCCCGGTTTTGTTGTTGTGCTGGTGGCTGAGCATGTGTCCACTACTTTTTTCATTTTATTGTTGACAACCGCCAGAGTGTACTGTACTCCGTGACCTGACCTTCTTTTCTAGTGAGTAGTTTTTTTCCTCGCTCGCTTGTTGTCAGGTGTTTTGACTCGTTCAGTAAATATTAGTATGTTCCCGAATATTCGATAACGTTGTGGATACGAATGTTTACGCCAGATTTGGCCTTGAGTGATGTAACCTGATGACGTATTGATGCGTGATTGGTTAGTTTGTGCGAGGGCAAAGGTAACGTTTATTTCGGGAACTTTCTGTAGGAATGTTTATATATATAGACCTGTGTGAGTGGTTGGTGGGGTGAGTAAGTGAGTTTCCTTTTGTGTGGCGTAGATATTTAGTTTCGCTGGTGTCTTCCTAGTAATTTATTGTTCACTATAGTTATTAAACTTTAGTATTGTTTAGTCTATCGTCGGATCTCGTGTTTATTTATTCTACAGCTGTAATAGTTTCGTTTTCTAAAGGGTTATAGTTAGATCAACTAACTCCCCCCTACTATAACGTGCTAGAACAACCTCAGCTGTTACATATTGGGGGCTCGTCGGGGATCCGACCAGATTTGAGCGGACCAGATCAAAATTACTAGATTTATTTACATAGTTTATTGTAGGAATATCATCGACAAGCTATCTACAACATGTCGGAGGTTATTGGAAGGCTTAGCCAGGAAGCGGACGCTATGGAGCTCACTGGGCAGGAGAGACGGGACTACCTCCGTGAAGGCCTAGAAAGAGAAAGACAGCTGGAGGCTCAACGACAGGAGAAGGAGGCCGAACGACAGGCTCATGAGAAGGAGGCTGAACGACAAGAGAAGGAGGCTGAACGACAGGCTCGGGAGAAGGAGGCTCAACGACAGCTGGAAAGGGAAAAGATGAATCACGAGTTGGAGATAGAGAGGATGCGCCAGCAACGTGGAGGCAACGACTCAGCGCAGAAGACCGACGACCACACCAGTTCCAAGAGACCCAAGCTACCTGCATTTCAGGACAAGAAGGACGATCTGGATAGCTGGTTGCTGCGGTTTGAGAGGTTTGCTGAGACAGCTGAATGGCCCAGATCCACCTGGACGACATCACTGTCTGCCCTGCTGACCGGGAGAGCTTTGGAGTGCTTCTGCAGACTACCGATCGACGAAGCCAAGGACTACGACAAGGTCAAGGAAGCGTTGCAGAAGAGGTACAACCTTTCAGAGGACGGATACAGACTCATGTTCAGACAAGGTAAGCCTGAAGATGGAGAAGATGTTGGAATGTTTTTGACCAGGATCAAGACCTATCTAGAGAGGTGGATAAAGCTGTCGAAGACGGAGGAGACCTATGAAGGAGTGAGAGATCTGTTCGTCAGAGAGCAATTCATGGATGCCTGCCCACCAGACCTTGCAACCCATGTGAGGGAGAGGAAACCAAAGACGCTACAGGACATCGCAGATTCAGCGGAGGCGTACCTGGTAGCGAGGAACCGGACGCTCAGCGGGAGCGCCAGACTGCAGAGCCGGCCAGTGCGACAGAGGCCCAACGGAGACAGAAGCCCACAGGTCTGCCATAGGTGCCAGAGGCCGGGACACAAGGCGACGGAGTGTCGTGCAAAGTTAAACGACAAAGGTGAGTTGAAATGTTACCTTTGTGGAAAGCCAGGCCACGTTCGGAGGATGTGTCCAGCCCAGAAGGATATGGGACGAGGCAAGCCGAACAAGGCGGCGGCGGCCGTAGTGATAGCGGCGGACGAGTCGTCGAGACAGGATGCGACGACGGCTGACACCAGCATCAACGTTCAAGCGGTAATGAAGGACGGGAAGCTACAGTTAGCGGTGCCTGTTACTTTCGGAGAATGCAGTGACGGAAGGACCGTGGAGGAACTGAAGTTACCAGTGATGAAGGGCTTGATTGGAAATCGAGCGGTAGATGTCCTAAGAGATACCGGCTGTGAAGGTGTAGTGGTGCGGCGAGCACTGGTGGACGACGGACAGCTCACCGGTGGGAAGAAACTTATCGCGAGGATCGATAACTCCTTGCTAGCGGCGGAGGAAGCCGTTATCGACGTGAAGACGCCTTATCTGTCGGGCAAAGTGACGGCGCTGTGTCTCCCGGAGACCATCTGCGACCTAGTAGTCGGGAACGTGGACGGAGCGAAGGACCCGTACGACCCTGATACTGAGGTGATGGTAGGAGCGGTGACCACGAGGGCCCAGGAGAAGAGGAAGGACCGGTCTACGTCGCTGAAGGTGCCGAGGGCAGAACTGCACGCGGGAGTGGATAGAGAGGAACTTATCCGACTCCAAGAAGAAGACGAAGTCATTAGGAAGTTAGAGCAGAAGAAGATCCCAACTAATAGAGGCAATAAATCTGTTCATTTTGAGAAACATGGAGGAGTACTGTACCGGATCTACAAGGACCTGAGACAGGCGACGGTTATAAGGCAAGTGGTACTACCCGAAAAACTGAGAGAGTATGTACTGAGTATAGCCCACGACTCGATCGTCGGAGGACACCTCGGCGTGAAGAAAACCAAAGACAGAGTTATGAGCAATTTTTATTGGCCTGGAATTGAAGGTGACGTCGCGAGATACTGCCGCTCATGCGACATATGCCAGAGGACGGTGAACAAAGGAGCGACCCCAAAGGTGCACCTGCAGAGTATGCCAGTAGTGGACGTACCATTTAGGCGAGTGGCCGTGGACTTAGTAGGACCTATCGACCCCCCAAGTGAAGGTGGACATCGGTATATCCTAGTGTACATAGACTACGCTACTCGTTACCCCGAAGCCACACCCTTGAAGAAGATCGACGCAGAAACGGTATCAGAAGCCTTAGTGAACATCTACAGCCGTTTGGGTGTGCCCGAAGAGATCTTGTCAGACCAAGGGACCCAGTTTATGTCAGATGTCATGAAGGAAACGAATAGACTACTGGGAATTCGACAGTCGACCACTACAGTCTACCACCCTATGTGCAACGGGTTGGTGGAGCGATTCAACGGCACGCTGAAGAAAACATTGAGACGATTGTGCGCAGAGCAACCCAAGCAGTGGCACAGATACATCAACCCGCTGCTCTTCGCATATCGTGAAGTTCCCCAAGAGTCGACCAAGTTTGCCCCATTCGAGTTGCTGTATGGGAGAACTGTGAGAGGACCAATGCACATCTTACGACAACTATGGACCAAGGACGTAGAGGAGCCGGAAACGAAGACCAGTTACCAGTACGTCATGGAACTACGTGAGAGGCTGGAGGACACATGGAAGCTAGCGACGGAAGAACTCTCCAAGGCTCAAGGTAGACTGAAGACCTACTACGACCGGAAGGCGCGAGAGAGGAAGTTCCGCCCGGGAGATGAAGTGTTGGTGCTACTGCCGACGAACACTAACAAGCTCCTAGTCCAATGGAAGGGACCATATAAGGTAGTCTCAGTTGTCGGTGTCAACGACTATAGAGTCAAGATGGGTGCAAAAGAAAGACCTTGCACGCCAACCTCCTCAAGAGATACATTCCAAGGACGTCAAAAGCAGCAGCAGTGGCATGGAACCGAGACCTATTGTGACCGAGATGTGTGGGATGGACAACAGTAGGAGAGATACCACGCCTGAACATGTCAACGCCATAAAGGACGGCGGCGGTGATAGTGCTGAGACTGTACTGGCAGAGGACGACATGATGGACAAGAGTCAACCCGTGGAGTCAGCTGGCATGACAATCATCGAGGACTGCGACCTGGAAGGCGACAACGGTGGAACGACGGAGGACCTTGCTGACCTAGGAAGCTGGGACCAGAAGGAAAGCTACAGAGATGTCCAATATGGAACGCAACTGACATCGGAACAACGTCAAGAACTCTGCAATGTGGTGAAGAATTACCAGCACGTCTTCACCAATCTTCCTGGATGCTGCCAGTTGGGTGAACATTGCATCGACCTGACGACAGAGGTACCAGTTCGTCAACGACCATACCCGGTGCCCTACGCTATGCGCGACTTATTGAAGGAGGAGCTTAGCACCATGGAACGGCTGGGCATCATTCGAAGGAGCTCATCAGCTTATGCTTCATCTGTTGTTGTCGTCAAGAAGAAGGACGGATCCAACCGAGCCTGCATCGACTACAGGAGGTTAAACAAGATCACAGTATTCGACCCTCATCCGACAGCAGCGCCATCAGAAGTGTTTCAGAGTCTCTCGAGAGGAAAATTATTCTCTCGGATTGACCTGAGCAAGGGATACTGGCAAGTGAAAGTTCGAGAGCAAGACATTCCCAAGACGGCGTTTGTCACCATAGGCGAACACTATGAATTCATTCGGATGCCTTTTGGGATGATGAACTCAGGAGCCACGCTGAACAGGATCGTAAAGCCATTGATCCGTGGAATGAACAATGTGACAGCATATGTGGACGACCTGCTGATTCATACAGAGACATTCGACGAGCATGTGAAGACTCTCAAGGACTTACTGCAGAGGATGGACCAAGCTGGATTAACTGCAAGACCATCCAAGTGTCTGATTGGAACGTCTGAAGTAGACTTTGTTGGACACTTAGTGGGAGAATGTATGATTGGCCTGTTAGAAGAGAATGTATGTAAGGTACGAGACGCACCTAGACCCACCACTAAGAAGGAAGTGAAAGCATTCTTAGGATTAGTGGGATATTACCATGAATTTATTCCTAACTTTTCAGCGATTGCATCACCATTGTCTGATTTACTTAGAAAGGGTCAGCCCAATATAGTTCAGTGGGATGAAACGCAGGAGAAAGTGTACACCTCTTTGAAGAATGTCATTATCTCCAAACCCGTGTTATGTTTGCCAGATTTTTCCAAAGAGTTTGTCATAGCAACTGATGCATCAGATCGCGGATTAGGCGCTAGTCTTATGCAGGAACATGAGGGAAAGTTGTACCCTGTGGCATATGCTAGTCGTAAGCTATTGCCTCGTGAGACAAAATATTCGGCCTCAGAGCGCGAATGTTTAGCTATTAAAAAAGTTTACGTTGTATTTGTATGGAAAGGAGTTTGTGCTCCAAACTGACCATCGGTCATTAGAGTTTTTGAACTCTGCCAAGTTTGACAGTCCAAAGTTATTACGATGGAGTTTATTTTTACAGTCTTATCGATTCAGGATTCACTACGTAAAAGGCAGAGAAAATGTCTGTGCCGATTTCCTTAGCAGGGTATTTTAAAGTAGTACACTATCAGTGAAATGCATTGTAACCCATACTTTTGCCTACTAGATGAATTTCTAGGACGGCAGTATTGTACTGTAATTGGGGACATAGTTCATCTGTGACTGAATATTGAATTGATGGCTGATAGAGAGTCATGATGTGTTAGTCACATTTTGATTTTATGCTATGTCATATTTGTTACCAATGGAACTTGGTGTAATTTTTGGAAAATGTAACCCAAATGGGGACTGCGAGCAAGCAGTGTTTGTGTTATATTGCAATGTTGTAACTTGTTTTGACCTAATATGATGAAGAAAGACCCTGATCAGTGGTCGGTATGTATTGGTATTTTTGCCATTGTACGTATGAGTTATACATTTTGGAGATAACCATGGTATGTACAACAAGTTATATGCTATGATTCGTGCACGAAGCATTATGTAAACGATTGGCCATCGTTTCACCTTATATGATTTGTAATAATATCATTGACCATTGTTTCACCACAGTGGTGGCGTTGTGTTATTTTGACTAGTAGGCCTACTATTGGGAAGCAATGACGGTATTGTATTAGTTATGGTATTAGTGATGCAAAGTACACTGCATTGTAATGTATTTGTGATGACATTCGGGAAGACACTGAAATTGTTATTAATTGTAATAGAATTAGCAACTACCTTTGTGAGATTGGGAGTGCTATAAGATTATTTCACGATAGTGCAGACGCTGTATAATGTTTTTGGAGTTGAAAGATATTCAACTTAAATTGGGGAGTTGTGTAGCATCTGCGGGCTACCCCTTGCCCTCCCCCGGTTTTGTTGTTGTGCTGGTGGCTGAGCATGTGTCCACTACTTTTTTCATTTTATTGTTGACAACCGCCAGAGTGTACTGTACTCCGTGACCTGACCTTCTTTTCTAGTGAGTAGTTTTTTTCCTCGCTCGCTTGTTGTCAGGTGTTTTGACTCGTTCAGTAAATATTAGTATGTTCCCGAATATTCGATAACGTTGTGGATACGAATGTTTACGCCAGATTTGGCCTTGAGTGATGTAACCTGATGACGTATTGATGCGTGATTGGTTAGTTTGTGCGAGGGCAAAGGTAACGTTTATTTCGGGAACTTTCTGTAGGAATGTTTATATATATAGACCTGTGTGAGTGGTTGGTGGGGTGAGTAAGTGAGTTTCCTTTTGTGTGGCGTAGATATTTAGTTTCGCTGGTGTCTTCCTAGTAATTTATTGTTCACTATACAGTTATTAAACTTTAGTATTATTTAATCTATCGTCGGATCTCGTGTTTATTTATTCTACAGCTGTAATAGTTTCGTTTTCTAAAGGGTTATAGTTAGATCAACTAACTCCCCCCTACTATAACGTGCTAGAACAACCTCAGCTGTTACATAAACATGGAATTTATGTCACTGACCAGTGTTTGAGATCTTTGGTTTTAGAAGATGCGTTGCTCTTGGCACAATTTACACCTCACTTTTCTTAGTTCAATTTTTTTCTTTGTTTCACCTGTTTCTCCTTGTTTCATCCGTTTTCTGCCCCAAGGCTTCCCCTTCCTCTTCTTCTTCTGCCGCATTTTTTCCTTCCTTTTCTCCAGGGTGTCACTGCTCAGCTTTACCTTAGGGGAAAATATGAGGCGAATTAAAATGTAGTGCCTAGTTAGTGCTCAGAAAAGCAAAGCGGGAGTGAAAGAAGGAAGAAAGAGAAATGATCAAGATGGGTTTTGAACAATGGGATTCAAAGATTCAAATCCCAACTTAATCATTTCTCTTTCTTCCTTCTTTCAGCCCCGGTTTGCCTTTCTGAGCACTAACTAGGCAATATAGTCCGTTCGCAGAGGCATGATCACAGAAAATTGCTCACAGCGTTGCAACCATCGATGATATTTGAATGTAATTTGGCGTGAAGTTTTAGATTTGTGATGACCCTAATCCAGATGTTTCCCCCTATTAAAAGTATTATTAAAGTAGTTTTCGAGTTTCTTCATTTGCGGTATATGAATAAAGAGAGCACCGACAACGTTAAACATTTTTAGATAGTTTACTGTAATAATTTAACACATGATTTTGAATCCCACTAAAATGTACAGCACGGGATTAAAGTGAGTTTAAAAGCAAACTCTCGTGATTGTTCACTGGCTGACCAACGCAGAGGTCAGAGGCGTTGTCAGTGATCTTTCAATTTCAGAATTCCTTTCATTGTGGATTTAAACATCAAAATCAATCCGATGCGGAACATTAGAGAACAAGACCTTCAAACTGTCCGACATCCAAAATCTAGCTCATGCAGCATTGAAAACAGTCGATGCAGAATTTTTATCCAAGTGCGAAGACCATGTATTGCGGTTGGAGGAAGAATACTGGTAAAACGAGGGCCTTCATTTTATTCAACCGAATATTGTCATCAATCCAGTGGCGACATCCTACTCAGAGAGCGACTGAAATGATAAAACTAAAAAAACATCGAAAAGCTCTGGCCTGTTTTGAAATAAAACAACATACACACAAAAAAACCTTTTTAGGGCTAACCTTTCTAATGGGTTGTATGCGATATGACGCGTTTCCGGTTGCTGCGAACAGCTGTCCGCCATTTTGACGGACCTGGCGACCGAGTTGTTTACGTCGTCCTAGGCCCTATATTAAATTTCCTTTGAAATGCCTGACTTTTGTTGTATTGTGGGGTGCCAAAATAAGAGATCAAAGCAGAAGGACCTCAGTTTTTTGTTTGTTTGTGATGGAGAAGGCCAGGCAACCGAAGATTTGACTAGGAAGAGGCGCCTAGCATGGTTAAAAGCTATGAATCGAAAGAATTTAGGAGACAAGGAAGCGACAAATAAGCCCTGGCTTCGAGTATGCGGGGAACATTTTGCGTCTGGTCATGTCAGTGGCATTTAATTGTTTTTGATCAATCACAGCATAGTTTCTATATAACTCGCACTTTGGTTGAAGCATTTTCTATCTGACTATTCCAGTATAGAATCGAACTAATTTTACTACAAATGGTATAGATCTAAATGAACCAGGATCCATGGCGAAATTCCTATTTTACAGTTTTCAGGGTAGATTTATACACACACAAAAAAAAATGAGCAGACAATGCAGAAAACAAAATGTTGTAGACTATATAATAGAGCTATTACATGCAGCCTATACATTGTAACTTTTATAATCCAATGCCAAGTAGTTCTACAACTTTTATTCCATACTCATTCAACACTGCTTTAGTAAGATCTGATTCCATTATCCAGGACAATAATACATGAATTGGTCATTGCTGATGTATAGATCTATTCACTATCTTCAACACATCTTCAATATAAATATTACTTCGTAAGACTAAGAGTTACCAAGAAAATCTAGATAGGTCGTCTACTACGCACAACCACGTATTACTAGTAGATCTAGTTAACTGTACAGTACATGTGGGCCTAGATCCAGATCTAGATCTCGTAATAGAATCTAGTCACAGGATTGACATGTTGATCAATGGATCTAGATCTATCTAGATCTAGAATCTAAATCTATACACTGTATCTGGTCTAGATATAATATGTGGTGTGGTGTATCATTATTATTATGCATATTCTTGTTCATTAAACAAAAGTCAATGTAGGTGAGCAGAAGCTCGGGGGGGGGGGGGAAGGCAGAACACTAGGATAACAGTTCAAGAGAAAATAAGTATTAGGCGGACGAAGGTTGTAGTGCCTAGTTAGTGCTCGGGAAAGCAAAGCGGGGGTGAAAGAAGGAAGAAAGAAAAATGATCAACATGGGACTAGAACCCGCGACCTCTGCTGCTACGGCACCCGTCGCCTTGCCAAGAAGAAAACAGATCGCTTAACCGCACGGCCACTCCGCCTCTCAAAAAAAGAGACGATCGTGGCCGAACTGTTTCACGGTGTCTCTTGCTGACTTGAGTATTCGTTCGCTGGGACCCAACCTACTTGCGTCACCGCTCCCCTCCCTGTTCTCTCGTCTTGTTCATTAGTGTAGTTGATGCATTTCAGCACGTTTGTTGTTTTTTTTCACTTCATTTTCTGTCTTCTCCTTAGTTTGCTTTCTATTGTTTGGTTTTTTTTTTTTTTTTTATTTCTCACGCAGGGTTTAGCTCCATTGGGTCAGTCTTGTCTATAAACAATAATTTCGCCTCATAGCGTCTCAGCGATCGCGGATTCAGAGCGGATGCGTTGCTCATGTCTTGTTCGGCTGCCATTTTCTCCAATCGGCAGTCCGTCAAAATGGCTGACGGCGCATGTCACGTGACTATCTAAATACAACCCATTGGCCTAAGGTTGTCCCAAGTCCGCAGCCTGATCATTGTACCCACAAGGCCATGCTCTTGCAATGATACGGACTCAGAGGGGAAAGGGTGGTCATATTTTTATCTCGATATGTACATTTCTCACAACTTAATACAGATTGGAAAGCCTGGATACTTTATAAACTTTATCTTTCATAGGGTGTTACCGTTTAGTATACCTAGAAGGTTGTTTTCAATAGTTAAGTAATGAATCTGTAGTAGCCTTATCTTACAGGAAAGGAACAATAAATTCATTTACGTGAAAAACAAACCTCAAGCCCGTAACGTGATGCTACGCCACTGCAATTCACCACAGATTGTTACTATATTTAGGAATTTAGATCAACTACAGGGAAAACCCAAGACCCACCCAAGACCCACTATACCAAGACCCACTATACCAAGACCCACTATACCAAGACCCACTATACCAAGACCCACTATACCAAGACCCACTATACCAAGACCCACTATACCAAGACGGTGCAATCGATCGTTAAATACAAAGGTGAAGAGTTCCGCCGCGTGCGTTGTCTGCTAGACTGACCCAGCGCGTATGGTGTGCCCAGTCATGGCTCGGTTAGCAAAGATTTAATGGTGGCATGAAGTAAACAGTGATATTTTCTTTATGTCTCCTTGGATGAGATGAGGTTAATAGACTATCAAGACTACTAAGAACTGTACAATAGATCATCTATTCAAAGAATTAATTTAATGATTAAAGCAAATAAATGAGTATAAACTGTAAAACTTTGAATGAAGTTCCTACATACATAAAACCAAAGGGGAACTGTACCGGTACATCTTCTAATCTTATGAAAAATTGTAGGGATAACCAGGACAGCAGAACAAGAGGAATGAAGTAGGAAAAGAGACCAGATGGGCCATTATTTAAATGATTAAAGCAAATAAATGGGTATAAAGCACAAACTTTGAATGAAGTTCTCACATACATCAGACCAGAGGGGAAATTCACATCTAAATCTATGAAAAAGTGTAGAGATAACCAGGGTAGCAGAAAAGGGTTAATGAAGTAGGAAAAGTGACCAGATGGGCGATTTAAAAAATCAACAAAAACTCAACAAAATCCAGCTGCAGTATTCTGATGATAATGAACGTTGGAAAAGTGTTACTCATGTTGCAGCTTCTTCAGTTTTCCAACTTTCTTTCCTGAAATTTTCTGTTTTGGGGCGCTATTTCTGATTGAATTTCTATTTCTTGAAGATTAATAAGGAAAAGGGAAAGAAAGAAAGAAAGAAACAACAACAACAAAACACTTCCTTTAAAAGAAATTCCGGATGATCAAGTGGAAAAAAAAGTGTTTGTTTGAGGAAGCCGTAAAATGCCATCGATCAAATACTGATAAACTTTCTCAAAGCTAAGGAATCCCATACGTACCATAACAATTATGTGATTGAATTTTTCCACTTGATCATCCGGAATTTTTTTTAAAGGAAGTGTTTTGTTGTTGTTTGTTTATTTGTTTCTTTCTTTCCTTTTTCCTTCTTAATCCTCAAGCAATAGAAATTCAATCAGAAATAGTGCCCCAAAACAGAAAATTTCAGGGAAGAAGGTTGGAAAACTGAAGAAACTGCAACATGAGAAACACTTTTTCAACGTTCATTATCATCAGAATACTGCGGCTGGATTTTGTTGAGTTTTTGTTGATTTTTTTAATCGCCCATCTGGTCACTTTTCCTACTTCATTACTCTTTTTCTGCCTCCCTGGTTATCTCTACACTTTTTCATAAAATTAGAAGATGTGAATTTCCTCTCTGGTCTGATGTATGTGAGAACTTCATTCAAAGTTTGTGCTTTATACCCATTTATTTGCTTTAATCATTTAAATAATGGCCCATCTGGTCTCCTTCATTCCTCTTGTTCTGCTACCGTGGTTATCCCTACACTTTTTCATAAGATTAGAAGATGTACCGGTACAGTTCCCCTTTGGTTTTATGTATGTAGGAACTCCATTCAAAGTTTGCAGTTTATACTCATTTATTTGCTTTAATCATTAAATTAATTCTTTGAATAGATGCTCTATTGTACAGTTCTTGGTGGTCTTGGTAGTCTATTACTCTCATCTCATCCAATGGGACATAAAGAAAATATCACTGTTTACTTCATGGCACCATCAAATCTTTGCTAAGCGAGCCATGACTGGGCACATCATACGCGCTGGGTCAGTCTAGCAGACAACGCACGCGGCGGAACTCTTCGTCTTTGTATTTAACGATCGATTGCACCGTCTTGGTATAGTGGGTCTTGGGTGACAGATCATGTTGGAACACGGGTATACTGTAAACATAAATAATAAGTTTGGGGTCTATTAATTTGAAAACAGAGAAAAGATCAAAGGAATTTGCCGCTTTGAAAGAACGATGCTGTGCACAGACTTCAATTTCAAGATTTGTAGGGTCATGAGAAATGTAAGACTGCATGCAAAAATTCAGGACGCTGTATTTCGTAATAGCTGAGAAAATCCAACTAAGCCGTGATCACGCCTCCGTGAACGAACTATACAACTTTAATTCGCCTCATAATAATATTTTCTCTGAATTCTGAATTATCATCTTAATGCTCTGTCTCCTCCCAAGCTTCTACTTACTTCTATTGATTTCAGCTTTACCTTGCAGTGTATACTACCACTGTCCCCTGACAACAGCCGTCCTATAAGTTTAGCCTTGAACCCATCCATTGACTCAACCAACTGTTACTATAGTCATAAGTCTTTATTTCAGGCTGCTCACTGCCATTGGTATTTACACCTCACTTTTCCTGTCTTTATTTTTCTTGCTGTGGTAGGGATTTGTTGTTTTGTTTTCTAGAATTTTGCCCGGGCAGCGGCTTTATTCGACCTGCTATTCTCGATTTCAAACTGCCAAGGTATCTTTAACGTGCCCAACGCGCACACGGGCCCTCTGAGACACTGAGTTTTTCGTCCTCGCTGTTACTATAGGCTTGAGGTCCTTTTGTTCTCGGGAGGCCTTAGCCTAATCAGAGTACCTCTCTAGCCTAATGCTGTTGGCCCTCCCTGTTGTTACCATAGGACGCTATCCGTGTCTATAAATATCCCACTCTCCCAACCAAGTTTTTCCCGGCAGCTGGACCGTATCGATGATATCACAAAGCGGTCATCTGACGCAACATTACACCGGCGTTCCAGTTTTAACCGGTGTGGTCGTGATGAGAAAGTCGGTCGAGTGGGCCCCTGACCTTGAAGTCCGAGAAAACAACCCAGTATTCGAGAAGGGGGGAAACGGACAGGGGTAGAAGAATGGAGGAAAAAGAGCGCAAACTGTGCCCGTATCGTTTAAAAGTTACATATTAAATAAAGGCCTGTGTTGAGATCCTTGTTCTTGGGGATCGATACTCTTGTGTGCATTCATACCACAGTAATCTGGACCAGAGACGATTCCATCAATGTGTTTGCCAATGTGTTGGGGGTAGGGGGAGGGTGTGTGAAAGGAAAGAATCATTGTGACGAGCAAGCTCACCCTTCCGTGGATTTCGTCTCAGAAAGAGCAGTCTGCGTATCGGTGATTTTTTGACTGCGTGAGATTGTGTTTGTGCGCTTATGTTTTTGTCAGTGTGTGCACGGGTGGATGGGCGGAGGGGGGGGGGGGCGGGAGGGGAGCACTGAATATAAAGAGACACCTTGTGCCAGTGTTACGATGGTATATTATACCGGTGACTGACATGCGCTCACCACCTATGAATGCTGAAACTTTTCAGCCAAAGGCCTGTGAAATTCTTTGTACGCTTGACATTTTCTTTGCCAAGGCCGTCAAAGCTGAAACTTTCAGTGTACGGTTTGTGACGTTGTTTGTCTGTTTATGTGTTTGTGTAAGTGTATTTATGGGTGAATGAGATTATGCACACTTCTATTGCAGAGCTTACGCTGGCTCCCGGTAGAAAAACGAATGATATATATGAGCTGGCCACTCTGTGTCACAAAATAATGTATTACATGAACAAAAAGGCACGGACTTATTTAACTGTTCTTTTTGACTCCCTAAGTAGCATCGCGACATCTTAGATTCTGTTAACCCAAAAAAGTTTAACATTCCTAGGATGTCCTTCAAGACCATGGGTGAATTTTTTTTTTTTTTCAAGGACCTCAGATTAGGAAGTCTGTGAGAGAGACAACATTTTATGACTTTTAAACATCAGCAGCTGAAAAGCCACCCTTTTTACACTCTGAATGCCCATGGTTGTTAACGGGAAGAATCGCTCTATCAATAGTGTGTATTACTATTATTATCAATGAAAAAGAACGAAGTGGGGATAGTTGAAAACAAAAATAAAAATGAAACGAAAGATTATGTAGCCTACTCGCTGAAAGGCTCGATGTTGAGTTTGCATATATATTATAGTGGAGAGATGGATTTGACTAAGCATGCAAAGAATGGGGTAAAGACATCAAAATGTTGCAGGAGGAGAGAAAGGAGAGGAAGCATGGGGACTTGTGGCTGAAGAAAAGCAAGAAACGAGAAGAAAAAACAGAGGAAGTACAAGGAAATCAAGAACAAGAAAAAACAGAGGAAATACAAGAAAAACAAGAACAAGAAAAACAGTGGAAATACAAGAAAAACAGGAACAAGAAAAAACAGTGGAAATACAAGAAAAACAAGAACAAGAAAAACAGTGGAAATACAAGAAAAACAGGAACAAGAAAAACAGTGGAAATACAAGAAAAACAGGAACAAGAAAAACAGTGGAAATACAAGAAAAACAGGAACAAGAAAAACAGTGGAAATACAAGAAAAACAGGAACAAGAAAAACAGTGGAAATACAAGAAAAACAGGAACAAGAAAAACAGAGGAAATACAAGAAAATCAAGAACAAGAAAAACGAGGTGCAAATACTAAGAGTGATGATCCTCCAAAAACAAAGTCTTCCAACTTGGTATGAACCACAGTGTTGCCTGTGACAACTCTCTGGGGTTCAGAAAAATGAGAGACAAGGCAGTACATATAATAACCCTCTTGCTGCCACTATGCTAATTGCTATACCCGCCGACCGGCGCTTTTCACTGTGGCGACGACGTGTCCACTCCACGTGTAACTGCGCTGCAATGACACTAAGGCAAATTTCCCAAAATGGGATTAATGAAGTATACAAAATACAAAAATACAAAATACTACGGTATACGTATCGATTTATCGGCCCATCATAACTATGTTTCGGAAGTCTACCGCACCGATTATGTCAGCCCTACCGCTTCATGCTAAGATTGCCTCGAGGCCGACATATCGGCTGACATTGTTCCAGCATGTTTTGAATTCCTAATTTTACTACTTTTTATTTTTTCTCTACACGATAATCCATTATTCTGGTAGTCTAAAGGAAGGAAGGGTTTTTATTAGAGACTGCCAGCAAAAGGGTTGATGTGAAATTAACCGATTTATTTTGTTGTTGTTTTCATGTTTTTTTTTAATGATAAAGTAATTTGGTGATGTTGTTGTTCTCGGTGCTGATTGTGTGGTATCGTTATTGCCGGCATGCACAATTTCACACGCCTCGTGCGCACATACTTATACACACGCACACATGCGAGCGCACACACACATAATTATATACTGCTGTTTCTGTAATTGATGGTGTGTTTCTATTTCTCTTAAGAATGCGATAAAATATGTAGGTCCATGCAAAAAGTCAACTGTTTCCCGATAAAGCGAACGCCCCACGGATTATTAAGAAAACCAGATAATAGTGACAAATGACCAGACAATAGTGACAAATGAAACAGTTTGTAATACAAAACACCAGGCAGGAATAATAATTTCCAGAAACGTGACCATTGAGATCTGTAAGAGCTATGTAAGAGCTTTCTGGCCCTCAGCACAGGGAAGTGTGAAGGCAGGATATGGTCACTGCTCTCCGTATAATGGCATAAGTCATTTTTGGCACTTTTTAGATATTTAGAAAAAAAACCTCTTTCTTTCCCTGTCATTTCGTGACTTATGTTATTATGATTCTATTGGATTATTGCATTTTCCTATTGGCGCATTTCTTTTTCTACAGCATCATTCGAAAGACCTCATGCTCAGGATGGCGATGAACAGTCAATTGCCTTTTGGCATAAATCTGACATACCATCACCGTAGAGCGGTGACAATATCGACCATCTTTACTGCAGCTCACCTCAAAATGATCCGCGCTAATTTGTCGTAAATATCACTTAAACGAAACCACCTGCACAGTTGTATTTTTGCATGCGCATATAAACCAATTTAATGGAAGAGGTAACTTGCAAAACATGCTAAGTGACTTTATATTGATTTTGAGAGAACCCGCTACGTTTGATGTATACAGCATGATACTGAATCTGAGAGGGTATTTATATTTTGAATGAAAAACACATTGACTTTGCACGTTTTGATGGCCGTATTAATGTTTTAGCTGTCGACAGGTTTCATGGCTGATTTGAAGTTAGAGACAGCAGCTCATTTTTTTTTTAAATGTGACTTAGCAAATTTTGCAAGTTATCTCCCCAATTTGTCTTGACATAATTTTTTTTTTTTTGCTCCTTTTCACTATAGAAATAGCTTTTTTCTTTTTTTTTCCCTTTTTTCAAAAGCTTTTTAATGTCGATAACTGATTAGAAATGCAACCCATAGATTACTTATTGCAATCAGAGGTGAACTACTTTTTTTTCTGCAACTTATTTTCCACAGAGTTCATACAACTAGCCTTTGTCGTCCACATTTTTCTATTTAATCCCTCAGTCGCAAATCCATCTTCGTTTGTTTGGAGAAGTGTGTCAGTCAAATTAGTATACCAACACGTGTTTGAGAGATATACAGACATACTCATGCACAGACACTTAGAGAAGTCGGATGGAGAGAGAGAGTTCGGTTGAAGAAAATTGCCAATAGAGAAAGAGGGATAGATTGGAAAAATACGAGAAAATAAACAAACGAAAGAGAGAGAGAGAGGGGGGGGGGGTGAAAGAGAGGGGGAGAGAGAGAGAGAAAGAGAGAGAAGGAGAGAGAGAGGGGGGATTGAGAGAGAGGGGGAGAGAGAGAGAAAGAGAGAGAGGGAGAGAGGGGGGAGTGAGAGACAGGGGGAGAGAGAGAGAGAGAAAGAGAGAGAAGGAGAGAGAGAGCAAATGAACAATATTATGTGTGTGTGTGTGTGAGTAAGAGACAAAGGTGGGAATTCGGGAGGGGGGATAAATTTAAATGGCATAAACAAAACAAAAACAAACAAATAAAGTTTATGCAAAACTCCAGTAAAAGACACTTTCATAGATTCTCATAAACATGAAGACATAGAGAAACTTTTTTTTTTGAATGAATGAGTTGTGTTTCGAGAGGTTCTCATAACTGTTTAAGCTCCAGGGTCCCAAAAATGTAGGACCACCACTGATTTTGAGACAAGTTGTAACGAGAGATACCCAGCGCTTTGAATCTGTGTTTTCACTGTCTTGGTTTCTGTGGTGAGAATGGGAAAGCGACAACCATACTGTAAGATTAAATTTCTGTGAAACTTTATTTTTTTGTTTTGTTTACCAACCGACGGAGGCTTGGTGTGAATACAGAAACAGACAGACAGTATTCATGAGGTGAGATCTAAGAGATACACAGATAGAAACATTGAAACCAAAGAGATATATAGACAGGGGCATCGAACTCCAAGAGATACATGGACAGAGACATTGAAATCCAAGAGATATATAGGCAGAAACTTTGAAAGCCAAGATATGTATAGAGAGAAACACTGAAATGCAAGAGATATATAGACAGGAACATTGAAATCCAAGAGATAGATAGACAGAAACATTGAAATCTAAGAGATAAGACAAGACAGACAGAAATCCTGAAATCTAGAGTAACCACAGACAGACTGTAATTTGAGAAATACATAGACATTACATTGAAAGCTCCTAGATCCATGGACAGAAATACTGAAATCTCCATAAATACTTAGACAGAGATATTGAAATCGCAGAGATATATGGACAGAAACATTAATATCTCCTAGATTCATAAACAGAATCACTGAAATTTCATAGACGCATAGAGAGAAACATTGAAATCTCAGAGCTACATGGACAGTACAGTAACAACGAAATTCTCAGAGATACACAGAGAGAGACATTGGAATCTCTGAGACACAAAGACGGGAGCATTGAAATGTCAGAGATATATAGTTAGAAAAATTGAAATCTAAAGAGTTACCTAGACAGAAGCACCGAGTTCGTACAGAGTCGTAGACAGAAACATCGAAATCTTAGATATAGTATAGTAACATTGAGATCTCACAGATATAATAATGTACAGAAGCATTGAAATTCTCAACAAATACATGTACGTAGAAGAAAAACAAAATGAAATTTCGGAGATAATAAACATAATACAGACAGAACATTGAAATTTCAATGATGTAATGAAGTATACATATTTTTGGAGATAGGCCCTACATACAAGTAGTAAGAAACATTGTAATCTCAGGGATACAGAGACAGAACTATTGAAATATCACAGTCTCATAGACAAAGCCTCGTCATTCCAAAAACACATTAATTCATAAACATTGAAATCGCAGAGATACTTGATAGAAGTTCTTAAATTTCAGGCATACCAAGAAAGAAACATAAGAAAAAAAAATGTCGCAGACAGAAACCTTGAAATCCAAGAGTCACATTCAGAGAAACATTGAAATGTTAGAAATACATCTAGACAGAAACAATGAGATCTCAGAGATGCAGGAACAGTAACATTGTAATCTCACAAATACATAGACAGAAACATTGAAATCACAAAGATACATGGACAGAAACATTGAAACTTATAGGTACCTAGACAGAGGCATTGGAATTTTAAAGTTACATATACTGAAACATCGAAAATTCACAGGTACTCCCGACAGAAACATTGAAATCTCAGAAATATGTAGTCAGAAACATTGAAATCTCACACTCTAAGGAATGGAACTTCCTAGATACAGAGATAGAAACATTGTCGTTCCAGATAAACAGGGAGAGAAAAATTAAATCTCAAAGATACATAGATAATTGCATGTATAATGCTGATAAATTATGAGTTTAAACAAAGTCCGAAGTTAATGTTGCAGTGGAACATGCCCCAATGCTACAATTGACAAAACATCTGAAAAAAGAATAACAAAACCTCCTCTCCCTCGCCTTTTGCATTTTAAAAAAAAAATCATTTGTCCCTCTGTCCATCCATTTCTCTTTTGCAGCAAAGTCACGCCTACTGCAGGACAAGGTACAGGCGAATTAACGGTCATTCAATCCTGACAATAAACATCTGTGACGAATGATGTAATCCCCGCAATATAGGAGAGACAATAAGCCAACTCTTTATGCACCCTATGTTAATGAGAGACTCGGTAACCCCATTCAAACTCACAAGAATAGAAGTTATTATTTACTCAGCTATGGTACATCTGAGAAGATAAAAATGAGTATGGGAAATGCCATAAACAGCGTAAACGCATAATCCATATCATGGATAAGTATTTAATATGATGTTTCAATGATGTGTACCCTCTCTCCAAACAAGTAAATAAGTAAAATAAATAAAATGCTAGCGCCATCGGCCATGCCCTCCTCCCCCCTTTTTCTGCCGATGGCAGGGGCGACAATAATTAATAAATAAATGTACCATAGAATTAACCATTTACTGCCCTTGCTGTGGGATTAATCCTTTAAGTTACAAGGATTCCCATAACCCCCCCCCCCCCCTTACCCAGGATAGGAATCTTTACTCTCTCCTGTTTTTTTTTTTTTTTTTACTGGCGCCAACAAACAAGGAAAGAAGAAGATACCCATAAGGGAGCCCTTTTGAGGGCTAGGAAAGCCACTAAGAAGACACCAAGACAACAAGAAAACACCAACAAGAACAGGAGGCACAAATGCCAAGGGCAGCGAAACCTCCCAAAATAAAGATCTCAATTCGTTGTGTACCCTCTCTTCTACAGCGGCTGTTTACCTAGTTAGGGCGAGGCGGAAAGCCCGCTTTTGCTCTCATCTGTGTGTATTTTTCACGGGACTTTGCCGCGTTATACGGCGGGTTGTAACAGTTGAAGAAAACAGCGTGATGTGCCGTAACTTTGTCGTCATCAAGACGTCACGTTACGTCCGCACCTTAGCCACCTTTCGTTACTGTAGCGGGATAAAAATTCGGGACAGTGGGTGCCCCACTTTTAGCTTAAAGTTATTGTAGGCTCTCTGGTGGGGCGGAGGGGAAGGTTGTTTTCTACGAAACGTAACTTCACCTGTGGGTCAGGTCTAATCTAATCAAGCTGGTTGGTGTCGTTTGGTACTTCGTTTGAACAATGTCCTAGTAGTACCAAACAGATTGAAAGACCTTTCACAGGCTTGTAGCAACACGTCCCATACTCATTATTGTGAAAATCAATACTTTTTGTCACTTATTTCTCATATTTGCAGGGTATAAAACAAAAAGAAACAACACTGGTCTCTCTTCTGTAGAAACAGCTTGAGTCGGAAAAGACTGACTTTACAAGAAGAAGACAGGACTGACTAAACCTGATGTGAACCGAGCGATTGAATTAGACAGTTTGGTCACATTTCTTTTTCATTTCTCATATTTTCCGTGGTAAAAAAAAAAAAAAAAATAGAAAACTGATAAGTGTTTTCCAGAAATAAATTCGAAGTACAGAACCTTACTGTTAGAAACCATGATGCGCTTTAACAATACTTTTTATTTTCTTTGTAGAATGAACTTTATAAGAGTAAATAAACTTTGTAGCATTAGTGGTTTGTAAACTTTCTGGCTCACACTCTTTTTTTTTGTAAGATGAACTTTGTGAGGGGACAGGGTTGACTGGAGGCAAAGTGTTCGTCTCTTATGCCTAAGGCAACGGGTTCGGATCCCGGTCGGTGCAGGCATGTTGGAATTTGGGGACTTTTCTCATATTTTCATGTCCCTGATCCCATGGTAGGTAGCATACAGCACGTAGTCTTCTCGGATGAAGATTAAAAATTCGGAGGGCCCGAGTACGTTGCGTAAGTTACCTTAGCAGTTGGAAATCCAGAAGAGTAGACGAAACATGCCGCTGCCTGGGCAAAATTAAATGAAATGTATCCCGTCCGCCCCCCCCCCCCCCAAAAAAAACAAAAAAAACCCCGCCGACCGGCCCTGCACTGTGGCAATTACGTGTCTGCTCCAGTTGTAACTGGGCTGCAATGACACCAAGGCAAAGTTCCCAACTGGGATTAATGAAGTATACGAAATAAAAAAACAAAAAAACAAAACAAAAATAAGTTCAGTTAATATACTTTGTAACGGTATGTTAATTTTCTAGTTCACACTTTTTTTTTTGTGTGGGACGAACTTTGTAACAGAAAATAAACTTAGTAACAGTGTATCAACTTTCCAGCTCTCACTTTTTAACAGTTTGTAAACTTTCCAGCTCATGCGTTGTCTCTGTAGGATGAACTTTGTAACAGCTTGAACTATATGACACTCAATGGAATAAATTATTATTGTTATTTCTTGTTTAATTGGTTTCTGACAAGTCTTTAAGTGGATGTGCCAGAATGTATTGGTTATTTCAGCATTACAAACTCAGCACTACAGCATCATAGAGTCCAGTTGTAGTGTTGCTGGTGCGACATAGATCAGGTGGACGTTCACTCCTTTGAAGGTGACCAAAGGGCAGCTGTGATGAAGTCACCATAATGAATACATGACGTATATATTGACACTGGCTAGTACCTGGACACTGGAGACAAATTAAGGTCACCCGCGCCAAGCAGTAGAGCCGAGAGGTAGGGGAGAAAGAGTCTTACCATCGGTAGATTGTGGTACAGAAATGTGCGCATACATCCCGCTCGCTAATGCCATGGATTCAAATCTCCTGAAAACCAGTAAAACATAATTATCGCTGTTGACGTTTAGAAATGAAGACAGTCTTGCTAATCCCCTAAGGCTTTCGGTGACCTGAATTTAGTGTTTCTGAGGAAACCATAGTCATAAATAATGCCAAACGAGCAGCCAGTTATTTTTTTTTCTCCACAAACAGGACTTCTATGGCATGAAGACAGCAGATCAGATACAATAGGGCAATGAACGTTGAAACATTTGTAAAACAAACATACAGACGGGGAACAGGAACAGGTTTTGAACCGAATTTGCTAAATTCTTAAAACGTCAGCGGAGCCGCTGATCAGATGGTACACTCTCAGACAATGAGAAAAAGAGGATGAACACAGAAACAACAAAAAGGATAGAGTAAAAGACAAGGCGAAAAGCTAGAAATAGAAGAATGAGTAAATGTTGTTGAAACAGATTCCAAACCTTTGACACATACATCAAACTGGATTATTTTCAAACTACATCTCAGTTAACTCTAAATACAGTGGCCAGTATATATATATATATAATATATTTATATCAGCAAGTCAGCTCAAAAATAGTATACACTTTGAAAAACTGTTATGGCTGGACTTTCCCCAAATGTGGCGTTCACCAAGTTTACAAATTATCTCGGCAGTTTGCAGCTCAGCGCAGTGTAATTCTTGAGTTGTCAACATGAACATGAATTTCAAGGCCAAGCTAGAGAATATTAGAGAAAAGTAACAAGTAATGTGAAATATAATCTTGGAGTGAGTAAATCTAACTATAGGTAGAATGCGCATGACGTCACAGAGTTTTTGTTTTGTACTTCCGCCAAACAAGATGGCCGGTGGATCAACTGATGAGTGTAACTTCGAGATGTGTCTAAGCAGTTAAAATGCCTGCTGGTTGCATTGCAGTTGACTGCTGTGACAGGGGTGGAAAGGGTGGATCCAAACTGGTCCGATTCCCTACCATCCGTGTAAACAAAAGAAAGGAAGTGAAAGAATTGACCGAACGTCTCCCATGTGCGTAAACACACGTGTCATTGTTTACAGTAGTGAACTCGCCGCCGATTGGTTCGCGACGGCTTAAGTGGGTCCAGACAGACAAGATGATGGATATGCGCATTCTACCTATAGCTCACCCCGTTGCCAATGTTGCTTTTACATCAATAACAGCAATTACTGTACTATTTTTGTCACAATCGCCACTTTTGCCACTATACCATCATAGCCATTAATGTCAAAAGTGCTACTTCTGTGCGTGCTACACAGAATTATTGCCCTAAAAATTTGTTTTTATTTGTTTGTTTGTTCAGTTTTATATGCCATCTCTTCTCCCATATTCACAGTTTCAACGATCACATTACACCCACAGTTTTATCAAATGCAGATGTTACCACCACAACCAGCTTTACTACTGTTACTACAGCAGCATACTTTACCATACCCTCAGATCAAATCCCAACTGCATCAGCTCTCTCTCTCTCTATATATATATATATTTACACTGCATAATGTGAAACAAAACAAAAAACAAAAAAACTGGGCTGTCCTAGTAAATCTAATGTCACAAATCCCAGACTGGGAAATGTAATAGTTTATGACAGGACGACAATCACGAACAAACAAGTTTAACACTTAACAAAACAACCCATCAGACTCACACATTTATTAAACATAATTATACATATAATAGCGCAATTACATATATTATATTATTGAAATGACTGCCGTACAACGGCCTTATTCTCACACACACGCTCCCTCGGATCCCCAATCCGGGAGTTACTCCTAAAGGCACTTCGGCCTCAGCCTCTCCCCTCAGGGTCTTAATAGTACATTAATGATTCACTGGCACCGCAGTCTCTCAATATCACCTTCCTATTGTCATACACCTTAGCACTCCCCTAGCACCTCAGCAGGGCAATAACACATTATTATTTCCATAGCCATCAACATGGCGACAACATAGTATCAGTTCACTAGCCTCTCAACATGGCAACAATATAGTATCTCATTCACTCTCATATCTACGTCCCTGTCCGTGGCCTGACTGCCACGACTTTATGTGCCTCTACTGTCCTGTACTGACAGCCTCACTTCTGGCCTATGTGTGGCCTCCGGCCCTATGCTGGCCTATCCCCTGTGCTCATCGAGGTGGCTCTGCGGCCCGTCCCCGACACCTACAAGAATAACATTACATTGGTATAATACCCTACCATTTCTATTCACTCCACCTCTCCTTACAACCCATGAAACGTACACACACTAGTTCACCTTCCACTCACCACACATCTTACGGTAACACACTTCCATCGGAGTACACACTACTCACTCGCGCTACAAATCCATGAACTCACTTTCATCTATCGCTCATGGCGCACATTGCTATATCCAATATCAAGGACTTCCACATTCCTCACATATACTTATTCACATCATGGTAATAGACGAATATAATATAATACATCAATCATATTAATCAATCGACATTCTACATACCAGTCATAACTGGAAAGACTCTCACTAGTCTTCTCGACTGCTTCCCTTTATGTCCGCCCGATGGGCTTTTATTCACAGGTCCGATCCCTAGGACCTTCTAACTTGCAGTGATAGTAATACCGCGCTTTCGCCTCCTTCAGACCCCGCCCCCACTACTCACAACAGCACGCTTAACTTGCTGTCTACTGTGAGCCTTTCTTACTCTACACCCGCTCTGTAGCAATCCCCTTAATTGCACTCACTCCACTCGTGACATCTAACACCATGTAAGAGTTTTACTGTATCACAGACAACACTAAGAAGATTCTGCCCCCACCCACCCAGCCTTCAATTTACCCACAACTCACACACACTGAACATTTTATGACTTTTAGGCCCTGGACAGACGAGCTGTAAAGAACTCAGCAGTAATTACTGCGCAGTGAGTGCCGCTTACTTTGTGTGCCGTCCACACGGGCGATATTTAACAGGTCATTTCAACATGGACGATCGGAGAGTCAGTGTGGCTTTTGTTATAGTCATGAGAAGAATCTTTAAAAAAAAAGAAAGTGACAAGGAAGATTTTTGGTTCATCCCATAGTTTCTCACAATCCATCACTTGCATCACTGAAATCTTGTCTGACTGCTATGCATACATCGATCCAAGCATCATTTTTAAATAAATTATTTTTATAATCTTCACTTGTGCTGTCCCAACAGATGTTTCTTTTCTTTATTTCCAAAGTCAAATTCTCTGTTTTGTGATAAGACGACATGGTCACGCTGGAAATATTGTCGTGGGGAGTGAGACGAGAGAGAAAAAACACAGTTGTTGTAGAAATGCGCCGGCAGTAAATGCAGCTCGTGTGTCCGCGTCTATTGAATTCTGTGCTTCACCAATGCGCCGATGTGTCCCGGCGTAGCAGAATGTGAGCGACACACATCTGCTACGCCAGGACTGAAATTACTGCGTGTCGCTAGTGTGACCGCATTCATTTAGCACAGTGTATCTCCAGATTGAGCAGTAATTATTGCTACGTTTTTTACAGCTCGTCTGTCCAAGGCCTTAAACATCAGCTGAAGAGTCATCTTTTTGCACTCTGAATGTCCATCTAGTTTTTTTCTCCTGAGTATGTCTGTGTATTGTGTGTGTGATTCATGTGATAAAACTGTCTGTAAAGCGCTTAGAGCCTGGTTATTAACGGGATGAAGCGCTATATGCTGTGTATTATTATTATTATTATTATTATTACTATCATTCTTCTTCTTCTTATTATTATTACAGTATCACAAACAAAATCGGGAAACTTTCAACATCCATCCCACCATCCCTTTACCCATAACCTATACCGGTACAAGACGTTTTGATATTATATGCAAAGAGCGTATACATGACTGTGGTACACAATTAATTATAGAATCTGACTGTATCATGTGTAATAGCCTACAGAGAAGCTACCCTCCGTACTGTCACACAATTACCCCCAGAATTACACCGCAGAGCTTTATTGTATCATTCACTACCAAAAATCGACAAGCTTCCATCCAACCACCTCACCATCCAATTCGGCCTACCCCGCCCCAGACATTATAAAAATTGCCCGTCTTCCCTGCACACACAGCTCAGAAAATCCGCAATCAGCTCGTCTGGCCCTCTATCTGGCCGTGCCCAGACGTATTACGTCATCGATGACGTTTTGTTTTCCTGCCAGGCCGTGTTTTACCGGCATTTCTGTCGGGTGTAAAGGTTTACTACTTTAAGGCCTGTTTACACTGGTAGGTTTTAGGAATAGAAAAAAAGGGAAGGAAATCTAGCGGAAAGCTTGTTGCGTTTACACTGTTCCGAAATCGGAATGGAATCCGACCCTTTCCTTTTTCCTTTCCGATTTCCCCCTGAAAAACTGGAATAGGACCATTCCTATTTTCATTCCGATTTCGGAAAGGTTATGCGTCACGTGACAACCGCCTGGGTGTAAAATGGCGTTCGGCTGAACTATCGAAGAAACTTTCATCACAACATTTTGAAGGCGAGAGCTGTCTATGAGATACTTAATCGCCCATGTATCATAACAAACAGGCAAGAACCAAAGCCCTTGGAATTTTAGCGAATGATAAAAGCCTCGAAAGATCCGATTAATTTCACATTCATACACTGAAAAGCTGAACCGACAAATTCCTTCGCTCGATGAGCGAGAGGCCAGCGGCCGCCACGCGAGCGTCCATCCCAGTCATATGACCAAAACAAACGATGCGCATTGCTTCTCATTCAGAAAACGGATCAGTGTAAACAAGCCGCGCTTCGAGGGGGAAATCGGGAAGCAAAAATCGGAAAGCTAGGAGAGTTCTTCCCCCACGGCCTCGATTCCGTTTGTCTACTCCTAAAACCTACCAGTGTAACTTAGTTGTTACGATTGAATTGATGCCTTCCTTTAATTAACGGCTGAGTCCTTTTATGAAAACCGGGCCATTTACTGAGCTCACAATGGCGTGATGTCATTAGTTTTTATTGTTGGAAATTTCCACTTTGTTGTGTGTGCATTTTTGCCCTTTCGCGAAAATGAGGAATGAAAGTTTGAAGAGTTATAAATGCAAAATGTGGGTTTTGTTCAATACAATTCAAAATACAAAATAAAATTAGGAGTGAGAGAACCACTTTCGTGACAAAACTCAAAATCGGCAAAATGTCGCACACAACCATATGGCAAATACCACACGATATTTTAACGTTTAATACTGGAGCAACATTCGCCAGGGTAATACTGTGTAGAGTCAAGAAACACGGGTTTTTTTGTTTGATTGTTTTTTATACATGTGAATCTCGCAAACTGTCTGTTGGAGCTATCTGAAATTTTGCATGGGCTCATATTTCACGTTAAACTTTACAGAACTAATTTTTTGATTTGCTACACTGTAGACTGATTCTGAGTTTCCTCCTTAATCTTTATAACAAATAATAATTGTACGTAATTATTTACCAAAAAACAAATAAACGTATTTCCTTAGTACTAAAATGTGTGAAACTCTTAAATGTGTATTCAGATTGAACAGGATAACAATTAATGACGTTCAGCCAACAGTGCTCCCTCTGAAAGCAATAACCCCAGCTGGCAATCTTACGAAAATCCGACGCTTTCGATCGACGGCAAGTTTCCTCGTAGGAATGACATCGTTCCTATGTAAATTCGCTGGTTACTTCATCGAGCTGACTCTGGTTTGATGAAGGGAACCCTCCTTACGGTAATCCTACCGACATCATGAACTCCTATCAGATGCTACATCAGATTGGCGTCCGGATGCTGGCAGGGAAGGTAAACCTATGTTGAACACTTTTTAATGTTTTGCACCTTTTGCATTGAAGAGAGGGTTTTAGTTGTTGTTTTATACAGATACAAAGTCCATGACAGTCTTCTGAAGGTGTCGGAGAACTTCACCTATCTTGGCAGTACACTGTCTTCCGCGGCTCGTGTTGATACTGGAATTCTCTCAAGAATCAGCAAAGCCAGCTCTGCATTTGGCAGGCTTCGAAAGAGAGTGTGGGATGTTGCCGGCATTCGCCCAGACACTAAGCTGAAAGTGTACAATGCTGTGGTCCTTCCCACCCTACTCTATGGGGCTGAAACCTGGACAGTGTACCAATCGCATGCCAGAAAGCTAAATCACTTTCATCTGGCCTGCCTTAGAAAGATCCTAAGGATCAAATGGCAGGATAAAATTCCAGACACTGAGGTCCTCAATCGTGCCAAGGAATTGAGCATCTTCTGCCACCTGAAAAAAATTCAGCTACGTTGGGCAGGACATGTTGTCAGAATGCCCGACTCCAGACTCCCTAAGCAAATCTTCTTCTCTGAGCTCTCCAATGGAACGAGGAATGTTGGGGCCCCATAGAGACGTTACAAAGACACTCTCAAGCAATCACTGAAGGCCTTTGCCATTGATGTGAGTGAGTGGGAAAAGCTCTCGCTTGATCGTGCAAATTGGAGGGCGGCCCTTACCAGAGGCAGGAAAGCATGGGAAGCTGACAGAGTCCAGCAGGCTATCAAAAAAAAGAGAACGGCGCAAGAAAAGGCCCAGTGGTACTAAACCAACGGAGCACTCTTGTCATTTATGCGGAAGGGTCTGCAGGGCAAAAATAGGACTTATCAGTCACATGAGAAGCCATAAGTCATGAAAGAACAGTCTTTCCATTCTGTCCTCTGTGTCCTTTAGTTCTCTTTATTGTCCATGTGTTGAAATTCTCAACAATTTCTGTTCTTTATTCCTCTGGTGTTGTTAAGGTCATCATCATACCTGATGGACGAACTATTATATACAGATAATCAGATCTAATTATTATTTTCACTAGATTAAAATAAAAAGCAAACTCAAATCTGGCAACAATCTATCAAATAAAACATCAATTCCATAAGGTTTGATTGGAAATAACTATGAGCGACTGCAAAATCTAAAATAAACCCAACAGGCAGTTTCTGAGAAAATCGGTGGTTGATTCCATTCATTCGTACTGTAGGGGACGCAATGAACAAAAAAATTGCTTTGCGTTACTTGCACTTCACTTTATATTATTCTTTGTTCAATTCCACGTTGTGGCGACCAAAACGACGGATAGTCGTAACCACAGACTTATAATTAGGCAGACGCACAATCCCCATTGAGTGACGTCACAAAACTGGTTCTCGACCCGCCATTTTGTTTTGTCGTATGATACCTCGTATCTATAGACGCTGCCCACTGTGCGTTGCGTTGCATTGTGCGAAGTTGCTATCAGTATGAACATCATACCGTGTACTCTTGTTAGTCGTGTATTGTGTTATTTTTAAGATTTCAGCTGAATGGAACTCAAGACTAGAGGTCTGCTAGAGATGATAAATCTAGACCTAGATCTATTTTAAATGTAATCAGTTTCTTAAGTTAGGAAAATCTAGGTCTATGGTGATGTACCCTCATTTCGGCCTCTAATACTTTTAAAATTGCAATCTTATTAGCCTAATATATTTATTCTGTGGTCGTAACAACATAATTACTGTAAACAAGCTAATGGGTGAACATGTAAACGCCTAAAACTTCGCCACCGTGCGATAAAAAATTGTGAAACTTGGTGAACTGCTTCAATTTTTGACAAGTTTCGTGGATATATTCATTTCGGACGAAAATCTGTCTCAAATAATTATTATTTGTTGATGATTTTTCTTTAGCCACAAAAACAGGGGATTATTTTCGTCGAATAGATTCAAAAAGATGACAGGAAATTTGGTTCTTGACCTCTCTTTACACATTAGTGGTCGAAAATGAACGTTTTCACGTCTGTTCTTTTCTATATGAACTTGTGGTGTAACAGTAAATTCTATTAGTCATTGCATCGAATTTGAATGCCGTTTTTTAAAATGTGACCTAGATATAGATACGGCTGGGCTTCGTACCAAGAATCCAAGATTTATCTTGCCAGGGTCGGCTAATATTGTAGAGATAGGAAGATGGAGTAGATTTCATTCTATAAATCGATGTTAAAACGTGTGAATTTGACCTCCACTGGCACATACGATCTTTTCCCACAAAAGGCCAGACTTTGTAGTCCCCCAGAGAGCTGAACATGTGTTTAGGTATTTTTTAGGAGGTTCACTGCCCTTACCCGGGCAGAGGCCTGTTCGGCCTGCTCTTTTCGATTTCCTACTGCAAAGATATCTTTAACGTGCGTAATATACATAAGGGCCCTCCGGATTTTTTGTCCTTACCCGAGAAGGTGCTCGATCCTACCTACCATAGGATCAGGGACAGGAAAATGTGAGAAAAATTCTAACATGTCTGCACTGACCGAGATTCGAATCCGGTACCTTCGGCATGAGAGGCGAGCACCTTGCCTCTAGGACACTGCGTCCCTTAGAGAGCTGAACATTATTATACCGACGATACTTACAGTCAGGCGAAGAGATCCGCTTTCCTACCAAGACTGTCAGTCACAACTGTCTTTATTATTTGCACATTATCTCCTCTCAAGCATACTTTATCAGTAGTTCAAAGTACAGTGTCTCCGTATTTTTCTTAGTGGACAGAATTTGGCTAAAGGTGAGTAAGGTTTTCATGTGTAGGGAAATGAAAACGGCAACAGATACGTCAAAAACTCTTCAAGTAGTTTTATAAAAAGTATACTTTCATGTCTATTTAAATGCCGTTTCCGTACACATGGAAACACTCTTTCTTTTTCCGACTTGGTGGATTTTTGACGTTTCTGTTGCCGTGTCCATTTCCCTACACATGAAAACAAGGCTTTACTGTGAGAGATAAGATGTCAGGTTGCAGTAAGACTAGATGCAAAGAGAGAGATTAAACTGTATTTGGCAAAGCACGCGTGTTGCACAGATAACACTTAGCCAATACCGGCAACAAGAAAAAAAGACAATTAGTGGTGAAATAAATACACAAATCAAAGGAATGGCAGTGAAGTAGACTTGAACACTCTTTTAGTTGTTGTTGTTGGGTGTTTTTTTTCCAGATTTTTAGGATTTTTATTTTTTAGCCCCACGAAAGTATTTAATAAGCGAAAGGTTGCGACATCTTCACTCCCATTTTCACTTTGATTTTTTTGTTTTTGTTTTGGTTAAAACCTTGTATCGATGAATATTTCTATACGTGTACATACGCCCATAAGTAAGTAAAGGATGGCAGATGCTTAAACCCATAGGCTACATTTTCTCTGAGAAAGTGCATAAACAGACTTATCTACATAGACCGCGGGTATGCCCAATGTGAGAACCAAAAAGGAAGGGGGGGGGGTCGCTGCTCAGGGTACAAAATAATATTGTAGAGAGATGACAGTTTGTGCTAGTGTGTGCGTGTATGGGGGAGGGGGGGGGGTGTAACACGTAAGTTGGAAGCCATGAAGGCAATATTTGATGTTTGTTTATTTAGCACGGTGGATGCTTTTTTTCAAGATGAAAGATTACTATTAAGGCACGGACTGGCTTAACCTAATAGCCACAAGAACCTCTTTTGGAAAATGATCCCAAACAGAAGACAAAAAAGTCCTATACGAGTGTCTTCGCTACGTGATCCAAAAAAGCCCCCCTACCAAACTATATTTTGCAAAATTTCGACCGTGGAATAAAAGTCTAAATTACCGTCTTTACTAATCACGCCCCCTCTTCATCTACAGCACTCAATTCCCATCCAACATCACGTAACCGTAGCTCTAACATTTGGCCCTGAGAAGCTGCGCCCAAACACTATTTATTTAGTCTTTTTGGATTTTTCTATGTCACACCTGACGAGATGCTCAGGTTTGCTGAACGTGGTTCGGAGCGACCATCATACTATAAATACTCACACCGAGAAACAACTACATTAGAATATTTCACTACACTTACGATTTCTTTTGTTCTAGGGGGGGCCCCAGCTAATGGCTCTTGGCCCTTTAAAATATTTCACCTTGAGGAAACAGATTTATACTTCTTTTTCTCAAAATTATGAAGAATGAAATAGGTGATTATGTTAGCTCACAGCAGAGATATCCTATACCAAAATGTGGGCCGGTTTACCAGACTGGGCACTTTCTCAAAACTATGAAGAATGAAATAGGTTATTATGTTATCTCACAGCAAAGATATCCTACACCAAAATGTGGGCCGGTTTACCAGACTGGGCACTTTCTCAAAACTATGAAGAATGAAATAGGTTATTATGTTATCTCACAGCACAGATATCCTACACCAAAATGTGGGCCGGTTTACCAGACTGGGCACTTTCTCAAAACTATGAAGAATAAAATAGGTTATTATTTTAGCTCACAGCAGAGATATCTTACACAAAAATGGCGACCAGTTTACCAGGCTGGGCACGAAAGGGCCAGTTGAGCTCGCAATCTAGTTAGTGTAAGGACTGTTTTTGGGGGCTAGTATTCTAATTACAAAGCCAAACAGAGAAAAGATTGAGTTGTGTTCACTGTGCAGCAATGGCTTATAATGTAAATAATCAGGCGTCCCTAGCTAACAACAACCGCCAGTATAAGATATCTCTGGCTGTCAGTGACAATGTCCTCATCCATCGTCCTCCTTGCTATGTTTCCTGAGGTTCCTGCTAGTTGGAGCTCGTAGCACGCGGCCTACCGTGACCGCTGACCTCAAATCTGGCAGGCCGAAGCTTCCGGTCGAAGGGCTCTCCGAGCTGACCTTGTCCGTTGCCTGGAAGGGTCACTTTCTCCCTGGCTGCATGGATGCCCTCGCAATATTGCGTCATCCACGTAACGGATCTCCACTCGATCCCGGATTGGCTGAATGACTATGACTCAGCGCCAAACTAACGTGTCTGGAGTGAAAGGTACGGCAAACAAAGCACTCGAGCAGTTATCTTTGTGGAATCCTCTTCCAAAGTTGTTCGCAGTAAACAAGTTGCTCGGCTGGCGGTTAAATATGGCTGCCATTTTGCACTTTACTGGAGGCCGAGTTATTGATCGAATCTCTGGTGTGTCATCATTAGCTGTCTTCTTTTCTCGTGAATCCTATTCAATGGCAGATCTACGTTTTTGGGACCCTAAACCTTGAACTATTATGCCCCCCCCCCCTTGCAACCAGCAACAATATGGCAACATCCAAAATTCACCCATTTAAGATAAAAAGTTTCTTCACGGCCCCTCCGGGATTAGGGGCCCTAAAGCTTTAAGCTTCATTAATTTCATAGTAGATCCGCCACTGATCCCATTCGGTTATCATCTACACAACTGTCCTCAGTGTCAGAGGTCTCGATCTTGGCAGGTAGAGTGGTGGTGGGACTGGGAGGTGTTGAGAATAAAAGATTGAGCACATTCGGTTCTTGTCTGAAGAATTCTCGTCTTCCTCATTCGGCTGTGTTTGATGTCCTTATTTTCTGAGAATCTCTGCCCTCGTCATTTGCACCTCTCACTTTTTGTTGTTCTTTGTTGTTGTTGTTGTTTTGTTGTTGTTATTGTAGTTGTATTTTGTATACTTGTTTGATCCCATGGGAGTGGGGTGGTAGGGGTTAGTTTGTGTGTGTGTTTTTTTTTTTCATTTTGGCTGGGCAGAGGCCTTATTTGGCTTGCTCTTCTCTACATCCAAATGCCAAGGCAACGTGCACACGGACCATCTGAGCTTTTCGTTCTTATCCGAGAAGAGCAGATGCCCGGTCTTACCTACCATTGGATCAGGGATAGCAAATTCCTCCAAATTTCCAACATGCCTGCACCGACAGGGAATCGAACCCGACCCTTTCGGCATGAGAGGGCGAGCAGATTGTCTCTAGATCAACGTGACCGTAGGTTGTTGTCCAGGACCAGTGATTCTCAACCTGCCTCAGCCAATCGCCCCCTCCCCCCCCCCCTAAGCTCCAAATTTTGTGTCATGGTCCCTTATCCACCCCCCCCCCAAACAACAACAACAACAAACAAACAAAACAACAACCCTACTCAGACCCAGCAGATCATGCATTTCACATGAAGACAGACAACACAAAAATTATAATGTTAAGTTTTTCAAGAAATCATATTTATGACAACAGGGGTACAGTACTGCTTATTCATTATAAGAAAGGAAGCATACATTATCAAATGCACCTTTTGTGGTCATAAAACCCACCTGCAGGTGCTGTTGAACAAGCCAATGGCTGTCCTGTATTTGCCCCCAAATCGTCCTCCATTCATGTTGTCGGTCCCCCCCCCCCATCACCTCCCTTTTGTTTTTCACCCCCTTCCGGAATAAAAATGGCCCGGTGGGGGGGGATATCGCCCACCTTGAGAACCACTATTATATTAGACTGTAGACATATGGAACAGAGATACTACCAGAAGCAACACAATGCAGGAATACGTCATCAAGTTTGTCTACCCTGCGCCATTTTGGACGTGATCGATTGTTCGTAACTGGGCATACGGGCAACGATGTTTGTTGCAACATCAGCGGGTATGTATTTAGAGAGAGATCTCACTTCCGACAAATCGCGAAATTAGGTCACGGCAGTAACAAGAATTGAAAGAAACCATCTTCACCGAAGACAGTGTACGTATCTGTGTGTTTTTTTTTTTTTTCAGATTTTTGGGTTGACTGAAACTATTTAGAGCCGTTCGTAAGCTCTTACTCCCCGCTGAAATATACAAGCTGGTATTCTTTAAAGCCGATCAAATCCAGTGAAATTGCATTTCATCCAAAATGGCTGTGCACACATACTTCATGTAGCCACTAAAATTGGGCTTCTTTCGCCCCTGGTAGTTCCCTCTTCTGAGCTAGCTGTACACAAGATATTGAATTATCTAGTAAAACATGGCAAACTACGGCAAATTTTGATCAGTCCGGAGATTGACTGAAAATATAAAAAAAATTTTACAAACCGGTTACTGAGTTGCAAAAAGGAGATAAACAAAACACATAATTATTCGCACCCACTCGGACCTCAGATCAAACACAAAAATTATCTTTCCTTTAAATAATCAACACCCAAATGAATACCGTTTTGTCATTTATAGAAGGGTTTAAGTGAGACTATCTGGACCTCGGCATCCTCACATTTTTTCAGATCTAGTCATTACTTTCTGCTTCTGTAACTGTATTGTTATGTATTCAATGATCAAAACAAATTTCCTTGTACAAGGACGAATAAAATTTATCTTATCTTATCTTATCTTATCTTATCTTATCTTAATATAATTATTTTCATTTTCTACATCACCGCATCGGGTGTTATCGATGAAAACCTGTACAGCAAAACTGTACCTGCTACAGTGCTAGATACACACTGTTGAAAGAGAAGTCGCGATCGATCATTGTTCTTGTTTGTTCCAACTTGACCTTTTGCACAAAGGAGAAATTCGACGTTAAACATTTGCAACTTTTATTTATTATGATAAAGGAGTTGGAATAAATCGAACTGTGAAACAGCCTGGTAAGTGCTACAATGCATTTTAAACAACTGCCAAAGTGTGCATTTGTTATAGTTCTTTTCCTTGCTGAAAGATCTCCAGTTTTTCAGAAAATGGAAATGCAACAAACAAGGACTGAGATCGCGAAATATTATAAAGAAAAGAAAATGACTTTGTGCTGATAAGTAGTCAAGTCGTCCACATTTACCAGTGTTTGTTGCGCGTTCTTTCATTATTTGTAATGGAGGTGCAGGAAATGGGGAAACAATTTTAACGTTTTATTTGCCATTGCGATCACCCGCGCGTCAAATGTGAGGAGCCCCCTGTATCCATCAGGCCTGGCCTTACTTAAACATTTATACAGTGTACTACAAAATGAATACCCAGTTGTTGCCATTCTTTCAGATTTCACGGATGTCAACAAATCGCCGATTGCAAGTTTAATTTCTTATCTGCCATGGCCAATCTTCTGGGAAAAGTCAAGTTTAAGCACTTGGTCGTTTCTAGTTCTCAACCACTGAAGAAGTAACTTATCAATCGATTTGCACAGTTGATACTGTGATTCTGAAAATCCTAGAACTGTATCTCCCAAACTGTCACTTAAGATAATTAGAATTTCAGGAGCCGAAATACATGTATATCGTTATTATCCAGATCGATCTTCCCTTTCCAATTCCAGGTTAATTTCAAAGGGAAATGTCAATACTTGAAGTATACCATTTCCCCTCATGGCAGTTTTGGGAGGAGTAAATCACAGTTGACATAGTTGAGCCTCAGAAATTTCAAGATAATGCCACATTCATTACTATTTTCATACAGGAAGAAGAAAAACAAAAGGGGAGAAATAGGGTGGGGTGAAAAACGGAAGTTGGAAGCGCCGAAGTGAAAGAAATCTGTGTTCTGAGGTCTGAGAGACATGTTGAAAATCTGAACTCTCTCCTACTACCGTGTTTCGACAGAAGACAGGTACGCCAAAGAGAGACCAAATACACCTTATAACATTATTACACAGAATGAAATACATGTCCTCTGTCTTTCTATTTATGGATTCTAATTATATGCGGCTGATCGTTTCCGTTATCATGTTAAAATGGAAGTAAAATAAAATGAAATAAAAAAACAAAACAAAAACTGAGATTCGAAGCAAAAGGTTTGTTCCTTCTACTTTAAAACTTGTTTTCGGCCTATACTACCTTTTCCCATAACACGGTGGTGGCCTGTAGTCTGACCTACACTCCGCTAGCACGCTTTCGCATAATCTGATCTAAAAGTACACACTGGTAATGACCACTCTTCACCTGACCCCGCTTCCCCTGCGCAGTCGGCAAAGTATTCACGGAGCTCGGCCAGTCCACGGACGCGCGTGCGTGCAAACTTGCAGACAACACAGCAATACAGGTAACAGGTTTTTGGTGCCAGAACCAGCCAACTTCCTGGCAGTCAGGTCATCTCGAACAGTTTATTGCATGTCTTGCACTGTTGTTGGCGTTCGAGGTGGCTTGAGTTCAACTGTGGTGCACTAAAACATAAATGGCGAAGACAAATCTATCTATCTATCTATCTATCTATCTATCTATCTATCTATCTATCTATCTATCTATCTATCTATCTATCTATCTATCTATCTATCTATCTATCTATCTATCTATCTATCTATCTATCTATCTATAGTTGTCTCTGTCCGTCTGTCTCCATTATTTTGTCCAGATTTACTCCAAGTCTTCTAGACAACTTCTTTAGCCTCACATGTCAAGTCAACAAAGTGGACCCTAGTATTAAATGAACAGTTTCAACTCATTCCAGTGTGGAAATGTTCACACTTTGTGACAAATTTCCCGTTGTCACTGTTGTTATGGGACAGTAGCCTTATTCCAAAGCCATATATACAGAAAATACTCGTAAAGTACAGTGTACTGAGCGTGCGCACTGTTCAGCTCTAGCTTACAATGAAAAATAGTACAGTCCCTGAACTACAGCGTTTCTGAAAGTTGTGATCAACTGGCCAACTTCCAATTTTCTTACCCTAACCCGAAAACATTCTGATGAGCTCACTGTGCTAGCAATTTGATAGGTAGATAGATAGATAGATAGACAGACAGACAGACAGACAGACAGACAGACAGACAGACAGACAGACAGACAGACAGACAGACAGACAAATAGATAGATAGATAGATAGATAGATAGATAGATAGATAGATAGATAGATAGATAGATAGATAGATAGATAGATAGATAGATAGATAGATAGATAGATAGATAGATAGATAGATAGACAGACAGACAGACAAATAGATAGATAGATAGATAGATAGATAGATAGATAGATAGATAGATAAATAGATAGATAGATAGATAGATAGATAGATCGTTTGGGTATTGTCTTACGCGAGGCTTTGCTACATACACTTTTTCGTTTTGCCAAATTTTGACATCAATTTGATCACATAGCTCAGAAAGAAACTCTGTGATTATACATGCAGTTTTTGCTTCGCATAAATTTTTATATTCAGATACTCCGCTTTAGGCGGCTCTCACTGGGACAATAAGGACCCTTTGCCATGAAATGTATGATCCCTGCAGGTTCGGAAGTTACAGCATTGACACGTCTAAAGCACGTCCGACCCTAAGAATGCAGTACTCTCGGCCTGAGATCCTTTGGTTTCTCGGGGGCCTCAGCCTAGTAGTGCGGTTGGCCTTGTATGCAGTACCCGTATACCCTGGCATGCCTTTATTTCGAGAATGTCACAAGATGGCTTTGTCTAGCGCAAAGCAATGGCACGCTGTACAGTCTACTGGGTGTCCAAACAACTGCCAACAAGCCGATACTGCAAATACACTGAGTGGGAAGAAATATATTCCAGTCTCCGAAAAATACTTTTGGCAGTGGCAACGTTTACGGCAGCCGGTGAACACAACTCACTATTTTTCTTTGTTCAGCTTTACTAGCGTTCGTAGAGCAGCGCTTCCTTTCTTTGTTTGTTTTTTTCTATTGGGTATAAGTGTAATGTGCCGTAAACGTAGCCACTGCCAATACGTTTACCTGGGAGAATGAGCTTCTTTGAGTGTGTGTGTGTGTGTGTGTGTGTGCGTGCGTGCTCACGAACGCCTGTTTGTGCGTGTGATTCCAACAGTTTTGAAATCAGTATATGGTGTGTCAATTTATTTAAAGGTTCCGAGTGGCAGAAGAAGAGAATGTGACAACTGACATTCCTGAGTGAAAGACAAACGAATAAGTCTTGATTTTGTGTCTTTGACGTTACTACATACTTAACGGAAACAACTCACTCTGGACTTTTAAAGACTGAATTCAGCTGAGTCACTGACATGCTCAATGTCCTTATACTGAGCCGTACATACAACGACCTTCTACTGAACATGATTTGAGGCAGGGCTAAATGTAAGGTGAAGAGATTTTGATGGATTGTCCATGAAATGGCACCGTCCAGGGAAAGAATCATAAGGCGACTTTTAGTCCAACAATGTTTGCATCTATACCACTTCTTGCAATAAACGAACCTGAAGAACGGGCAAACATACAGACATCAGAGCGAGTCTATGCAAAACTTCCAGTAACCACAAAACCTACAAACATGCTGTATTCATGTAAATTAATATATTTTAAAAAAGTATTTGGAGGACATAATGAAATTGTGGGTACAAATCGATTTTATGTTCAGCGATGATAATTTTCGAAACGAAAACGAATCTTTTCCGTGCCGTTTTGTTTTTTGTTTAACATTCCAACTATTCCTGTCCTTTTTTTGTGGTGTCATCTTTCGGAATTTGACGGCACTTTCCACTCTAATGCAGCATTCAGTTATGTCGGTGTATAAAACAGTGCCAATCAAAGTGCTATGAAAACATACTCGTACGCCCGGGAGCGTGATTTTTTTTCCGTACGAGCTTTAGCAAATTCAGGAGCGGGGCAGCAACACACCCCCAAACATAGGTCATCGGCTAAGGGATTTCTCGTCCTATCGAACACTGCCGTGGGACCTGCAATCTCTGGACTGTGCCTGATAATATAACTCTGAACGTCACCGAAAATCCCTGGGATGTGTTGGAGCTGTTCTGTGTTTGGGGGTGTGTCGCTGCCCGGCTCCTGAATTTGCTAAAGCTCGTACGAAAAAAAAAATCATGCCACCCGGACACATACTGGGCTATTCTCCTCATTTGGTATAAACAGTCAGAGCTTATAATACAAATACCAAGGCCCCCAAACAAGAGCCCCTTAGTACAAACATTATGAGTTTATTGTTGACTTCTCATACATAGTAATGACCATCAAATCCCATTCTATAGCACACTCCACAAATGTATCAAGACTAGCATAAACATAATACTGACTCTGCCGTGACGAAACATCGTAAGTGGTCAAAGTTTCGAAAATCGCTTTTTCAGTCTGTGAGATTATTTATACTATCCTACATGTTGGCTTAAAAGTATATTTGCGAAAGACGTATAGAAATGGGTGAAATTTGCAAACAAACAAAACCTCGCTCTCAACACGGCAGTTGACGGCCGCCCAGGTGTGCTTACAAGGTCCTCACATAACAATACACTAGGATTTACCAAGACCTATTATTAATTTCACTTACATTTGGTTTGTCTGAGGTTTGGAAATTGCCCGTGACGTTAATTCAAGTTTTGTTTCAATTTAAATTGTTTACCCTTTTGAGATTTCTTACCGTGTCCGAGTGTTCAAATCTTCATTTTAGGAGGTTTCGCTGCCCTTGGCATGTACATCTCACTTTTCTTGTTTTAATTTTTCTTGTTGTGGTAGGGATTCGTTTTTTAGAATTTTGCCCGGGCTGTGGCTTGTTCGGCCTGCTCTTTTCGATTTCCAACAGCCAAGGTATCTTTAATGCGCGCAACGTACACAAGGGCCCTCCGAATTGTCCGTCCTTATCCGAGAAGACTAGGTGCTTGATCCTACCTGCCGTAGGACCAGGGGCAGGAATATATGACAAAAATCCCAAAAATTCCAACATGCCTGCACCGATCGGGATTTGAACCAGGTACTTTCGGCGTGAGATGCAAGCACTTTGCCTCTAGGCCACCTCTAGGCTACCGTGTCCGAGAAAATTAATGTTCTTATGGAAGTCGAAGGTCCTAAAAATTGTTGCACCCCCAAGCGCACAAGTCAGAGTAGGAGATCAACCACTGGAAGATGTAGAGTCCTTCTGCTATCTTGGTAGTATCATTGACAATAAGGGAGGAACAGAGGCAGAAGTCAAAGCACGAATTGGAAAGGCACAGGCAGCTTTCACGTCCTTAAGCAAGATTTGGAGAACCAAGGATATATCTCTAAAAACAAAGCTGAGGATATTCAACTCGAACGTGAAGTCAGTCCTGTTGTATGGATGTGAGATTTGGAATGCGTCTCAGGCCTGCATAAAGAGAATCCAAGTTTTCATCAACAGATGTTTGAGGAAGCTACTTAAGATCAGATGGACAGACAAGGTCAGCAATGAAATTGTTTGGAAAAGAACAAGACAGAGCCCAGTCAGAGAGGAAATTGGTAGGAGGCGATGGAGATGGATCGGCCACACTCTCAGGAGGCCAGGAAACAGCATCGCGAAGAAGGTATTGGATTGGAATCCCCAGGGCAAGAGATCAAGAGGAAGGCCGCGCGGAACGTGGAGAAGAGCCAGAGAAAATGATGTGCGACGAAGCGGAAAGACTTGGAATAATGTAAAGAGGCTTGCCCATGATAGAGAGAGATGGAAAGTGTTTGTTAGTGGCCTATAACCTGATCCAGGGTGAGAAAGCCAATGATGATGATGATGATCATACTTATACCATTATTGTCACCAGTTGGTTCACTGGGGCAAACACACTGACAGTTCTATCCTTCCCTCGCCCCCCCCCCCCCAACACCCCCCGCGCCAATAATTCTCCTTCCAGTGAAGAAGAAAAAACAGACTTCAATAAAAATGGTGATGTCAGTCAAAATTTAAAACTGGTCTAAAGCCCCATCTTCATTTCCGAAGCCTCATACCCAGTCTCTTTATTTTCTCAGTTCACTTTATTTTTGCTGTTTTATTATTTAATTTCTGCCTTGGCACCTATCAGTAGGGGGGCCAAGCCGTCAAATGGCCGGGAACCTTGCACAAAAATATATACTCCTGATTTTTCTATAAATGTTAGGAGAACCACTCTGGGCTACTGAAAATGCCGGATATATTGAGATAGAGGGTGGCAACGCTAAGAAATTCGTCAAAAACACCCCCTACGTGACGTTACAGATTTGCGCTCTTTTCAGACAAAATGACAGTAATAAAGTTGTACCAAGCCAAATATTAAAGAGATACCCATGCTTAATTATATACATCAAATTAAAAAGAATTCAATTTCCCACCAAATGAACGTTATTCGTACCGATTTGTGTTTATTACAAGAAATCTACTGGACAAAATCAAAACTATACCCCTTATATCGCTAAACATTGCGAGTCCAATATTTTAAAAAATCTTATAAAATATACCGGTGGCTAAGGTTGAACTTTACTGCCAATTATCATAGACAAGTACCCATAGAAGTTTTTGAAAAACATAATGCAACAATTTGAAGATCTAATTATTGATAATAGCAGTTACAGTAATACGTCTATTTGGAGGACCCGCTCTGAACTGCTTCACATATTTAGAAATGTTAGTAATAGTACGATACGTCTGTTGTTGATGCTGAGATATGTATACAATATTGCTAGCAAGAGTTAGTTGTTTCATTACTGCATTCAAGCCAGGTTCATTCATTTTGAATTATATCGGAATGTGCTGTGGAAACAATATGTTAGGGCTTGAAAAACAAGTCAAATAACAAACCTCTCTGTGCTGTCCAGTGCGATCTGCAGACAACCTCCAACAAACTATCAGTCTTAGCGTGGCCTAAGTATACCCTGTTTCGTAACTGGGTGTATATTGAAAGTTTCCTGCTGGTTTTGAATGAAAATTAAATTCCAGTTCCAGATTCGATCGATGCCACCTGTGAGAATTTGAACGTTTTTCAATAAATGACGAACTCCAAGATAGCCGCCACTGAAAAGGTCCGGTGTCCTTCACATTACAATTGAGAACAACTTCCACAGTGGGTTGTTGTTTTTTTTTACAGTTGGAAATAATCGAGTTTGTAAAAACAAACAGAAGCATATCAAAATAGGGATACATACATGGTGCAAATTGTTTAATCTTAATTCGAACAAAACCATTGTTGAATGGGTGAGAGGTGATGCAGATCCATGTAGTTTCCAAAGACACCTACAAACTGATCACCACTGTATCAATAGATGTGTAATTGAGGTCATTAACGATTTTCTTTCATGTCATCACTGTTTCACCAATGCCCCATTACTTCAACCATAGTAACTTCAATGGGAGAATTCTCATTTTTACTTTAGGTGAGTCACATCCAATTCACCGATGAGGTAGGAAATTGGTTTTTAGTGGTCTTCAGGTGGATTCGTCTCAGCTGCTACATACCTAACAGGATTGCTATAGAGGTTGTCTCCTTTCGTTTGCACAACTGAATACAGGACAGCACATTAGCTTGTGCTGCAGCTCGTTTTGCAACTGCAGCTAAACAGGTTAAGAGCCTTTTTGGTGCTCTCAGCCACATCTCCACAGACCCTTATAGTCACAGTGCAGGGGGTTGAAGTTTGGAAATGAGCCACCGGCAACTTTCCACGGTAACACCTGATGCTGAACGTCCAGACATTGTGTCTGACTCTGTTCATAGATGGTGAAAAGCTGAAGAGCTTTATTGTGACATACCTCTTGGCTGCAATTTTCGTGCTGAAAAGATGCATTTTCCTCAAGAATGTCCTGGCGCCCGATGATGCAGCGAAGCCATGAAGTGAAGCAGAATTCTATGATTTCTTCCTCTGTTTGATACGTGTTCCCAACTCTTGGAAGACAGAGAACATTACATTTTTAACTTGGTAAGAACTGTAGTGTTTCCAGTGACAGCAAACGAGAAAAAAGTGCCCCGCCCAGTGAGGACATGGATTGCAAAGATGTTCAGTATGATGGCTTCGGGGATGCTGACAAACAATATTAACGGACATGACATTACTGGTTGGCAATAATACTTTCATGAAAGATACTATATTGACCAGACTTCTCTGCATTTCCACGTGCAGTGTGTTAGCGAGATATGGCAGTACGTCTGTGTCGTCTGAGTTGACTTTAAGGATATGATGCTCATCACTGATTTCCTGAATCATATGATATACCACAATAACACCAGCTTTCTCGTGATTGATTGATGTGTGCTGAATTCCACCTCCCAGTTGTACTGGTTGTGGGTCTGGGCCTATGACAATGCGATGTGTATTAACTGAATGCTACAGAAACCTCACCTGGCTGATAGTCATCCGTCTGGTTTGTTCTTCGTACGTAACGACGGTGAGAACAAGGGTCTGCTGGGGATGCGTCGGCTCTTCGTAGTGTTAATAAAAAAAGACAATTGAGTCCTCTCTGGATGGGGTGGGAGAGGGGGCGGGTATGCAGCAGGACTTTCTACTTATGTTTGAAACACTGGTTGAAAACCACATACAGAATACGAGCATTCTCATCACGAAGGATAAGTCCCTTCACCGCTGAAGTGATAAAGTCAGACACTTTGGTTGGGGAAACTTGTCGTGGCATGGGTCCACAGGCAACAAGGATGTCTACATCTGAAACCCTGTGGTGAAATTTTCAGTAGAAATCTTACACACTTTCTTTAAACACCTGGCTTGCTTGTAGATTGCATTTCCACCATTTGACCAAAGAGAGATAACGACAGTGAGTGAGTTGTAATGGGAACAAAGTCTCTGTTAGGTTACAAACGCGTGCACACTTGAATTCAGGTGCACTATTTAGCTCAAAAGTGGAAGTTATATCCCTGGTCCTACCGTGAAGCGCACAATAATGTGTTCTCACAACTTCAGATGACAACTCTCTTTTGCCCAATATTCTACACACTCTATGCAAACATTTCATTTTTTTTGTTCTACCGATGAAGGAAAAGTACAATCTTTCAAATGTTTACAGCTAAAAACGTAAGAAGATAAGCAATGCATTTGAAGAATTTTGTTTCTCCCTCTTGTAAATCGGTCCCTTGCAATTATGCAGTTTCATATGTGGTTACATAACTTTGCCACCCATAGGTTTATCAGTTTTCTGCTGAAGCCTTGGGAACCGGGGGGGGGGGGGGGGATTTAAAAGATCTGACCCTATACCACACACCAATTTGCGATGCACAGCATGTTTACTGGAAAGAAACCTCTTAGCAAGGACAGGATGAAGCCCTGTACGAAAGGTAGGTAATACAGTCTGCAGTGTATGTAGCTGTTGTGATCTTCTGCGAAAAAATATGGCAGTAATCAAATGAAAAGGCCAGGCATCTTCCCTTTCCCCCCCCCCCCCCACTTCTCTGCCAGTACAAAAACAGTCATGATGGACAGTCACTGCGAAACCGTTTGTCCGCGATTGCGTCGTTCGTTGAATTCACAGTTTCCTGTTCACGCATGTCTAGGGTCTACCATCTTGCGAATTTAGTAAATTTGGTGGTGAATGCTGATCTCAAGAGGTCTTTGACGACTGATCTCAGTGCCCAGCTCGCCGCAGGTTGGTCAGTTAGTTTACCGCCCTCCTGTCATGTGGAATTGTACCTCATTCAATATTTCCCAAGATCGAATAGTATCGGGTGCAGGATCATCGATATTCGGCATCGATATTGTGACGTCATAAGATAAAACATCAAACGATCGCTAGTGTTGCAGTACCGTGGGTACCTAAGATCGGTGCTTACGAAGGCATTGTTACTGATGATAACGAAACATTTTGGCCTCTCATAAAAAAAAAACTCGACTGGCACCATATGGCATCAAACTGAACCGAGATCAGTAACTATCTGACAGCCTAATTCAGCAATAAAATTTTCCATACGTCCAATTGCTGGGCTCAGATAGTCTTACATAGAAGCCACACTCGAACTATATTGCGTCAATTTGAGAACAACTTGTCGTTAAGAGGTAACAACAGCACAGAGAGCACCCAAAAGGAAAATTTATGGTAACAGATTGGCAAAACTACAGAAATTTATTACAGTGGCACAGGTTGTTCTTAGTACTCAGAATGGCGGAGCAGGAGAAATGAGTGCTATAATTCGTGTATACAAAAAAATGTTAGGATGTTTGGAAATTCTAAATTTATATTTTTGGGGGATTAATGTTACAATTAACAACTTAAAAAATGTTTCTAGCATCTTTGTAAGACATCTGTGGTAAAAACATTTAGATAGTACCATATTAGTCACTATAAACATGGATCCGAAATGATTTATTCGAAAGTTTCAGATTTTTTGATGTGTACAGATTTCTTGACCCATGATATGCAGAATAATGAACAAATAATACATTTGAAGCTTTCAATTCCTGGCCTGTCTATCTGAGAGTAAGTGTGTAGAGTATCAAAGCTTTTGGTAGAAAACTGAGAAAGTAGTGAATATTTTCTTACCCCACCCCCTTTGAAATTAAGCTACATTATCTAAATAGAATTGGGGACAAAATCGCGTCTATATAGTATGTAATGCCAAATATATCCGGCAGTTTCTTACGCCCAGGGGTTCACTTTAAATGAAAATACAACAAACAAGAGTATATGTTTTAGTGCAAGGTTCAACGCTAATTTGAAGAGATAGAGCAAGTTGGCCCCCCTACTATATGTTACGCGCGTGTGTGTGTGTATGTATGCCCAGCGTAAGAGTGTGTGAGATCGATTATTTATGCATTCACACACAGACACACATGCAAACACTCATGGCACACACACACAGACAGAGTCAGGCACACTCACATACACTACTTAGCCACCCTCCCACGCCCTGAGCTCCCCTCTGCCTGTGATAACCCTTCCCAGCTGCCTGGGTACGCCCCAATAATCTCACACTCTGTTCACGATTCAGATAGTGGCATACTGCATGCACTGTACCGACACCATGCCCGAAGGGGCTAGTTTCTCTCGACCTTTTGCCTCGCCTGCCACGTAATATTATGTGCTAGGCAAAACCTTCCAAGCTCTAGGTTGACGGTAAAGTAACGAGTGGGATGAGAATGATTTTGTTCTATATGATGACCAATAGCCCGTATGTTTCCTTTCTAAAAACTATCTATCTATCTATCTATCTATCTATCTATCTATCTATCTATCTATCTATCTATCTATCTATCTATCTATCTATCTATCTATCTATCTATCTATCCATGTTTGTCTGCCTGTTTGTCCGCCTCTCTGTCAATGCATCCATCCATCCATCCATCAGTCCTTGTGTCTGTCTGTGTGACTGTCTGTCAGTCTTTCTGTCCATCCATCAATCCGACCATCTGTCTGTCTGTCTATCTAAGCATCTATCAATCTATGTTTGTCTGCCCGTTTGTCTGTTTATCCGTCTCTCTGTACTGTCAGTCCATCTATCCACCCATCCGCCAGTCTGTCTGCCTGTCTGCCTTTCTGTTTGTCTATCTGTCTTTCCTTCCATCCATCCATCTATCTATTCATTCACCCGCCTGTTGTCTGTCTGTCGCTCTGCTTGACTCTCTGCTTGTCTCTCTGCTTGTCTCTCTGCCTGTCTTTCTGTCTGTCTGCCCGTCTGCCTGTCAACTGTGACGGTCATATTAGTATATTAAAACAAAAAAAAAAACGAATACTCCAGAACAGTATTAATATTGTCACGAGTGGAGTGATTGCAATTAAGGGGATTGCTACAGAGCGGGTGTAGAATAAGAAGAGCTCACGACAGACGGATAGGAAAAGACGTGAAAGGGGAAGAGTAAAAATAACTCATGCAGACAAGTGGGAAAAGCGTGCGTGTATGAGTGGTGTGGAAGTCTGAATGAGGCGAAAGCGCTGGATTACTATCACTGCAAGTTAGAAGGTCCTACGGATCGGACCTGTGAATAAGAGCCCATCGGGCGGACATAAGGGAAGCAGTCGAGAAGACTAGTGAGACAGTCTTTCCAGTAATGACTGGTACGTAGAATGTTGATTGATTATTATGATTGATGTATTATATTATATTCGTCTATTACCATGATGTAAATAAGTATATGTGAGGAATGTGGAAGTCCGTGATATTGGATATAGCAATGTGCGCCACGAGCGATAGATGAAAGTGAGTTCATGGATTTGTAGCGCGAGTGAGTAGTGTGTACTCCGATGGAAGTGTGTTACCGTAAGATGTGTGGTGAGTGAAAGGTGAACTAGTGTGTGTACGCTTCATGGGTTGTAAGGAGAGGTGGAGTGAATAGAAATGGTAGGGTATTATACCAATGTAATGTTATTCTTGTAGGTGTCGGGGACGGGCCGCAGAGCCACCTCGATGAGCACAGGGGATAGGCCAGCATAGGGCCGGAGGCCACACATAGGCCAGAAGTGAGGCTGTCAGTGCAGGACAGTAGAGGCACATAAAGTCGTGGCAGTCAGGCCACGGACAGGGACGTAGATATGAGAGTGAATGAGATACTATATTGTTGCCATGTTGGTAGGCTAGTGAACTGATACTATGTTGTTGCCATGTTGATGGCTATGGAAATAATAATGTGTTATTGCCCTGCTGAGGTGCTAGGGGAGTGCTAAGGTGTATGACAATAGGAAGGGGATATTGAGAGACTGCGGTGCCAGTGAATTATTAATGTACTATTAAGACCCTGAGGGGAGAGGCTGAGGCCGAAGTGCCTTTAGGAGTAACTACCGGATTGTGGATCCGAGGGAGAGTGTGTGTGAGAATAAGGCCGTTGTACGGCAGTGCATTTCAATAATATAATGTATGTAATTGCGCTATTATATGTATAATTATGTTTAATAAATGTGTGAGTCTGATGGGTTGTTCTGTTAAGTGTTAAACTTGTTTGTTCGTGATTGTTGTCCTGTCATACTTATTACATCTCCCAGTCTGGGATTTGTGACACTCATTATGACCTAATTTTATTATTGCGTGCAAATAACACACTACCACTCTCTCACCACAACTTCCAACTTATTTTAGCAATTTCAATCCACAACAAAGACGACAATGATGGTGAAAACGACTACCAACTAGTATTTTACTTGTTTCGGCCAGAAAGCCATGATCCAACCAGTCCTGCATACGAAACGCGCTTCTTCATTTCAGTGTCTTAATGGCGATGCCGGCGTTGTTTTCTGGCGTAATTTGCAGGTTTGGGATTGGCATTACAGTTAGGTTTTGCCGGTAGAACTCTGTCGTATGTGCAGTGGTGGATCTTTGAGTTTGCTTGAGTTTCGGTTTTACGACGCGTTGGAACGATGGCGGCCACTTTGCGCCCTTCACGGTCTACTTGGATATACTTTCTTTACTTAAGTTCGGTTTTCAGAGCTGTTAAGTTTAACATAGAATTAAATACATCCAAAATTCACTCATTTAAAAAAAAAAAAGTTTCTTTAGGAGCCCTCGGGGATCAGGGGTCCTGATGCTTAAACTTCATTAGTTTCACAGAAAATCCGCTACTGGGCCTTAATACTATATAACTTCAAAACAACGTGTTGATATCAGTCAACAAATTATAACTATTTGGCCAGAGTAACGTTTAAGACATGAATAGCTATATAACAATCTTCTTTGTTTTATATTATCTGCAATGTTTCTGGGGAAATGATAGGAGTTATACCCAGTTTTTCATAGTTATATTTTTTTCCTCGTAATGGAACATGTTTATGTTGAGGCTAATAGGGTCACAGAGCCGAAAATTTCACAATAACTTATAGGATTTTTGTTATCTGCTTGTGACCAATTTCCGAAACGAAGTGTTTATTCGCCGATAACTGGTTTCGTGATGTTCATTTCGGAAAAAATTCTGCACAAATTTATACAGGGTCCGCAAATAGTACATGACATCTTGGCATGTGAATCGTGTGACTGGGGTTCGGTTCTTAGCCGGGTCTATTTTTCTTTTTTAAATAAAAGTATTTTGTTATTAGGAATCAACGTGTTTATTACTATTTTTTTTAATCTAACAACAATAATGGGAATAAATCCATTTTTTAAAAATTTAGTTAACACCAGTACTGCACTGGCGGATAAAACCTGGATAGTATCCGCCGATAGTGTTGGCGGATAATGGCAGCCTTTCCCGAAAAGTTAGCGAAGTGGTTGGTGAGCGCGTCTGATGGGGTCTCCTTTTGCCCTATCGCCCTATTGTATTCTGTTTATCGTCTATCGTCTTGCTTTTTACTAGCACAATAGAACGGTTATCGTGACGACATGATTTCTCCAAACTCTCGTGAAGCGTGCGGGTGGTTGGTGGGCACTTCTGGTAAGGTCTCCTTCTGTCCTATCATTCTGGTATGTACTGTCTGTCGGTTTGCTCCTTCTTAGCACAGTGTGAGTCACAGAGCTCTTCTCCACATCATTTTCTGCGCAAATTTGCCGCAGCTGCACCCAGTTCGTTAGATTGCCGAAGAAAATGCAGGGAAATTGAAACACGTTTGCGTACCGACTGGTCAGAGTGAAAATGCTACATAAAAGGAATAAAAATCAAGCAATTTATTTGAGTTTGCCCCGGATGAGGGTATAGTAGCCTTGCTTGGCTATGCATGCGTGCAAAGTTACAAATGTATGGCCCCTCCAACAGCTGTCCTAAGCTGGCCTCTACACGGGTTCTACACGGCCAGAAGCGTTTGGGAATATCGGTTACAATGGGGCCCCAGTGATGTCCTCTCGACCTTTATATACATTTATATTGGAAAAAATCTTAAACTCTTTACTGAGTACATTTTCATATAATGCTTTCGGCAACTCTTGGGAACTTCGTTTACCCATGCGCCTCGGTGACGACCTCTCCTCTAACATGTACCTTATTTTGCAAAAGTTAATATATGTATAGGTAAGCAGAAGCTTGGGGGGGGGGGGGGCAGATCACTAAGATAACAGTTAAGAGAAAATAATTATTAGGCGAACCAGGGTTTGAAAAAACTCGGAGGCATACATCTTGTATTCGTTGTTCTAGATGTTTGTATTGTCCAAAGGCAGGCGGGTGAAAAGAAAGTGACGCGAGGGGATTGGGTCCCAGCGAACGAACACTCAAGTCAGCAAGAGACACCGCGAGACAGTTCGGCCACGATCGTCTCTTTTTATGAGAGACGGAGTGGCCGAGCGGTTAAGCGACCCGTTTTCTTCTTGGCAAGGCGGCGGGTTCTAATCCCACCTTGATCATTTCTCTTTCTTCCTTCTTTCACTCCCACTTTACTTTTCTGACCACCAACTAGGCACTACAACCCTCGTTCGCCTAATAATTGTTTTCTCTTACTTATTTTGCAAAAATGTATTTTGTAAATTATGGTACTCTAAACTACTCTAAATAACTTCAGTTACAATGGAATCTTTCTCTCTTTCGTTTCGGCCGCCTGTCTGTCTCGCTCTGCATAATATGAAAATCTAAAATAGTATCAATGATATAAAATATAATGCCTATAGAAAACTGGCGGTGAGCAGCGAGTTTCATGCATCAAAACAAAGCGGTTGTCCTCTTGTTTCTTCAGGTGGCTGCCGTAAACCTGCAGACAATAGCCATCTTCCACCTGGAGCCAGGCGAAAGAAACGAAAAGCACAATGATGGATCTTACCCCCTCTCCCCCCCCTCCCCCTCCAATCGGCATCACCTGCGAACATTCGGTGCAAATGACCATATCATTAACCCAACTTCATTCCCCCTGTGGTCAGTTTGACCGAGAGATGAATGTGGTGAATGAACACATAGGCCTCCAGAACTATCACCAATATCGCTAGTTAAATTTGTATAGCGCTGTTGTAATTATAATTGCCTTTGAGGCTATGTAAACTAATTGTTATTGCAAAGTCGAGTGTGGCCTAAGGCTAGGATTAAGCCGATTAGAGCGATTTGTGTACTTTGTCCGAACAATTCACTCTCTTTTCAAACAGCTTCACCAATTTTCGCTCTTTTGACAGTATGGTTTCTCAAGTCTAGTAACTCTACCTTCTGACCGCAGGCCGCAGGGAAATCGCACGAGTAGCATTTGGTATTCCTGATGTTTTAGTCTGCCATCTTGACGCTTCAGTGGCTGATTCGATACCGGTCGATGCCAAATTTCAGGGGTCTGGATTTCCTCATAGGACGAGCCTTTAGGAGGAGCCAGTCGCGGGGTTCCCCCCCTCCCCTGGCGAGGGATTTCTTTATAGTAAACGCAGGGCTCGGTGATTCCCTCCTGAGAATAGGCCATAGCTTCGAGAGTTTCGAATCCAACGGTATCGAGTTTGCCAAAGCGTCACGATGGTGGGCTAAACCAACTGGACCACGAAAGGCTACTATGTACTTGATTCGCAAGTGATTTGCTGGCCTGAGGGTTTCGGCATCTTGGACAGAATTCCGGTGGTCGAATCTAGAAAATGATTTGTAACCCCCCCCCCCCCCAAAGTCGTTTAAAGCAAGCGTTTTCATAAGTTAATAATACGTAGTGCTGCTAAATGTCAGTAAGGTATAAATTTTAAGTCCCAGGTGGGCAGGATTTTTGATGACAGTAATGCTGTGGGCAGCAGTAAATATCTAAATCATCCTCTTGGCATCTTAGCCAAAATTTTAATATGGAAGGAACGATTACATGCCCCCCCCCCTCCCCCCAACACACACATAAATACTTTTCCTCATTTTTTAAAAACTCCAATGTTTCGCCAAAGATTGAGTTAAGGGTTATTGGGAAGACGCCTGGATAATGTGGATATCATTTGTGTCAGTACAATGAACACCAGCGACAGACACTGATGAAGACATTTTGTGTAGAGGACAGATAGAAAAGTCTGCTTCGCATTCACTACAGTCTTTGCCATCTGACAAAAATTGATCGGAAAATATTCAAAGTGGAGGAAGCGTTTTTTCCTGTAATCGTAATTACGCGGGCCAAAAAATGTCGAAATGACATTCGGTGAACATTTTCAAATTGCAATTTGAAATGAACTCATTTTTTTGGCGGACGGGAATTCTCTTCTTTCGAACAAAATACAGCAACAACAAACATTTTTCACCACTGAGATTTCATGCTTAGATCGTCATAATTATGCTGGAAGTGGAAGTCCTTATTTGTCAATATGGCGTGAACCACCCTTTGAATCACCTCAAGCGATTTCCATTTGGTGATACGTATACTACTGCATAACTATATTACCTGACCCTCCCACTTTCTTCTCCCTGAGCGCCATTATCGGATCTGTTTTCACTCTAACCCGGCATCTCCTACTACCCTCAAGGTTTCCTTCCACTGTCCACTTCAGTATTGCCCGCGGTCATAATGCAACATTGTCCATTCTCTGCTTCTTGAGTTTTTTGTTTCTTTGGTGCCTCAGCCATAATTATGGACGTTGATCCCCTTTGTCTGATCTTTGGGGTCAAAGTCTTCGTTTTTGGAGTATCGCTGGCCTTGGTAGGATGGCATTTGCAACTTTTTCTACAATAAATTTTGAAAAGACAACTTCTCCCCCCCCCCCCCCCCCAATGGACTCCTCCGTCTAATTTCTCATATAAACACCCCATCTTCTTGTCAAATGGACTCTCCCACCTCTTTTCCCGATGAATGGACACCGCCGTTTCCTTTCTGAAATAAACACCCCCATTTCCTTTACCAAATGTGCTCTCCTACTTGTTTTTTCAAATAAACTCTCCCACGTCGTTTCCCAAATGGACTCTTCATTCTCTTTCTCACCCCCCTTCCCCACCCAGACCCCCACCCTCACATCACAGTCCACACAGGCACTTAACTAGCTGTACAACAGACAACCTTTGACTATCTTACGCCATGACGCAAAGAAATGACGTAAGTAGTTAGTAACGTAACCATGACGCAATCCTTTGTAACACTGTTCACCCCGGTTTTTTAAAGAGGCGTACGGGCTTGGAGTATGGAAACCCTTTTCGTTCTTGTCTACTGTCAGAGTTGGTGAAAGATCACAAGCTTTAGTCTCTTATATGCTTTACTAATCATCGCTTAGTTTAGTGATTATTTACTATTGTTCAATTCGGTGTTGATGAACGTATAATATAGTAAATTATAGTTGAAATAGTTACAGTTGAAAAGGATTTGTTGACTTTAAAATGGGGTTGTCTAAGACGTCAAGAAAGTGGGTGGACATCTTCTATTTGATTTGTTTTCGTTGTGAAAAGGCTTTTTACTTGTGTGTGTTTGTTTCGTAAAACTAAGAGACGCTTTTTTGCCGAGTAAAATCAAAAAGTAAGAGCGGAAATTTCGTTTTTCTCTCCTCTTTTCACGTTGAGAGGGTCAAATATGACAAATTAATGTCACAATATGTACAAGTCAGCTTGCACAGGGCTGCTACTATCAATAACAGAACGTGATCATACCAACGAAACAATAAATTATACTTTTGGATTCGATACCTACTGCAAAATGATATTTAACAGTTTCTTTAGGTTATCTGTAATGGAAACAACTTTGAATTAATCTTGGTTTCTTTCATTTGGTGCCACAAAACCATTATTATGTGGACTAAATGTGTCGCTTTCTGCATATCCAAAGAAAGCCTTATGTCTGTAGATCCACGACAGTATTACTTTCTGTCGTGAACCCACAGCGCGCCTTGTCTTTTCTGAGAGGTTAGCTCTAACAACGCGAATCTAAGATTTTTGTACATACAGGTATTTAGAAAATTCCTTCTGGATCTGTACAAAAAACAATTTTGGAGAACCATACCAATGTAAACAATTTTATACGGAACTATTAAATATATCTCATTTGTGACATTTGAATTTATGAGCTCTGAATCGATCATCATCATCATCAGCTGCCCTGTCTGGAACAGACATTGGCGATCATGACTCTCCAGTCGCATCTGTCATCAACCAACCTCGAGAAGGAATTGTTGTTGTGACGTTTATTTGTTGACCATAGATTAAGACTTTCAGTGAAAGTTTTTCTCTGTCAACCCCTGCTTTTCCTGCCTTCGATCTTCCCTGTGACTGCTAGATGTTCGAGGCTCCTGAGGCGACAGACGTGCCCCAAATATTTCAGTTGCCTCTGTCTTGACTCCTGAATATCAAACCTAAATAAAGTACAAAACAAGAAAAAAAAAAAGATGGAAAACGATCGTTGACGTGATGATGCGCTCTTAGACTCAAACTCAAACTGATGTCACAGAACATGATTGCGCTCCTACAAAAGTCTTAATCTTATATCTCCTCTCTCGTCAAAAGTTCTACGGCCCTGTAATGTTTCGCTCTCAGACATAGGAGTTTCAATTCTTCTTTATTCGAGTGGGCATGCTCAGCCGCAGTGTTAACTGACTTACTCTTAGTGTCTTCTTCAGATTTTTTAATGCTCATTCTGCTCAATGCACTAAGGCTGCGAGAACACATTGTGAAGTATAAGGAAATGCCAAATTATTGGAAATTTAGAAACAACTGTGTGTGTATAATTTTCATGCGCCTTTTGAATTGAGTGCTTTTTGGTTTGAACCGCTGAGAGCGGCTTATGGGAGTGAATCAGTTAAAAAAAAAAACAACACAACAAATCTTTGCAAGTGCGCATGCTCAGCTACTGTGCTCTGTGAAGTGGTAGTGCAGTGCTGTCAACATCATAAGTTTGGATGATGCAAGGGAAACAACCAAATGTTGATCTTTACAATCTTATTGATCTAAACCTCTCTATCTCAAATTAAAATGCAATGAAAGAGCTAGAATTCAGTGACACAAAATAATTGACAAAGGGCCAGATGCGTTGTTTACATTATTGTGTCGATTTTCTACGTCACGTACCAGTGACAATGTGAAGAAATGACATGATACAGTAGGCAAAACTATTGAATAGTGTTTTTCTTTTCCAAAACTGGGTAAATCAAATTTTGCATCAGTTATGGCCCCTTTAAGATAGTCATTCGAAATGAGCGTAAGACGCCGTGTAAATGTTCAGTTAACACTTGCTATGTCCCATCTTTATCCTGTAACATAGATGGAACATAGCAACTGTGAACTGAACACTTACTTTAATTTTGAATGGCTATCTGAAAGGGGCCATAACTGATGCAAAATTTGACTTACCCAGTTTTGGAAAAAGGCTCTTCAATTATTCCAATACATTTCAGATATGTGGCTTCTTTCCCCCTTTCTGTACCTAGAGGGTTAAAAATAATGTATTCCCATTCATTTAGTCTATCCTTAAGGCCTGTATACACTGGTGGGTTTCAGGAATAGAAAAAAGGAATGGGGGACTGTGTGGGAAGAACTCTCCTGGCTTTTCGTCTTTTGTTTTTCCGAGTTCCCCCTTCGAAACATGACCAAAACAAACGGTGCGCATCGCTTCTCATTCAGAAAACGGACCAGTGTAAACCAACAGCGTCGAAAGGAGAAATCGGAAAACAAGAGACGGAAAGCTGTGAGCGTTCTTCCCATACCGCCCCCCATTCCTTTTTTCTATTTTTAAAACCTACCAGTGTAAACACTGGCCTTTAGTATCACTTGGTCGGGGATGGAGAAGCTAGATGACACAATTATGAGAATGAGAAATGAAACACTCCAGATTGTTGTCTGCAATTGGAGGTGTGACACATTTTTAAAGAGTACAGGAGATTTATTGAGTCACGGGAGGCCTTGGAACAACGTTAAGAATGTGGCAAAAAAAGCAACAACAAATGTATGTTACAAAGCCCGGGGTTAGAGACAAGCAATAAACAATCGTTGCAATAAGTCACGAAAGAAGAAAACGTAGACAGACATGAGATTTCGATCCTGAAAGACCTTCCTCCAGCAAAAAAAAACCCCCAAAAAACAGAAGCAGTATTTTAAAGAATATATCATAAAATGCTACCCCCGGAGAGAAAAAAATGACAGAAAATGAGAGAGAGAGAGAGAAAGAAAGAGAGAGAGAGAGAGAGAGAGAGAGAGAGAGAGAGGGGGAGAGAAAGTGAAAGAGAGAGAGAGAGAGGGGGGGGAGAGAAAGTGAAAGAGAGAGAGAAAGAAGGGGGGGAGAGAAAGTGAAAGAGAGAGAGAGAGAAGGGGGGGGGGAGAGAAAGTGAAAGAGAGAGAGAGGGGGGGGGAGAGAAAGTGAAAGAGAGAGAGAGGGGGGGGGGAGAGAAAGTGAAAGAGAGAGAGAGAGAGGGGGGAGGGAGAGAAAATGAAAGAGAGAGAGAGAGGGGGGGGAGAGAAAATGAAAGAGAGAGAGAGAGAGGGGGGGGAGAGAAAATGAAAGAGAGAGAGAGAGAGAGAGAGAGAGAGAATCTTTGGGAAAGGAAAAGAAAGAAAATGAAAATGAGAGAATGGTTTTGAAACGTCAAGTCCTGAGAACAACGAGAGATGAACTACCCGGTAGATATCACTAGGACAAAGCGTAAATTAATAATTTAGAAAGCTGACCGGGGGGGGGGGGGGGGTGATGGGTGTAAGAAATGAGCGTAGGAAGCACAACATCCGGAACGAAAGAAAAAATGAACATACCACGAAACAGGCTGTATATTGGATTTCTATTGTTCTTGTAAATAAAAACATACATAGAAGTAGAACATCATCATCCTCATCATCATCATCATCATCATCATCATCATCATCCTCATCATATTCATCATCATCATCATCATCATCATCATCATCTTCATCATCATCATCATCATCATCCTCATCATCATCATCATCATCATCATCATCCTCATCATCATCATCATCATCATCATCATCTTCATCATCATCATCATCATCATTTGTATTGAGACAACTAATATCATAAAAGAAATAGAGTCATAGAGAGATAACCAGATAGTGGCAGCGAAACAAATTATCACAGAGCGCGAGAGGGGAAAGACAGGTTGTATTAGCAGGACAGACAGAAGAGGGGTGGTAGAAACAGACATATTGATAAAAAGTATAGAAGACGATAGATGAAGTTAATATAATCTTTTAGGAAGAAACACGGCGGGAATGTTTGATGTCTTTGCCCGCTCTCAGAACTTCACATATCGCTTTTCTAGTTTTTGTTTTGTTTGTTTCGTGTTGTTTTTCTTGCCTCTTGCTTTTCCTCTGCGCGTTTTCCGCTTCCTCTTCTTTTCCAGCGTCTTTTCCTGCAGCCTTTTTCTTGTTCTTCTTCTTCTTAGCCCTCAGTCAGTGGAAAAACTCGGGTCAACTACTAGACTTATGTGACCTCCCCCCCCCCCCCCCCCATACCGCCAGTGGTGTCCTGTCGTTCACTGACGGTGAATCTGACCACAATTGAGCACCATCCGTTGTTTACGAAGATTGGGGGTTTCTGTGTCACGTGGCTTGCTCCTCTGCTCTAAAGTTACGCATGGTGACGCTGGCACAAGTGACGATCCGCACGCAATTTGTCGTAAGAGGGATTGGAATAGCCAACACACATGGCGTAGTTTTACCCCAAGACCCACTGCTTGGGTTTACCCTGCTGGTCAGCCACTCATTTTATTGTAGGTATAAATAGTGCCTATGGCTGTTGGCTCTTTGTGGTGGCATGAGAGGCGAGCACCTTGCCCCTAGACCACCTTGTCCCCGGTTCTAAACCCGGGCAGTGCAGGCATGTTGGAAAGTGGATTTTTCTCATATTTTCAAGTCCCTGGTCCTATTGGGGGGTAGGATCGAGTACCTAGTCTTCTCGGATAAGGACGAAAAAATTCGGAGGGCCCGTGTGCACGTTGCGCACGTTAAAGATACCTTGGCAGTTGGAAATCGTAAAGAGCAGGCCGAAAGGCCGCTGCCCGGGCAAAATTGAAATTAATAGATTAAAATTTATCTATATCATCTCCCCCCCCCCCTCCCCCCCGCCAGAACAAGAAATAATAAAACAAGTAAAGTGAGGTGTAAATGCCAAGGGCAGCGAACCTCCTAAAAGAAAGACCTCAAATCATGGCTCTTTGTGATGATGCCATAAAAACTTTTTTTGTGGGGGGGGGGGGGGGGAGGGGGGGGGAGGGAGGCAAAACCGAAACGTCCAATCAACAACAAACCTTTCTCCAAGCCAGAATTTCTAGTTTAGAAATATGAGATGGTACAGAATTAAAAGCCAGTCGTGCAGTGCACTCGTTTGTATTATTAATCTGTTAATTAAACAGAGGGACTCTTCAGTTCGCCCCGATTGTCATTTCCCAGAATATTCTTGATCCAGTGGCCGTATCATTCTCTTCCAACTGGAGACACGGCATTCCGAGACGAACCATTCAATTTCTTCTTTCAGTATTTGTCCGCAAACTACGGGCGTGCAAGTTGCCAAGTTATGGTCACCACTAGATGTTTTATGTCTTGACCTCAGGATGGTCACCACTAGATGTTTTATGTCTTGACCTCAGGATGGTCACCACTAGATGTTTTATGTCTTGACCTCAGGATGGTCACCACTATGTTTTATGTCTTGACCTCAGGATGGTCACCACTATGTTTTATGTCTTGACCTCAGGATGGTCACCACTATGTTTTATGTCTTGACCTCAGGATGGTCACCACTATGTTTTATGTCTTGACCTCAGGATGGTCACCACTAGATGTTTTATGTCTTGACCTCAGGATGGTCACCACTAGATGTTTTATGTCTTGACCTCAGGATGGTCACCACTATGTTTTATGTCTTGACCTCAGGATGGTCACCACTAGATGTTTTATGTCTTGACCTCAGGATGGTCACCACTAGATGTTTTATGTCTTGACCTCAGGATGGTCACCACTAGATGTTTTATGTCTTGACCTCAGGATGGTCACCACTATGTTTTATGTCTTGACCTCAGGATGGTCACCACTATGTTTTATGTCTTGACCTCAGGATGGTCACCACTATGTTTTATGTCTTGACCTCAGGATGGTCACCACTATGTTTTATGTCTTGACCTCAGGATGGTCACCACTAGATGTTTTATGTCTTGACCTCAGGATGGTCACCACTAGATGTTTTATGTCTTGACCTCAGGATGGTCACCACTAGATGTTTTATGTCTTGACCTCAGGATGGTCACCACTAGATGTTTTATGTCTTGACCTCAGGATGGTCACCACTAGATGTTTTATGTCTTGACCTCAGGATGGTCACCACTAGATGTTTTATGTCTTGACCTCAGGATGGTCACCACTAGATGTTTTATGTCTTGACCTCAGGATGGTCACCACTAGATGTTTTATGTCTTGACCTCAGGAGCTGTCGCTGCCCTTGGCATTTACATTTAACTTTTCTTGTTTTTATTTTTCTTGACAATGTTTTTGTGGCAAGTTTTTTTTTGTTTTTTTTTAAATTTTGCTCAGGCAGCAGCGGCCTTGTTAGGCCTGCTCTTCTCGATTTCCACATGCCAAGGTATCTTTAACGTGCGCAACGTGCACTCGCCCCCCCCCCCACCCCCATCCCCACCCCCATCCCCACCCCCCTTCTGTGTTTTTCGTCCTTATCCGACAACTAGGTACTCGATCCTACATATCATAGCCCCAGTGACAGGAATTCTCCTCCAAAATTCCAACATGCCTGCACCAACCGACAATCAAACCCGGTACCTTCGGCATGGGAGGCGAGCACCTTGCCTCTAGACCAACGGGCCCACTGTCATGGTGAGCATTACATGTAGAGAAAAAGACCAAGGCTTTTTTGGGTGCCAGACTGGCCGATCTCTGCCTAATTGTTATCCGTTTCACTAAAACTCTACCCACTGCCAATACCTCAGCCGTGTGGGCAGTGAGTAGTGTTTTACTGTGATGCATGATACATTGTATTTTTAAGCGACAAGCCACCAGTTTGGTTCCTAGACCAGCCTTGTTCTGGTCCACCCCTTATTTTTGTTCCTCTTAGGAAGGCCTGGGATGGGACTTTGTTGCATTGTTTATTATGCGCTCAGCACAATTGACGGCATTCGGTGAATGGATTCGGTTCAAACACTGCGGAGCCTACTGTAACTATCAACAGTGAACAGTCTTCAGCTGAGACACAGGAGAAACAGTAATCTCACTTGCAGCAAGACGCAGGAATAGTTACTTTACAAACGCTCCACGATTATACAGAGTTGATATTTTGATCTAGATAGTGTTATCGGGCTGAGTGTCTCTTAAATTATGACCAGGCACCTTTGCCTGCATTTTGCATGAACGTTGTAGATGGTTGTACAACTTGTTTTGTCTCAGAATTTTGTTTTGGTCACATGGCTTTTTAACATGAGTTTCATTCAACGGTTCTTTGGGCTGTCAATCAGCGGGACCTGTCAATGATGATGGTGATATGATGATGATGATGATGATGATGATGATTTAGGCCTACTGAGCCGCCGCATCTCGTCTTCTCTTTTCAGTTTTCTGGAGACGTTGAGAAATGCACTCTCTCTCCCCCCCCCCCCCCCTCCCTCTCTCTCTCCATCCCTGGGTGATGGAGGAATATTATATAATGAGAACTCTGAAGTAATGCTGAACACAGGAAGAGGACAAAATGAAAGTCAGAGTTAAAACAACACAAATAACAAAAAACAAAGGCAATAAGTGGTGAATCGAGCCTGGGTCTTCCGCTCACAGCACCATTGCTCTTGGGGTGCCTTTCCGTCACGCTATGGACGGCGGGGCTTCCTCTATTCCGCCATCAAAATTTGATTCAGACAAATAGTTAGATCTATTTGTATTATATATTACAACACATATTATTATTATTATTTACATTATAACACAGTTAGAATCCCCTACATTTCCACAATAGATTGACATGTGGCCTATTCCTAATTGATACCAAGTTAATGAATGACCATTTCACTATTTGCAATCCCATTTTTATTCCAGGATCTGAACATTCAAAATTAAAGCTGGATGACACTCAAGAGATCATGGCAATCCCTGCAGGAACTCTGCATTTTTGGGCATTAGTTTGGACCTGACCATAGAAAGTGATTTTTATTCAAGGGCTATTTGCCATATTGTTGGGTGTAACGTTTTGCCGATTTTGAGGTTTTGACATGAAAGTGGTTCTCTCACTCCTACTTTTGTTACGGGCAAGTATCATTCCAATCGGTTAAAAACTTTTAGAGGTATGTATTTGTGACGCAATGTTTTGTGCGTTTTGGCCCTGATTTCACACAACTTTTAATCATCATGTTCTCGGAAAAGCAAAAATGCACATACAACCACATAGAAAATACTCGAGGATATGATTGTAGTTTCTCATGGTATGAAGCAATATAATATCACTCCCTACGTGACTTTTTCCATAGGTTGAACATTTTTTAGGTATGGTGTGTTATGGAGAGGGGGGGGGGGGAACACATTCGGGAACGTTTCAGAATTTCCTGTTGCCTGTACATTCTTGGGTCAAAACTGGATTTTCATGTGTCCGGGCACGGAAACTTCAAAAATCCACCAAGAAGTAAAAAGAAAGAGTGTTTCCATGTGTACAGAAACGCGTTGCCGTTGCCGTTTCCGCACTCATGAAAAACCAACTTCTCTCTGCTCGAAATGAGACATGAACTAATTTGTCTGTTCTTCCACCTCTCTTCTAACAGTTTTAGGCGTGTTTATCGCTAAAATAATTATGAATGTATTTTCAATACGAGGGTTACTCTAGTTTCCTTCCAAACATAGGCCTTCAGACGTAAAGGACTTTTACTTTCGACTCAGACCTCTACATGCTGACAAGCAGACATGCGGGCAATCACACACAGACGATGACCTTTCCAACTAAACAAATTTCAACCAGCAGAAAAACAAGGCAGGTAAGATTTGCACTCTTAGCTTTGGCCTGGTTTTGCCTCCCTGTGACGCTGAATGAAGTTATGCGCAAATTCATTCCTTGGCCACGCGTTAATGACGTACACGGCGCAACATTGCCTCTGTGAACCTAGGTGACTCACTACCAACACGGGGTCGGTTCATGGCAGAGTAGAATTTAGCTAGCGTCCGCAGCGGTCCTTGCTGCCAAAGGCCGATATGTCGGCCCAACAATATTATTATGTTGCATGGGGAAGGCTGCCGCACAGCCGATATATGGGCCCTACTGTTCCACGCTAAAACTGCCGCAAGGCTGATGTATCGGCTGATATTGTCCGGCATGTTTTGCACCCCTGATTTTATACTACTTCCTGTTGTCTGTCTACCCTACAATCCAGCCTTTTTTTTCCGTACAAGCACAAAGTATCAATGTGCAGAGATCGTTTTTCAAGCGTTAGTGAGCTAAAAAACCAACACCATTCGTCTCTAAATTCTGATTCTGATTGGAAAATTCTGGTCATGTGAGCTCAAGAGACATTTTCATCCTTCAGCAGATCCGATGATTCTGGCTCTGATTCAAGTGATACTGAAGATTTTGATGGTGAGATAAAGGATTCCACTGAAAGTAATAATGAAAATGGAGCTAGAGCTAGCCCAGGGGGTGCGAGTTTATCCTCCTGAATCTGTGGGTCCAGACATACCAAAAAACTGTAGGCCATTTGAATAATTGGCATTTTCTTTATAGATTTGTGCAAGACCACTCTAATAATCTCCACCCAGTGCCCTTTCAAACAAAGTATAATGGTTATATGTTATCGCTTTGGGTTTGGCAGCAATACTCCTAAAAAAAAAAAGATAACCCCAGTTATTTTTGCATTTTCTCAGAGAGCCTTTGGCAGTCTTCACTAGGGGGGCATTATGCTAAGTCTTGTCAGATACAGTCAGATGCTGGCAGACAAGGACTGCACACTATAGTTTCCTATATTTTCTTAGTAAATCCGCGAAGACCCTATCACGCTAAGCCCGGTCAGACACAGCCAGCTTTTGCCATTATTTCTTTGATGTACTTTTCGCTGGCAGCACCAGGCTTAGTATGGTCTCTCCCTTAACGTGCAATTTACCTTGGTAGTCTAAGAAGGATGGGCGTCTGGATGTAGCAGCTTAAAGAACGAAAAAACATTTAGTACAAAAGTAGCGTGGGACAGCTTGAGGCATTGAAGCCAACCATTTACTGCCTGTCCAAAATTTATTCTATATATATTTCAAGTCCCCTTTGTTGCTAAGATACTAACAAAAACAAGCAGAATAGCGTAACTGTGCCCAGGCTAACACAAAATTTAATAAACTTTCCTCGGCAAATTCACAGATTTTGCATCGTTTTATATCTCTAAAATAGAACAGTTAAACATTTAATTTATGTAACTTAACATGCACACAAAACAAGACGTAAACAAAAATAAATTCATATTAGCCAAAAAATCAAACAGATTTCTAAATCTGGACACATCTCAATAGTACTCATTAATGGGTCGCCTTGGTCTCCTTTCGTATCGTTGCAAGCATGACTCATACGATTAAAAATTATAAATCGACGGCTACCACTTGGGTGGAAATATTCGCAAACATAGACTTTCTAACAGGCTTATATAAATTCGTGAAACGAAAATTTGAGGGCGTCTTGGCGAGCTTCAGGTAATTTGAAATGTTCATGCCAATCTTGAAAGCTTTGAGTGCTGCAGTGAGTTACTAAGAAATCGTGTTAATGCTTTTTCAAACAAACAGATAGACAGAAAGACAGGCAGACAGAATGTCAGATTAATAGATAGTTCCAACAAATGGAAATAAATTCTAATGGACACGTTTTTAATGTCCACCCCCCCCCCCCTTTTTTCCCCAAAACAAAGACAACCGGACCAACCAGAAGATTTCAAAATGGACATTATTTTTTTTTTATAATACGCACTCATTAATTTGTTTCAGTTGTTTCTACGTATTTCCTTGAACATCAATAATCATTAACTCTGAATACTTCGGTTCACCCATCATATAGAATAATAATATATAATCAACTTTTTAATCATACTAACAACTTTAAGGAAAATGAAGGAAAATGAAAGCGATCCCAAAGGATGGCGATGTTATAGTAACTTGCGCCCGAGAAAAAGAGATAGCACGTATTAGCATGGCGCTATGTATATTGGTAGCTGGAGGTAGGTCAGAGGTCGAGTGACCCTACTTAATTAGGTCAGTGTGCGAAATAACGTCGATTACTGATTGGCTGCAACCACTCAGACATTTGCATATATTGGGTACATGGACGTCAAATCAATGTAAAACAGGTAAGGTTAGACAATATTACGAAGCCTTTTGTGCACAAACAACAAGGGTCAACCGTTTTGTCCTTTCATGGTTTTATTGAACACAGTTTTGTTCTAGATTAAGGTTTACCTCACAGAAATGCTAATACACTCATAAAGACAGATTCGAACATTTCATTTTGATGCCAATTGAAACACAAACAGCCCTTAAAAGCGTTGACAAACATAAGGCACTAAATGTGGACGGTTTGATGTAACCCTGACGTCACAATGCGCATGCCGGGAGCTGATAACGAGTTCAGGCGTTGTTTGTAGGGAAAGAAGGGTGAAGAGATTCCGTTGCGCACAGTATGAGACGGGTGAGGGTTAAAAAGGGAACTACTTGCAGAGTGATTGGTGTTTAAATAATGGACATATCCGGAGAGTTAGCGTTTTGACCTACTTTCTGTAATGTCAGATCGACGTTCTGTATGATGTATCACGAGAAAGACTGTCCGCGGTGTATGTTTATGACCATGTCCACTAAAACAAGGGCATGCAAGAGTGATTTGGGCGAAGGGGGTGTTGGGTTGGGCAGAAAGAAGTCACAAAACGCACAACGCGGTTACACAAAATCGTAACAACACATAGTGAGGCGTATCAGACCCAATTTTTACCACAAAATTCTCCGACGGACAGGCCTCATGAGGGTGTAATGGGCTTAAATTTTGCCCGAAGAACGTTCTACTAGAAACGAAATCTTGTGTTCTTCTTGGTCAGTCTTAATCTTCTTTTAGTTTTACATGCAGTTCTTGGACACGCCCACTTCCTCGGGATCAGCAAATTATTTTTGTGTAATAGAAGTCGTCAAGCTGCAATAGAACTGGAAGATTCGGCAGTACACATATATAGGCACACTGTTTTCAGTCCGTTTGTTGGGAAGTTGAATTCACTGAATACATGTACCGTACAATACAATTTGTGAGAAAAAAAAACATGAATTCGTTTATCTGTACGCAAAGCCCACATAAATCGTCTCGTACACTGCCGTCTAACTGAAAAAATGGATATTAAAGTCAGTATATTTAATGCGCTAATGTGGATGAAACTCTCTTATTAAAAACACAGTAAAGAATAAAATTTGCCCTATCCTTCTATCTGGGTTATAATTGCATGGGACTAATGGTTTTCTTTGGTCACCATAAAATGGAACTTAAAGAATAAAGCGGTGCGCAACTGAAGATATTTTAATGCGTCTCCCACAAAAAAGTGTTTGTGTTTATGGGCAAAACACGGAAATATCTTTGCTAGCAGCAGTTCTTTTTTCAACAGCAGAATTGAAAGATCTGCATGAGTTTCCTTTTTTTTTTTTTCTTTCTTTAGAAAGTTAAAGTGTTTGAGGCCGGTTGGTTTTCAGTGTTATACTCAGAGGGATGATAAGATTCAAAATACATATTACTACTGTAATTACACTATTTTTATTTCAGCAGTTTGAGGAAGGTTTTAGGCTTGGCGGCATAATAACGGCCTCTTCGCGTGTTTCACTGTCTATTTGGTTATTTTATTTATGTTTGGTATTCAGAGCTACATCAATGTAAATTTTACAAATAGAATTAAAATAATAGTTCCTATAAATTTCCTTTCGAAAAGTTGTTTCGTATAGATCTGAAAACAGTTTTGTAAATGTGTAAGCACTTTTTAAAGAAAGGACAAGACTAACTGCTGGTCCACGTCAGTAAATAATTCTTTCATGGATGAATAAATTACGATACGAGCGAGATTAAAAAAGAAGCGAAGATTTCCTTTCATGACTATTCTGATCTTGAAAGGTTATTCCCGCCACGCACATAAATCATAATGACTGCAGCGCAGAAATGTACAATTTAGATTACTCGACATGAAATACGTCTCTCATGTTGTGTTATTATGTCCCCATTCTTAATTCTGACCTAACATAAAAAATGAAAAAATACAAAGTCACAAACACAGCTTGGGCGACGTCGGTATCATCAGAGGCCCCGGCATCTATGGAATCTCTAAGGCCTCTTCTACGACCGCAGCAAAAACAAAATAATGTTAGCTGTCAAAAACGTCTTTGTGTGGAGTTACACTACCGATATTTCTCTTTCGCTCTCTCATCCAATTAGACAATATAATTCATATTAGCTTACGCTGTCGTCAAAGCATTCTCGGCCATACAAACATATTCAAGGAACGTTAACATTTCCCCGTGATAAAGTCTTGATTTGAAAGCAATATTTTGTACATGTAGTTTGTTTCTTTGATAACATTTTCTATATTATGGATTGAACAGGATAGGCGTTAACGTTTGACTCGGCGGCCATTTTACAGGTCTACTGATCGGCTACGTACTCTGCAGATAATAAAAACTATCACAATTGAAAGCAGAAAATGGGGTTTCTTCCCTCAGTTTTGTAGCCTGCCCTAACTATGTAAAGTTTATTTGCATATTTTATCCATTTATTTCTGTCTTCAATTCCTCTTCACCGGAACTTCCACGCCTCACAAGCGTTTGTATCTATAGGGCACCTTCCTTCACCGACTTATTATTTCTGGTGTATTCATTCAAACTCTTGAACGCGCACTTTCTCCACTCTTTATGTGTAAACTGTGCCTCCTGAAAGAAAAAGAAAAATGTATTTAGTTTTCATACCGTATCATATTGAAGAGATAGCTGTTACTGAATAAGCCTACCGCATACAATGTGATCAGGGTAAACAATATGTGTCTTTCAATCGAATGAGCTGGTACTTGTGGCGGTTAGCTACACCTTCTTCTCTCACCCATCTCCTCTGTTTAACCGTGAATCTTGCTCGATGGTTGTGTTTTCTCCCCGTCACGTGTTCAAATCATAGGTAGATCGAGGAGAAAAGGAGTTTATTTTTGTCCTTTGATTTGTATAGGCAAAACCAGGCATATATGCAGACATAAAGTGGGCAGATCTAACGGGACATTTCTCTTAACCCAGTGATTTCACTTAGCAGAACAGTTAACCGATAGCCTACGGGTATCCAATCTGTAATTTCGAACAGCGTGTTGTGGCGATCGGTTTTATTTTGCTGAAACTGGTAAAAAAGAAAGTCTCATGATGAGTTCATCAAGGTGAAAACATACCAAAAATAATCAAATTAGCTGTCCATCCTGTGTGACATTGACAACCCATATAGGTTTAACTAAAAAATAGGTGATTAAGCTGAAATCATTCATATCAGGTTGCTTAAATCGTTGTCCAGTTTTCCTGGCATCATTGTTGACGCGGTGGTTGGGTGAGAGCGGGGGATAAACAATAAGAACTTTCAAAATTGCCAATGCAGAACACAGCTTAAAACGATTGGCAGTGGTTATGAGAAATATGGCGGCCGATGTACACAAACCGGGTCCGTGACGTCATAAAGGTTCAATCTGTAGCATTGCAGATCTTTTAAAGGCTAGTTATGTTAATTCATTTTTTTTTTTCGTTGGTTGATGGTGATCTCAAAGAGCTGAAGATGTTACTGCCGTTGCCCTGGAGAAAAGTGGCCACAAGTTTGATAATGGGAAATGGTAGGACATCTATACTTGAGAAAGAAGAGATGCAAAAGGCATCCACGATTCTGTTTTGATTATTCCACTTCTCTGTTAGAGGGGAGTCAAATACAGACTTTTGTTGTTCGAAGGACGAAAAGCAAATCGATTAGTGTGACTATGATATTTGAATAATCACAGTGAAGGAATGCTATTATTCGCCTGTAATATAATATGATTTTCAAACAGTAATCAACTTCTTGAGAGGGTAACGAAAATCATAATTATCTGAAAATTCTATTCGACAGACCCAGATCTAATAAGAGTTAAAGTGGTAAGTAAATTTTACAAAATTTTACCAAGTCATTCTTGACAGATGCCATAATTATATGGTTATGGTCACAGTGCAAGTGGGCACCTTAACCCTGTCAGTTTGTTCTTTCCTTAATTCTTTATTGTCTCTTATAGTCTCTGACATAACAATCACCAGAAAAAACAAACAAAAAACTAGTATGCGTACTAAATAACATGAGTTGGAATTACTCACATGTAGAATTCTTTCAGACATGTAGATCCAAGAATTAATTTGGACAAAAAAATAGCATCATGTCCATTCTATCTAATGATTTCATGCAAGCATGTAGATTTAAGAATTCATGTGAACGTGCAAATACAAGAATTCATGCGGACATGTAGATAAAAGAATTCATACATGTTGCCCACATTTAGATCTAAGAATTTAAGCGGACATGTACATCTAAAAATTATTGCAGACCTGTAGATCTAAGAATTCATGCGGACATGTAGATCTAAAAATCATTGTGGACATCTAGATCTAAGAATTCATGTGGACATGTAGATCAAAAAAATATTGCGGACATCTAGATCTAAGAATTCATGCAGACATGTAGATCTAAAAATTATTGCTTAGATATAGATCTGAAATTATGGTGGACATGTAGATCTAAAAATTATTGCGGACATGTAGATCTAAGAATTCATTCAGACATGTGGAGCTAAAAATTATTGCGGACCTGTAGATCTAAGAATACATGCAGACATGTAGATCTAAAAATTATTGCGGACATCTAGATCTAAGAATTCATACAGACATGTAGATCTAAAAATTATTGCAGAGATATACATCTGAAAATTATGGCGGACATGTAGATCTGAAAATTATTGCGGACATCTAAATCTAAGAATTCATGCAGACACGTGGATCTAAAAATTATAGCGGATCTGTAGATCTAAAAATTCATGTGGACATGTAGATCTAAAAAATTATCTGAGATATACATCTGAAAATTATGGTGGACATGTAGATCTAAAAATTATTGCGGAGATATAAACCTAATGTTTTAGACCAATTTCTTCAGTTTGATAAATTAATGTTAATACCTAAAGTGTCATGTAACGGGCTACAGAGCTGTGGAATAGAGCCATTTCAATTTCAACTGATCAGTTTCATTTCTTGCTCTCACAGGATGGAAATTTTACCCCGCAATGCCTCTTCACGAGACTTTAACAATGGATATAGAATATATTCACCACTGTTGTTCTATGCAATGGCTGACCAAGATAAGGACACCCACACAGTTTAATGTGGTCATGTCCAAGACAAAATAAGGATGTTAACAAAGGAAACTCTCATTTTCTAAGGGCAAAAGTATATACTTTTATTTTTCTCTTAATCACAACTGAAGAACTCATAAAGCAAAGCACATGCATATTTTTCTCATAGTCATTTGGTGCCAGAATCAATTGTTTTCTGTACAATTTCTAATTGTCTGGAGAAGTAAGAATATTCATATCAAGAGTTTATGTATTTTTATGATGATTGTGTTATGTTGTTTTCTGTACAGTTTCTAACTGAGTGGAGAAGTTAGAATATTTGAGGTAAAGAGTTTATGTATTTTTAAGATGATTGCTTTGTGATAAGCACTTCTGCCTGTGACTTGATGTAAGAATGAAAAAAATTTTATGATATGATTGCTTTCTACATTTCCTGAGCACTGCCAATGCTAATTTCAAGTGGTATGATGAGTTTATGTAATTATTTCAGATTGTGAGATGTGTTTCCTGTAATGACCTAATACTGAATATCACAGTGAGAAATCAAGTGAGTATATTAGTTTGTTTGTTGTGTAAAACAGACTGGAAAGCATACTTTTATTAATAACAAGATTTGCTTATGCCACACAACAAGGAATATCACAAAACTACCTGGTAAAGGTGTGTGTGGGAAGAGAGAGAGAGAGAGAGAAAGAGAGACAAAATATTAAAACATCATCACCTTCAACTTAGTACATGTTTTCAAATTGTATTTTATCATTCCCATTGGCTATGAATTAACAATACTCTAGTAACAAAAAAGATTACAAACCATTAAAGGATGAAAGAAATATACTGTAGATCTAAATAAAAATGATGATGAAAAAAATATCCCGCCCACATCATCATATCCAGAAGGCTGGCAATTTTAGTACACTTTGTGATATCACATCGTCCATTAAAAATGAAAAATACTTTAAAGTATAATACAACATTTTTGTGCCTTTCACCAGTGTAAAATGTAGATTCTGGAGAGTTAAACAGCGATGACAGTATTCTCTTAAGCAGCAGAAGACTGTTTCTCCTGACATGTTTGTAGTTGGGGGACACTTTTTGCTCTTCAACAATCATGAATGGTTTTGAATGGTTATTTTCAGCCTTTGGACTTTGTAAATCTTTTTCTCCATTACCTATTAAAATAAGAGGACAATAAGAAAAACATATTATTCTGGGTGGGTTATAAATAAATGTCATTTGTCAAATATTTGATTGCACTTTATATATACCAATTTTAAAGTCTTTTACACAAGCTGCAGATAAAAATCAGTGGACCAAAGAATTCATTTGGACTTGTATCGAAGAATTCATGCTGATGTTGATCTAAACTTTTTAGATCAATATTTCCCCATTAACATAAATTAATGTTAAAATCTGAAATAATGGGGGAAAGAAAAGGAATGAAATAAATTTATCTCAGTTTCAACTGATAATTTTTTTTTTTTTTTTACTTCCTTAGAATGGATTTTTCAAAACCTGCAGTGCCTCTTCACAAGGCTTTAACTGTGGAATATTCACCATGACCTTCTCAATACAATAGCTGACCAAATTGAGGATACCCATGCATTTCCATCAGAGACCATGCCTAAGGCAAACTGAGGATTGAAGCAAAGAAAACTTTCATTTGCCCCAGTCCCAATTTGCTGAAAAAATGAATACAGTACACATTTATTCTTATGCATATTTTTGTCTTTGTCATAAGACGTCAGAATAAAATATAGGCCTATTCTGTTCTAACTGATCTGATTGCAAAGAGTTTGTGTATTCCTGTGACGACTGCTTTGTATATGTAGTTATCCCTATAATATAAGAATGAAATGTTTTCGTTGATTGAATTGCTTTTCTAAATTTTACATTTCCCGAGCCAGTTTCTCTGATTGCCAAGACGGTTCAAGTGGCCAAATTCCGTCCGCCGATTTGCTAGCATATCATCCATATCAACAGTGCAACAATTCACACCATGCCCCTTCATAAATGAACGCAGAAGACCATTATCACAGATCTTTATGAGTAGTATTCGCCGTGTTTATACGCGCGCAAGTTGTGGACATAAAATAATGAAAGAAGGCATGGTCCGTCTCGGTATTCTGTGTCTCGGTTTTCACTGTCAGTGCTATAGTCCGTTCACCGAGGCGTGATCACGGTTTAGTTGGATTTTCTCAGATATTACGAAACACAGCGTCCTGAATTTTTGCATGCAGTGTTACATAAAATTTATCATGACCCTACAAATCTTGAATTTGAAGTCTGTGCGCAGCACCGTAGGTTCTTTCAAAGCGGCAAATTTCTTTGATCTTTTCTCTGTTTTTAATTTCATAGGCCCCAAACATATAGACGTTTACAGTATATTATCTGTCTTCCGACATGATCTGTCACTTCTCATGTCCCGGTTGTTGATCTTAATTCCCAAACATAGTAACAATCTGTGGTGTATTGCAGTGGCGTATCATCACGTTAAGGTCTTGAGGTTTGATTTACACGTAAATGCATTTATTGTTCCTTTTCTGTAAGATAAAGCTACTATAGATTCATTACTTATCTATTGAAAAGAACCTTCTAGTTGTGCTAAACGGTAACATCCTATGAAAGATAAAGTTTGAAGTAGCTAGGCTTTCCAATCTGTAAAAAGTTGTGAGAAATATGCATATCGATAAATGACCACCCTTTCCCCTCTGAGTCCCTGTCATTGCAAGACCATGTCCTTGTGGGTACAAAGATCACACATTAGAAAGGTTAGCCCTAACCTAAATTTTTTTTTTTTAATTTAAAAAACAGGCAAGAACTTTTCGATGTTTTTTAATGTTTTATCATCTCAGTCGATTTCTGAGTCGGATGTCTCCATTGGATTGATGACGATATTCGGATGAATGAAATGAAGGCCCTCATTTTGCCAATATTCTTCCTCCAACCGCAATACATGATCCTCGCACTTGGAGAAAAATTCTGCATCGACAATTTTCAGTGCTGCATGAGTTAGATTTTGGATGTCTGACAGTTCGAAGGTCTTGTCCTCTCCAATGTACCGGCTCGTATTGATTTTGATCCATGATGAAAGGTCTTCTGAAATTGAAAGACCTCTGGTAACGCCTCTGACCTGTGTTGGCCAACCAGGGAACAATCACGAGAGTTTGTTTTTAAACTCACTTTAATCCCGTGCTGTACCACATTTTAGTGGGGCTCTAGCCGATGTGTTAAATTATTACAGTAAAACACTGAAATGTTTACCGTTGTCGGTGCTCTCTTTATCTATATACCGCAAATAAACAAATTCGAAAACTACTTTAATAATTCGGGGGGAAAAATTTGGGTTAGGGTCATCACAAATCTAAGACTTCATGCCAAATTACATTCAAATATCATCGATGGTTGCAACGCTGCCAGCAGTTTTCTGTGATCACAAGTATTGAACTCGCGAAATTCGCGGGGGGGGGGGGGGGGGAGTGAAAAGTGTTGTGAGTAGGTCTGGGGGTGGCTGCAATGGAGGGAGCATTACTTGACCGTTGGCACAGCAAAGTGCAGCAAGAACCACGAATGTTATGGATGGACTCGGAAGCACGGTTTCAAATTTGGGGAACCGGACGTTGAGATCGCACGGTGGACCGCAAATTCAGTGACGTCATGCCACATAAAAACTCGCGCCCGGATGGTATTTATTTGGAACAAATGCAAATTTGCGTAGTTCAAAAAAATACTTATGGAGAGTGTTCAGCAATGAGTGTAGCGAGGAATCAACTTCAGACCAAAAGAAATTTGTATGCAAAATTTGAGCTCGATTGGTGCACAGATAGCCGAGCTACGGCTTTTACAAAAAAAGCGAGTTTTTTTTTTATAATAGATGCCTCGGTGAACGGACTATAATAGTATGTATGCTTCTTAAGTTTTTTTTTGTTTTGTTAATAAGTATTTCAGACTGTGACTTTTATCAGATGCCTTTTTTAACCTAACAATTCAACTTTGAATAAAGCATTGAAAAATCAATAAATATTTTACATTTGGTTTGTATTGCAAAACAGATTGTTTTGTTATCAGCATGTGGAGTCTGGAATGCATACTTTTATTAAAAGCTAGATATTGTTATGCCCAAAAACAAGGAACAGAAACAGATCTAGAATAGATGTGTGGTAGGAGGGAGGCAGAGAAAGAGAGACAAAGTTTAAAACATCATCAAAATGTAACTTGATAGTACATGTAATCAATTGTATTTTAGCAGTGCCACCATCTTAGCGGATATAGATGACATACTTTTCAAGCAAAACACTTTTGTATATCCCTACTCTTGTATAAAAAAAAAAAAAAAAAAAAAAATTAACATCCTAAATATGAAAATAATATCCCCCTAGGACACCATAAATATTCACAAGTACGGCAATTTTAATACAATTTGTGATATTATATCGGGTGATAAAAAAAACCCCAAAAACTGCCCCAAACTTGACACCAATTTTTTAAATTAATATCACGCAATCCTTTAGACGAATCCATGAGAAATTTTGGTAGAGTTATGTTCATTATATGCGTAATGCTATGTTAAACTTTCATCAAGATTTAATCACCACTTTTAAAGATATTTTAGATTAAATGAGTGTCTGTCAAAAATTAATAAAACGAGCCAGCTGAGCAAGACCTACCGTAAGGCTTTACTTCATAACTTTTTTTTCAATAAAGCTGTTCCATTTAATTTTCGTATGCATACACAGTATGTATTTACCCATACACATGTGAAATATCATTGAGATCGAATCAGCGGTTCATGAATTATAAAGCTTCAAATCTGGGGTAGTTTTTTTTTTTTTATCATCATTAGTTGGAATACACTCGACTTGGAGGTAATCAATGTATCACAAAAGACTTGGTTGAGTGTCGTCTGCTAAACTAAGATCTACAAAATAAGGTTGGATTGGAAAGAGTCCGATGAAATTTTAACATATTATCATTACACATACGATGGACATTACCCTACCAAAATTTCTCACGGGATTCATCAAAAGGATGGCGAGATATTTGGTGTCAATGTTTGGACATTTTTTATTATTTTTTTAATCACCCGATTTATTATTAACTGAATAATGGAATAGATCTTAATTATTAAATTTCCGTGAATATAACCTGAATATTATTTTTATACTTTGAAGAGTCCTAATACTGTGCTGACATCATCCTCTCCATTAAACAGCTGAAGGCTTTGCTTCTTCTGACTTGCAGCGTGATTGGGACAATGTTGAATAGTCAAGAATGATTTTAAATGGCTATTTTCAGCCTTCAGAATTTTCATCTTTTTTATCCACTGCCTGTTACAATAATAGGAAGACATGGAAACTATTATCATAACATTCTAGATGGTTTCTATGAGGAAAATAAATGTATGTCATTTATATTCATGTCAATTTTCATGTTAAGTCTAAAGTCTTTATAAAAGCGACAGTTAAAAATAGAAACGGTTTTCTTCTACTTGACCAAAATATAACGGGTACATATCATTTGGGGAACTAAAATTTTAAAACTTCTCATTTGGGGAACTGCTAATTGGGGAACTCCTACTCGATTCAATCCTATTCGATATTATGGAATCAATGTTGGGAAAAAAGGACATCTCTAATCACTTCATTGCATGAGTGATTTTGATAGTAAGCGGGCAGAATGTGTGGTTGGGCAGAAAGCAAAATTTTATTCAAAGATACACGTTTGTTGAGTTGTTGAGTGACAAAGTGAGTTGGCCTCGGATTGTTTTTTTTTGTTTGTTTTGTTATCTTTGCTGTTGACGTTATTGTTAGCGTGTGAAACGAAGGGATATATAAAGCAAGCCAGGCCAAGTCCAAGTGTAGCTGTTGCAAGTAATTTTGCCTGTTATAATGGAGCTGTGCACAATAGAGACGAGGAAAGGAAAGCCTGCGGTTCTTTTAAACGGATTTATGTACAGATTAAAGACAGAGGGGGCACCTATGAATTTTTAAATGTTTCAAAATTCTGAAGCAATTTTTTGGCAAACGGAAGGGGCAATTAACTTGGTGTTAAAATATCGACAAGGAGAGAAAGTATTTGTCGAAATAGTGTCGACAGAAATTGGTTCCCCAAATGCACTGTTTTTGGAAGTTCCCCAAATGAGAAATTTTGCAGTTCCCCAAATGATATGTACCCAAAATAACCATAGGAAACAAACTAATAAGCAAACAAAAACATAATAATAATCTATGTGAATTAGGAATGTGAAGAAACAAACTCATGTAGATCCTATGCGTCTGAAAGGCCTCAAACAAATTTCATTCAACTTTCATCGTCATGACTAGATATTATTTAAGTTCTCTTCAGTCATCCAGATCTCTTCAAAACAAACAAGTGGGAAATAATATTTCAGGTACAGATTAACTGCATCAATTATTGACTTGAACAGCTCAGAGCTGACATTCAGTTTGGGATACATAATACATTGTTTTGCCTTTCATATTAGATAAGGGAAAAAAACAACACAAAACAACCAGACATCAGGAAGGTTTCATTCTATTTCAGATTTTGTGTTTTTAACTAAATCGATAACCTATCTATTATATTTTTAGCTAGATCTGTCGCCTATCATTTGTGAAAATATTCCATCACCTCTTTGAAATTTATGCAAAAGAGAAAAAAAAAACATTAACTGTAACGTATTTTTCCCCACATTGTAGAATAGTCACTTCACGTCTCAGAACAATTTATTTATCATATTATTACATGTATTATTATCATTATTATTATTGTTACTATTACATATTATTTTTATCTAATGGAGTTTGCTCTTCAGCAGGAGCCTTTCTCTTCCTGTAAAACCTTTCCACCTGGTCTGAACTCGCAAAAGTAAAAAAAAAAAAAAACAAGTACGAAAATTATAATCTTTCTTTAGATCTAGCTCCAGCTGTCATGTAATTCGTCCGCACGCTGGAAATCACTCTCACACTAAAAAACACAACAACAATTAATTATACAATTTTATTATTTACGAGGTTTTATTTACAATGTACAGGAATCTAGATTATAATGACTTGTACAATGAAATAATGACAAGAATGCTCGCGAATAAAACATTGTCTCAAAATTGTTCGTACTATGGGTGCAGAACAGCAGGCCTACTTAACCACCACAAAATGTTTCGGGGGAGAGGGCCAGCTTTAGTGTTGATCCTGATTTCACGATCTAGTTTTAAAGCCTGAACTATTTTAGTACTTGCTTCCTATTTTCATATTCCCAACAACTAGAAATTCTCCCGCTGTCTTGCATCATTTTCTCCACTACATTCGGTATAGCGCAACATCTAGGCTACTTGTATCTCCACCTCCAACAAATGGAAACCAAATTCTGGTGCACACATTCTTTGTGTTCAGTGCTACCTTCTCTAACCCCCCCCCACCCCACCCCCATCCCCCCCCCCATCCCCCCCCCCCATGCAAAAACACATCCGAACCGAGCAACAGATTTTTTAAAAAGGGACATAAATTATGGGTTCACTTTATTTGTTTCTCTGATTTTCATTTACTTCGTTACCCACTGACACATACAATTTTTAATAATTTCCACTCAACCATAAATCGAATTTTTATTCATAAATAATAAACTAATTTGGACAAAGGACAGGAAAATTAAAACGATCTCAAAAGAGTCCGATTTTGCAGTAACTTATGCGCGAGGGAAGCAGATAGCACATTTTAGCTTAACCCCAGTGTCCTTGATTGCGACAGGTTCAGTGATTAGGGCGGAGCGCAAAATCGAGTCACTTGAGCTACTGATTGGCTGGAACCCTTTAGTCATTTACATAAACGGTAATCAATGCAAAACAGGTATACAGTCTTTCGCGGACTTTCATTGTGATGACAGTGGCATTGTTCTTTCAAGGTTTATTCAACACAGTTTTGTGCTAGAAGTTGTTTGATCCAGCACTTCGACAGACATAAAAATGTATGCTTTTGAGCACGAACATTCAAAGCGGTGACAAACAAAAGGACAGTGGAGTGTATCTCTGACGTCACAAAGCGCAAGCGGAGGGTAAGCAAACGATTTCGAGGCTGCGGAGAGGTGGGAAAAGAGGCGGAAAAAGATTTGAAAAGAGCACCAGTTGCGTCAGAGTAAACGGGGACTACTTGCAAATCGGGGGCGCTTGGCGTCCCGTTCTACTTTCTTGTTGGTCAAATCAGTGGGTTCGGCGGTATATAAATCACCATGTCCGCGGCGGGTAAAGGGAGAGAAGAGTGGTTTAGGGATTGCGGTGTTGAGTTGTCACCCCTTGCCCAAAGTTGCGTGAATACTCAAAAACACATCCAACCAACGTTCCCTCTAATTTTTCCAAACCATTGGGGGGAACTTTTGATGTTTTGAGCAAGAATATTTTAAAAGAATCGTATTTTGTAACTTAAAATTTAATATTCGAAACATAGAAAGCGAAGCACTTTTTAGATCTGAAGTGAAAACCTATCTCTTCAGAAAACACTTTGATGTGTAGTCTGATATGTATTTGTGTTTTGTGCGTGTGTGTGAAGGAGAGAGAGAGAGAGAGAGAGAGAGAGAGGAGGGAGAGATAGTGTTTGTGTGTGTGTGTGTGCCTTTGTGTGTGTTGTCAGTTGCTAGGAATGAGATTTGTCTGTTTCTGCATGTTTTATAAAGCGCATTGAGCATCTCTGGATATGCGCTATATAAATGAACTTTATTATTATTATTATTATTAAAACTGAGCTCCAACATTTTGATGTGCGCGTCACCAATACAGCGACTGCGCGGCCGCGCACCAGCGCAGTTTAGAGGAAACATTGTTTCAAACAACTACAACAATAACACAACGGTATCAGCAGCAGCAGGAAATATTATAAACAGCAGCACAACAACTCTGGGAGAAATAACACAAACAGGAACAAAAAACTGCAACAACATTAACGACATCTGCAAGAATCGTACTTAAAAGAAGAAAATTACGGAAAGAGTAGTAATAAAACACACGAGGAAAAAATCTCAACCCAGTGAGCTGAAAGGGATTAAAGAAAACAGTTATTCCGATAAATATTCTGATTTCAAGATCTAAATTGTTCTTTCAGCCAGATAAATGAACAGTGGAGTTTGACTGTATGGAATTTTATTTTAATTAATCAGTGTCGGTAAAATAAAAATTTTGATGTTGAGTTACTTACCGTAATAAGTCCCCATAATATCCCTCACTCTGACTTTGACGTCAATACTACAAACGCATTCGAAAAAAAAAAAGGCATCTGTACTGCAGCCTGAAAAAATAAAAGGAACAAAAAAAATATTCTTGGCAAATCAAAAGCACAGATTTACACCCTACCCACTCACCCTCCCCCCTCCGTCCCTCCCTCCACCCCCCCCTCCGACTTTCTCTCTTCAACTCTCTGCCTTCCCCCCTCCCCCATCTTATCTCCCTCTCTCTCTCTCTCAGACACACTTAAACAGACATAATAAAATGCATGTGCAAGCACGCATGCGCTGTCCATAATAATCAAATCATCGGTTACGTCTGGTTTATCAAATTATATACTCATTTTTATGTTTGTTTTCTAGTTATGGGAAAGACAGGACTTGGTAGGATGGGAAGCAGTAGTGTGGGACGCTGTGGTTTACAGATCACCACTTTCCAAAATATCATAGGAAAGGAAATGCAACTGCAGATATTTCGTGCCAGATGGGAAGAGTTAGATATAGGGAGATTAGTTCTCTTAGATCTGCTAACGTGTCTCTAACTTTCCCTGATGACGGCAAATGAAAGTTTGAAATAATGGGAATGGCAACCACATTTTCCTCCTTTACACCTCCATATCCTCTTCATCTTTTTTTTTTCCTGGTGTATTTTTAACAGAAGGAGAAGGGAATAGAGAGGAGACAAACAAACAAACAAACAAACAAACAGACAGACAGTCAAAGAGAGGGACAGGGAGACAGAGACAAACAAAGAGAGAGAGAGAGAGAGAAGGACAGAAAGACAAAGAGAGAGAACTACGGAGAGAGAGAGAGAGAGAGAGAGAGAGAGAGAGAGAGAGAGAGAGAGAGAGAGATGATAATGAAAAGGTAAAGAAAGAAATGGATGGGCGGCGAGTGAGTGTGTGTGTGTGGGGTGTGGGATGGAATGAGTATAGGGTAAATTGAAGATAGATTTGCGAAAGTGTCAGAATCAGGAAGCGAACTTTCAGCCTATGTGACCATAAACACCTCACTTAACCACCTCATCTCACGGTTCCAAGTTTGTACATTACTATATTTCAGGTTTATCAGACCTTCTGCTCTCGGTAGTTACAGTACAAATATTACTGATAGGGTCTTATTGATCGTTAGGCTGCAGGCTTCTCTGGTAGATAAGATAGGTTTGAAAGCTGGATAAATGATAATTATACATGTACCACAGGAACTTGCTACCACCAGCGGGGATCCATTTAATGGGAAATGTCCATTTTTATTAATGAGGTTCCGGGTAATAGCCATGCTTTCTTATATGTTTTTGTCAAACTAGATTAACGAACAAAAAAATGTCCATGTCGGGTGAACATTTTTTGGCAGTAATGCTTTAAAATAGAACAAGGACTTTGTTGCATTTTTAAAAAAGTTAATGGGACAATCTAATTTTTTGTTTAACTTTTAGTACAGATTCACAATGAATTTTATGTCTTATACAGAGGGTCATGATTCGAATATGGAGGAAAGGAGACGGGGGAGGGGGGAAGAGGGGAAGAGGGGAAAGGGGGGGGGGGGAGAAATGGAGGGAGAGAGAGAGAGAGAGAAGGAATTCCTAAAGCATGGCCCCAGACAAGAAACAATAAAAAACGTAAGGTAAACTCAAGTTTCATTCTCTGGAACCTTCTTCGGGAGGATAAATATGAGAGAGAGAGAGAGAGAGAGAGAGAGAGAGAGAGAGAGATGTGAACAAAAGAGGGAGAGAGAAAGAGAGTAGAAATTTGAAACAAAAAAAATATATTAATGGTCCGAGACAATCGATTGGCTGATGACTGGCCAATCGATTGATTTCATACATAGATGGATAAAATGAATAAAACCAAACACGAAAAGAAAGAAAGAACGATCGAAAGAAAGAAATGTGTAGTCAGAATTATCACCACAAACGTTTGCCACTCCAATTTTTTAGTATTTTGTTCAAATCCAGCCTTCAATGTCACGCCTATCGATTAATATGTTATGATGGAAATATGGGAAAATGAATTATAAAGTCATGAAACAAACCTGCAATGAATTAGTAAACAGTAACTCATCACATGAATGATTAAATTCATGAGATTCTGCCTTCTGTTGATGAATTAATAAAAAAAACAACAACCTTTATATTTGACACGAAACGCAGACACATTTAATGTGTCGTATAAACATTAAATCTGATTAACGGGACAGCAAGTTAGTGGATCGGACACTGTGCCATTTGTACAAAAGCATTGGACAACAAGTTTACTGGTCTAAGAAAGTCTTGATTACCCGAAACCCACTCTGAAATATCGACAGGCACTAAAAGTCGGCGTTTGAGAAGCTCAGACCATTTACCAGTGTATTATACTGTTCAGTCACTGTACAAAGTCTGGTCGACAAACAGTCAAGCACGGATAACGCACACCCAGCTGTATGTAATACTGACATTTTATAATTTAACGAACGTTTAATACCATGCTTTTCATATTTTTCTTTCTATTTTTAGTGGTTAAAACAACAACAACAACAACAAAAAACAAGTTGTAACATAATAATTGTTATGCTGTGTAATGTTCGTCTTTTTCGCTATTTTTGTTCCTAAGTTTACTTTCCGTTTTCTTGTTGTTTTTGTCGCCCCCCCCCCCCCCTTTATATTTTCCCTTCTGTAAGTAGAGTAATAATAATTATGGGCAATATGAATACCTTGGGAATTGAAAAATAGCTAACCGTGCTCTACCAGATTTCCTTAAATCAGTAAGATTGGACCCAGATCAATCCATTGTGGCAGTGACAAGGACTGTTGTTTAGTATGGAACTGCCGATAACTTCGTATTTATTAAGTTTTGCATTTTATGTTTTTGTCTCTGTGATTTCCTTGTGTGATCTAAGACCAACGCTTACAAGGCAATCCACTGCTCTTTTTTTGTCAATAGGTAAAACCACCAAGAAGAAGTGTTATGTGCGTGTAAAAAGAAACATTGTCATTAAACAGCTGCGCCAAGAAAGTATTCTTAATGTGTACTCATATATCGCTGAGATTACACACAACAAATTTAACCCTCTAATGCCCAGCGCCGTACCGCTGAAACACTTTCTAATCAACTATCAGTAATTGTTAATATATGTAAAAGTATTTAGATTGTAGAACTTGTTTGACTAGCTTTGATTTGCACTATTCAAATGCTTTGGATAAGGCAGTCCTGTGGTTGGCCTCTAGATAATTTTAAAAAAAAAGATAAAACAATCGATCTAGTGAAATTTCATTGTAGAAATAAAAGGCAGTCAGATCTGCATAATAAATAAGCTCTAATTTCTCTCCTCCCTTACTCTCTCTCTCTCTCTGTCCCCCCGCCCCTCTCTTACCTTTTCTCTCTTCCTCTCTCACTTACTCTCTCTATCCCTTTTCTCTCTCTTTCTCTTTCCCTTCCTCTTTCTCCCCCCCCCCACCCCCACCCCCTCTCCCTGTGTGACTTTTCTTTATTTCACCTCAGGAAAACTCCTGCACGACTCATGCACAGAATGAATACATTCCAAATCGCATATCAATCTAAGCCTCTTCGTGAAACCTTCACCCTCTAGGTTCCGAGAGAGCACGCAAGTGGATAGAAAACACGTTTCATTTTTGTTCAATGTATTATGTGTATTATAACTGGGACTTCGGCGCAGTAAAGAAGTTTTACCTGGACAGAAAATGACACCAAGACATGTACATAAAATGTATAATCCTGCAACTTGGAACTCTGTGTTGAAACTCAGATATCTATGAATGAACATTTTTCCGTATTTTGGCATTTTTGGCTCTAGAGGCTTAACCATCTGGAGCCCGGAGTACCGTATCTTGAAAACTTCACTCAGTGTCATTATGTTCTACATATTTGACAATTTCTAATTTATCAATATAATATTTTACTTGACAACATGGTCTTTCCTTCTGTCCTTCTTTTTTCCATTCATTTTGAATATATGTTGTATGTTTCAAAATTGTTGGACATTGCAATTGATGTCTGGGCACTAGAGCGTTAATTTCTCTACGTTTCATATTAATGTACACAACCACCACCAGCACAACTACAATCACGACCATCATTGTTCTTTTAGTCAGTCATCATTGCCATTCAGCTTTCATATGCTAAGTAAGATAAAAACTGTTTTTCCGTTTCTTGGATGTAACAGTTTCTAGAGATGATGGTTTAGTAGCTCAAAGTGCCGCCAAAAAATGCGTTTATTCTGTAGAAAAAAAGAAAAAAATAATAATGATAATAATAAAGGGTGAGACGAAAATACACTGCGATGCACTTGTCACAAATCCCAGACTGGGAGATGTAATAATGATAACAAGACAACAATCACGAACGAACAAGTTTAACACTTAACAGAACAACCCATCAGACTCACACATTTATTATACATAAACATAAAGATAATAGAGCAAATACAGACATTATATTATTCAATTCCACTGCCGTACAACAGCCTTCTCCCGTACGCACACTTCCTCGGGTCCACAACCCGGTAGTTACTTTCTAGAGACACTTCGGTCTCAGCTTCTCCTCTCCCTGTCTTAATAGCACATTAATATTTCACTGGCACCGCAGTCTCCCAATAATAGTTCGTCCATCAGGTATGATGATGACCTTAACAACACCAGAGGAATAAAGAACAGAAATTGTTGAGAATTTCAACACATGGACAATAAAGAGAACTAAAGGACACAGAGGACAGAATGGAAAGACTGTTCTTTCATGACTTATGGCTTCTCATGTGACTGATAAGTCCTATTTTTGCCCTGCCGACCCTTCCGCATAAATGACAAGAGTGCTCCGTTGGTTCAGTACCACTGGGCCTTTTCTTGCGCCGTTCTCTTTTTTTTGATAGCCTGCTGGACTCTGTCAGCTTCCCATGCTTTCCTGCCTCTGGTAAGGGCCGCCCTCCAATTTGCGCGATCAAGCGAGAGCTTTTCCCACTCACTCACATCAATGGCAAAGGCCTTCAGTGATTGCTTGAGAGTGTCTTTGTAACGTCTCTTTGGGGCCCCAACATTCCTCGTTCCATTGGAGAGCTCAGAGAAGAAGATTTGCTTAGGGAGTCTGGAGTCGGGCATTCTGACAACATGTCCTGCCCAACGTAGCTGAATTTTTTTCAGGACCTCAGTGTCTGGAATTTTATCCTGCCATTTGATCCTTAGGATCTTTCTAAGGCAGGCCAGATGAAAGTGATTTAGTCTCCCAATAGCACCTTCCTATTGCCATAACACATTAGCATTCCAATAGCACATCAACATGGCAATAACCCATTAACATTTCAATAGCACATCAACATGGCAATAGCACATTAGCATTTCAATAGCACATTCACGATCACATATACGTCCCTGTCGGTGGCCAGACTGCCACGACTCATGTGCCTCTACTGTCCTGCACGACAGCTTCCTTCCTGGCCTATGTGTGGCCTCCGGCCCTATGCTGGCCTATCCCCTGGGCTCACCGTAGGCGGCGCTCTTCGGCCCGACCTCGGCACCTACAAGAGTAACATTACATTGGTATAATACCATACCATTTCTATTCACTTCACCCCTCCTTACGACTCATGAAGCGTACACACAATAGTCCACCTTTCACTCATCAAACATCTTACGGTAACACACCTCCACTGTAGTACACAATACTCACTCTCGCTACAAATCCATGAACTCAACTTTCATCTATCGCTCATGGCGCACATTGCTATATACAGTATCAAGGACTTCCACCTTCCTCACATATACTTATTTACATCATGGTCATAGACAAATATAATACATCAATCATAACTATTATCAATCATCGTTTCACCTACCAGTCATCACTGGAAAAACACTACTCCCAAGTCTTCCGACTGCTCTCCTTATGTTCGCCCTCTGGGGCTTTCTCCCGCGTCCGCTTTCTTAGACGTCTTAGTGTGCAGTGATAGTAATACAGCGCTCTCGCCTCATTCAGACCCCCCAACTCACAACATGCACGCTTTAACGTTAACTAACAGAAGTCAATATAGGTGAGCAGCCTCACTATCCCGTGAGTCATTCCCCACTTCCATGCCCCCGTAATCTCTGAATTCCGCTCACTCCACTCGTGACAGCACTACCTTATTCTGATTGATGAAGCATAGTGAACATATAGACCAAGACACAATATCATACTGTGTCTTGCATATAAACTGAACATGTCACAATTTGGGATGATTACATGAATGAGGATCTTGCTCTGTTCGACCTATGATTATTAACCAACATGTCCGGTCATGCAAAGATATTTCTGAATTTATTCAAACTTTCGGATGAGATGGCGATGTTGGTAACCAGGAGGTGTTACACTTGGGTCCTACTTTTATTCACATCGCCTGGTGACCTTTGCTCCAGGTATCAACACTTGTCCCAGCTGCTGACCAAAGTGCTGACTGAGAGGTTTGAGACCGCTGTCCAGATGCTGGAGAAGACAAGTGGCGGCATGAAAGTGAACCGAGTGACCAGTAGCCATGGGCTGAAGACTCTGCCACTGGATGCCGAAAGAGATGACGTAGTCAAGTCTCAGTGGGAGCTATTTAAGGTCAGAACAGTTGTTTTTCCCGAGCTCATTATATTTCCTTTTTTGATGGGTACCCCATTAGTGTGAGAGTTTTGTTAGACAAGGTTGTTTTTAGACGGGACAGTCAGTTGTCATCTTGTTAGCTGCCCATTTCATATATTTGTTTGTTTTAGTTGCCGTTTGAAAAACAGAAGGAATGAGATCTGTTACTGCAATCGTTTGTTAGTTTTCTTCTTGCCCCTGGTCGATACAGAACCTAAGGCTGAGTTCTTCTCGCTTTCCCACTTTATCAAAAGAAGCGTCCGTTGCTAGTGGAGATGCCACAACAATAATAAAGCACAGTTGTCTTTATTAATATCTACCAATAGTCATTTTTTTTTCACTGAGTAGTTTCGGAGTGACTTGGCTAAACACATTTATGGCCTAGCTCAATTACAGTATTATCATTATTATTATTATTATTATTGCCATTTGATAGATGGATTGTACACTGAACTGGAACAGAAAATAGGTCGCGAATCAATGGCAGGAACCAGGCAGGGCACCGGACAAGCATATAATAGGACAACAGAAGAAAACAAACGACTAGCCATCTTGCCAGATTTGATGCGTCAGTGTGACATGTTCAACATGGCGGGCTTCGGACTTCCGGTGACAGAGTACACTCGACTTGCACCGGCCATGAGAGAACTCGTACTGCAATGGCCCTTGAAATCAATCAGGTAGAGAACAACAGCTTATTATAGAGGATGTAAGGCTTCCAATTGAAAGGCTTTTTAAGCGATGAGCTTTATTCTACAAAATATCATATTTAGCATAGAAAAACGTAGAGGTGTACGTGGACATATATTTAATAGTCTTGAGGTTCGCCATATTTTTAACAGTTTCGTTGATTTTGAGCCATAACTGAGTTGAATCTGTGTTGGACAAAAGAAATTCACGAAATATCATAAAAACCACAGAAAAACTGTGGGGTCGCAGCAGGGCTATAAGCAAAGTCAAAATTGGGCAAAAAAAAAGGGTTGTATGTTGCAAAACCCCGCGTGAGAAATAAAACCCATACAATACAAAGCAAACTAAAGAGAAGACAGAAAATACACAAAATTTTCGGGTTTGAAAAAAAAATAATAAAACGAACAACAAAAGACTTCAACAGGAACGAAGTGAAACAGTTTACTTAGGTGCGAGTTCTTGCTTCGTTAGCAGCACCAAAGCACGTCCGTCCACCAAAAGCATTTTAAGCCCCCCCCCCCCCAAAAACCCATTTTCTTCTAGTAGAATTAAAAAGTGTTACAGGAAATTTCGTTCAGCTCCTAAATTTACACATTGGTGATCAAAACTTAACTTCAAAACTCCCATCTGTGTATTCACCGAGTGAGCGGACCCACTAGTCATAATTGTGTTGCTTTGCGCAAAGTAACAAGCTGAATAAAATTTTTTTCGGTATGAATGAACAGACTTAAAGCCCCTTTCTATGATGCGTATTTTGCAGGGGCGCAACACCTCCGTGTTACGCCTATATTTTTATCATGCAGAAGTTGTCCGTACTTTTCCGTATTTTGTCCTTGCAGGTTACGTACACATTTCTTGCTCAAAGGAAATGCTCACAATGAAATAATAGAATGAGTATTTTAAAATAACGGACATCTTCTGCACCTGCAGTTTCGGTTCCTTGAACCGATGTAAAACGCACCAAAACACAGACCATGGAAAGGGGGCCTTAGAAACAAAATCAGGCACACAACCAAAAGCCGTACTTGTAAAAAAAAAAAAAAATTATAATGGAATGTAGGAAAATACAACGTGCTATGGAAACCTTATGTGTTTATAGCAGTAGAAACACATTACATATGAAATAGCCAGAACTAAACACAGACCTGTGTGATGCTCTACTGCGAAACACCAATTATGAATATCAGAAATTGGTATTTCAATGGGTTTCGCGTTAAATATATCATTATCATGTTCAGAATTTGCACTGGGCGATAACTTTGTGGCTGTATTAAAAGAAGAAAACAAAAAACACTTTCATAATGTAAACCTCTGCACATTCAGTTGCCGTTTAAAGTAAAAAAAAACAACAAAAAACAACAACAACAACAAAGCCTCTCTTTGAAAATGACCGTTCTCTCAC